>CAUJNA010003585.1:364434-396934 GCA_963377175.1 Effrenium voratum
CCTGTTGATGAAATGAATCATGGCTAATCACACCCCCCTCACGAGGAACCCGTCATATGACGGGTGGAGCGTGCCATTTACTGATAGGATTTAACTGCTCGCATGCGTCCGCAAACAGCTGGACACTACCGCCGTCAGCGGTGGAGCAAACCCACAAAGGCAGTTGCGCGACATCCCGGGCATTAAATTCCCGCCACCACCCCGAATTAATCGGGGTAACGCTGTCCAACATACCTTGTGGAAAAGTCCACGTGACGACACTAGGCCACAACTGTTTGCATCAACAATGCAAGAAGTTTAATTCTTATCAGAAGCCATGAAAAAGAAGATAACGTATGTCCATTAGCACCCTCGCCTAACGGCAAGAGGTACTCCTGACCATGCGTACCTGAAAAATGCTTGAATTCCGCAAACCCGGGAGTAACCCCCCATCAGTTTGCTTTCCCCCTCACTCACACTGCTTCCTGATGAACACGACCAGCAGCCCAGCAGCGGTACGGGAGAGACATGACCTCCGCGCCTCAGCGGTCCGGGAGGAACATCACCACCTCCGCGCCGCGCCGACCATTGGAGAATGGACGCAAGCCTATCGGCCGCAATCCTCGTGACTCAGCCTATCGGCTATCGTCACGTCTCCTCCGGTCACGTCCGCCCCGCGCACGGTCCCTATCACGATCCCTTTCGGATCTCCTGCGATCATCTCGCCTTCGATCTCGCTCCCGATCGAGTGAATCATCATCACGACGATCACGAGCATCGTCCCTCCTCCGGTCGCGATCATCCTCGCGCCGCGGACGGTATCTGCGCCTTCTCGATTCTCTGGAATCCCTGGTGTCCACGGTCCTAACGGACCTCCGAGAAGGAGTGCGGGAAACATCCGATTCCCTACGTCTTCTCCCAGAGCGAGAATTCGTCACGATCTGGTTGAGAGCCTCCAGTGCTGACGCGTCCTCACCATTTCTAATGAAATCCCTGACTTGCTTGTTCAGCACTCTGTTGGTGGAGACCGCCAAGAGAGCGTCCACCACCGAACTCTCAGGCAGCACCAGGAAGTGACCCTCCACCGGACTCGCCGCAGTTCGCTCAGCCGACTGCAACCTAATCTCACCGCCTTCAGGCTTCTTTGCCATTGCCTTGGATGCCGTCAAAGGCGCTACCGCGTCCTTTGCCGAAGATCTGCCAAGCGCGGAGTGAAGATCATCCCCACTAGCTTCTCTCGCTGCCGCACCTGGTCGGCTGTCGACGTCATCAGGCCTTGTCGACGCCTCCCGCTTTGTCGACTCCTTCACAGTCTCATCGGGATCCCAACGGGACTTCCTTTCCCTCTTCTGCCCTTCAGCCGACCCCCGACTACCGGCAGGAGCGTCGTCTCCGCCTACCTTCTCCTTCTTGACCTCAACCCTCGGTTCGGCCTGCTTCGTCTCCTTAGCCTCAGCCTTCGGAGCCGGAGCATTCTTCGCCTCAGACACAGAAGCGGCCTTCCCTTTTGGCTCGGCCTTTGGAACCGGGGTCATTTTAGCCTTTGCGCTCGGCCTGGCTCCTTCAACCACCATCGCGACCCAAGTCTTCTTCGGTTGAGCCACAGTTGCATCAACCTCCATCGGAGCCGGCCCAGCATCAGCCTTCGCTTTTGCCTGCGGGACAGACGGACTAACGCCCTTACCAGACCCTTTTCCTGGCACTTCACCTGACTTTGGTGGTGGGCCGGAAGGGCTACCGCCCTTACCGCCCTTTTCCCCCTTCTTCCCTTTTCCTTTTCCGCCCTTGACGATCGGCTCCTGCTTAGGACCAGGACCCTGCGCAGCATGATGCACCGATTGAAGCCCTTCGATGTTCACGTCCAATGGCTCCGGTTGACGACCATCAAGAACCGTCCTTACCCTTTCGTCACTAACGTAGACGAATGGGTCACGGAAGGGGGCGGGAGGCTCCGACTGCCCGGCACTGATTGCCTTCTGCACCTTGGCTATCGCCTCCTTCAATCTCTTCTTCTCATCGTACCCTGTCTCCGACACCATGTACCCCCTGAGTTGCGATATCAACGCATGACTGGCCAGGATGTCCACGTCCTTCCGATGGGTCGGATACAATGGAGTCAGATGACCCGCCGCGGAGCCAATCACATACGCCATCGGGATGTAGAAGGATAAGTACGTATCATGACGAGCGAACTTCCTAACGGAAGTCGTCATACGCCTACCCCACTGAGCAGCATGCCTCGGGTTAGCTCGGAAGTACTCAGTGACCGAATCAATATCGACTTGATTGGTCATAATCAGGTGCTTCGCCACCCACTTCTCCACGAACGCATCCGAGGCCGAAATCCCCGACACATAGGAGAATTGGAAGAGCACCTTCGCCAGCTCATCCCACGCCGTATCAACTCAAGATAAGGGGGCAGTCTGATGCCGCTCTGCACCGTCATCCTCAGGTCAGACGCCATCGAATAGGAAATCAAGTTCCTCTTGATGACTCCGACCACTTCGGAGGGGATCCTCTTGGGCTTGAACTGTCCCATGGTCCTCACCCACTCCGGGACGATGCGGCACCTCTCGAAGTCATTTTCCTCCGCGTTGGGGATAAAGTTCGGGTAGAAGACCGGGAGCGCACACCCAGGACACAAATGCATCCCATTTGGCGTCATCTCCGCGCACCTCAAACAGAACGTGGTGGTCACATTCAACCTGACCTCTTCACGCGATCGCCTGTGCTCTCCCCTAACGGGGGTGAAGTCACCATAGTCCCATGCCCGATGGTACACTATCGTGTAATCATCGTACATGTATGCTGCCTTCCAAGCTCCCATGTGGATCTCGTTCCGAACGGCAAGGGTCTTCCTCCTCGTCAAAAACACGGGTCCAACCAAGGACCAGTGCACCCGAAGGTCCACCATCACCACCACGTACCTACCCGAGTAGTTCCGCAGCCTGTCCCTGACGTACCACGAAGGCGATACCTCGGCATTCGGCGCCATGGTTCCCACAAGTGGGATTAGGCCCTCATCCTGCCTTCCATCCCCAATGGTCTCGTACACATCGGGCCTCGTGATCAATATCTCGATCATGGCCTTTCCGTTTCGCCTCACCCTTTGGAGCTGAACCGCCTTCCTAAAGTCCGAGAACTTCATGACGACGTACCCCACCATGGGGAATTCATTCCAGTGCATCTCGTACATTAGAGATCCGCCAGGTGCATCTTCTTGAGTGTACCTTTGCCTAACGGCACTGTAGCTCATGTCACGTCCGATCCGCGTGTGCCTAACGGCCACTAACCTAGTGCTCTCCTTGAGGAGGACACCATTCCCATCGTACATGACCATGAGCATCGCCTCAACTTGCCCTATCGGGAAAGCTTTAATCGTCGGAATGAAGAACTTCCACGACATCTCGGCGTTCTCCATGCCCGAGATCTCTCTCAGGAACCAGATGGCCTGGTCACTGTTCACCCAGTTTCCAGCCTCACGCCCGGTTTCCTTCAGCACACGTTCCTCGAATAACTCCGAGACTCTCTTCGAGTTGATGACCAGACCCTCAAAGTCGCACGAGAGCAGTCTCATCAACTCCTTAGCCGCCTCCCGCCCTGCAACGGTGCCCGCGGTCTCCTCGTAGTTCGGGAGGTATTCGCCCAACCTTGTTTTCGAGGGAACCACAATCTGACACGTAGCGGCCTCATCAGGGATAACCCCAGTATCTCTTAATTCTGGATTGATATCCCGCCTATCGGCAAGATAATCCTTCCTCCCATCCAGGACCACAAGATTGTAGGTCATCTTGCTCGCCGCCTCACTCGGTCTGAACCTCCTGCTATCATCCAGCTGATCAGGAGCAAAGGGTCCACTGGGGGCAGCTGCACTTACCATAGGCGCTCCTCGCCCAGAGCATAGGTGTTTCTTGTGAAAGTTCACCATCTCGTTCAGCTGCGACAGAGCATAGGCTCGATCCTCCAATGACGCACTCTTCATCCCAGCCTCAGTCAGAGGAGCCTCAGGCTTGTCATAACTCGCCTTTCCGCCCCATCTCGCCGCGACCAGCTCAGCAGACTTCGCAGGATCGATCAGATTGCCCGACCATTCAGGCATGTCGCTCAACCTCCTAGTCAACGCGTCTATCGACGCAGCCAAGTCTTCATCCGTCACGGTGTGAGGATCGACCTTCTCCCTGTCTTCCTGACCCACGTCAGGGAGCCTATAGTCCCCGCGGATGGCCTCCATCGCGGCCCTCTCGGCTTCCTCAGCCTCCTTCTGCGTGGCCACTGCTCTAGGAATCAGGAGCGCAGCCTCGGCTGGCAACGACTTCTCCATGTCAATCGGAGTGTTCTTGGGAAGGATCCTTCGATCATCTCCCTCCCCGCTGTACACGTAGTCAGCCTTTCGGTACTCCTCGAAGGTAGCCCCTTTGTAATTGGTGATCTCGCTCGGGTCTGCCTTCCCAGCCCCAGTATCCCGAGGCGTGGGCTTCTTCGTCCCGGCGGAATCCTTCTTGGAGCCTTCCTGATCCACATCCATGTCGTCTTTCTTCTTCTCCGTCACGGAAAGTTTTCCAATGTCAGGAAGGGTCACATCATCGCCCTTTTCCGATCCGACGCCCCTATCGGGGGCCGGCTCGGTCCTCGGTTGCCCCGAAGAGCTCGCCCCAGGATCCACATCGCCCTCGTCATCCACATGTGGTCGCTTTCCCCACACGATCTTCGTCTTCGGCTTCAGCGGGACAGCGACACCTCCAGCCATATGGTGTCCAGGCCAAGTGGCCCCTTCAGGGTCATCTTCGAACCATGATTTCCCGAACGGGAACCCATCCCTTCCGATGATCTCCTTCCTATCGGAAGCAGACCCCGAATGGGACAATGCCGACACATGAGACAGCATAATCTCAGCCGCTGATTGCGCCAGCGTGTCGGACATCTGCTCCCTCGTCGGGATAGTCCGCAACTCCGGAGCAAGGTGACCGGCAATCATGCTGAAAGGCGCAGTCCCCAACCGCTTGCCTAGCACCGCTTCGTTCAGCGCGCTGAAGTACTTCTGCAACTTCTCCAGCATCGCCGTCGCCGCCATCAGCTGAGGGTGGAACATTGGCATACGCCATGCACGCCCAAGGGCGCAGTCCACATGCGATGCGATCGTAGTGATCGTCCCTACCAGCAGGTGTGATGACGCAATCTCCGGCACCCAAGTCGGATCATCCAAAGGAATGCATTGACCCGTTTGCGCGTTCAGCAAGGTAGCCCTCACTCCCGGCGCTCGGAGACAATCATACGCCCTGCGGTTCGGGCCACTAACGACACCACGAACCATGTAATCATCACGATCGGGCATATCTGCCCAGTCCCCCGGAGGTGCTCGTCCATGATGGTACTTCGCCTGAATGTCCTGCCTCATCCCTAACGGGATGTGGGCAGCCTCGGACGCCACCTTCTTCATGTTCCATTGTTGATCACCCCACGGCGTAGACTTCCGATCTCGAGGATTGATGTACTCCTGATCGATCCTCCCAGCAGCTCGGGAAGCATCCAACGCCCCGTACATGTAATCGTTATGCACGGCTCGCTCCAACACCGCCCCCCACTCGCTATCGCGATTAGGGAACACAATGTGGCTAGTCTCGTTCGCCTTCCTCCACTCCTCCGCGGTAACCCGCTCTTGAGTGATTGCCTTGTTCCGGATCACGGCATAGATGAAGGGCTCACCAGCCTCCCTGGCCAGGATATGCTGAACGATGAACCTCCTGTTTGATCTGCTCTCCGCCGGTCTCGCCAAGGTCCGTGAGCCCCTTGTAGACAGATAGGAACTATGCTCACGGTGATGCCGAACCTCTGCTGACTTCAGCTCGGGCGCTTCCCCCGGATGCTCCGGGTACGGCGTGTTCGCATAGTTGTGTATGCCCCCTCGAGACTCCTGGGTCGAAGCCGCCTTCGGGGTCGCTGCAGTATCCCGCAAGTCCCCGTCATCGTCCGTGTACTTGGGAGCATAGGAGATTGGCACACCTGGGCCAAACGTACCCGACGCCTCCTCCTTCTTCTGGGTACCAACAGGATCTCGAACCCTGCGTTCCTCCCTAACGGGCGACGCCGCTCGCCTTGCTGCAGACGATTCCACCGATGGTTCAGTCGTAGCTGCAGTGGCCTGAGGTACCTCAGCTTCCCTACCGGGAGTCTCCTCCTCACCTACAGCGGGAACCTCGGCTTCCTTCTCCGGCTCCATCTCAACGTCTCCGGTGAACTCTAACACCTCAGCCTCGGTCGGACCCTCACCATCATTGAAGGTATCCGTAGGGAGATTGACCCCTTCCCTATCGGGTAGGAGATCATCGACCTCGGTGGAGCCACCCGTGTTCTCCTCCTCAATCGTCGCCGTAGGCGTCCGGAGACTCGATGACCATCGATTCCCAACTTCGGTTGCAGTGACCTGAGGTGAAGAAACCCTCGGACTCCGAGGTGGGTTCGGTGGAGACTTTGGTCTCACCGATGCCAGCATCTCCTTCGTGACTAACGTCTTAGGAGGTGCTTTCGGGGCAGCGGTCTGACCTCCCGCACGCTGACCTGCGTCGGATGATTGCCCACCGGGGCTCACGCCTATCGGCGGTCCTCCCTGACCGGCGCCTGTCATATCGACATCCTCGGACTCAGACATCGAGCCGCCATCACCCATCTTCGAAGAAGTACCCTCCTTCAAAGACTTGAGGATGTGGTCCCTGATGTACAACGTGACGGAACCAGGCCACGTAGTCCTAGTCAGGGAGAAAAAGTCCGGGACAGCCGCAAGATAGGCCGGCACCACAATCCAAGCCCTTTGGACTGGCCGATTCCTGCCGTAGCTGTCAACTTCACTCCCCCATGACACAGCGTCTGACGAAACCACCGGGATCAAATTCGCGCGAAGATCGCCCATCTTAAACTGGATCTCCTTCTGCATGTGAACCCCTTGGTCGCCCTCTCGATCTAACGATCGCCCTGGGCCGCAAACCATCACCTTTACCTTGTTGTTGAGCGCGACCAGCGACTCCACGTCCTTACTCCACATGGTCGCCGCATCGCTTCTTGCCCTCCATGCGTTCCTCTCCCACCTAAACAGGTAGGAGCCACGGAGGCCAAAGACATACAGGTCATACTTTGCGTGCATCCGCATTGTTGTACTTCTGGAGGCAGTCCTCCGTCCGCTTGTCCATCAGCTCGTACGCCTTGTCGATCATCATCCGAAGGGATGTCTCCTCGTTATCACGAGTACTGGTCACGTAATGCACCTCATAGTTCTTGAACGGTCGGTTATCCGGGGAACCCCTCAACCGATCATTCTTTGTCCTGCACTTGAGGATATCCTCCGCCAACGTTGCTGGGTCCATCCCTTTCTTGTTCTTCGTGGATGCAGTGTTGAACGTCTGATCCAGCAGGTAGAACACGGTCGCATCCGGGGCCGCGGACTCCTCCTTGAACACCGGAGGGCCGTATCCGGCCGCTAAGGCCGCAGCGATCCTCACCGCAGCGCCTGTCCCACTAGCCGCTAAGCACCGAAGCAAAATTACCATCTTGTCTTGGTAGCGACTCATCTCGTTCAGCACGATGGATGGGTAGATAGACAGCATCACATCCGCTAACACGGCAGCTGCCCATGCGTCCCATTGCCTTTCCATTTGTGCAGAATCAACCGCCACACGGGAGCATCCTCCCCTCGGCAGCTCCACTGTTGGCGGGACGACCTTCCCGCTCCTGATTAGGCGCATCACCTTCCTAGCTTGCTCAAAACACTCAAGCTTTCTCGGGAAGAGCGCTCCCCGCCCAACGGCCTTTGCTTCATCCTTGACCTCGGTGAGGTATCCCTTCGTATAGGTGATCTCGAACGTCTCAACTCGGATGGCCTCAAGCATGTTCGACTTCGGCACGATCCTGGCGTAAAGCGCCCCACCGTCCGCCTTGGCAGCCTGAGGGGTCCCTGGAGCAGCACGCATGTTCTCCTCTTCAACAGATAGACCTATCGGTCCCATGTAGTTCTCAGAGAAGAACTTGTGCATAGCCCACGACCGATGGAGCATGCGGATTCCATTCAACGAACGGGTTGTAGTACTGCAGGGTGCTATCGCCCCCTGAGTTGCATAGCTCCACAAATTGTGAGTCTGCCGCAGGCTTCTCGAGCTTGACGCAGATTCCACAGATTCCCAGCCTCGCGTTCGGGAACACTCGCTGGGCCCCTCTCTTGACGCCCTTCAGGTGGGGATTGTCGCTGAACAGGTTCTCAGACTCGTCCGGCTGCGCGATGCAAATCGCGACCCTCGCCCACGTGTTCTGACCGTAGTGCGACAGGGTGCTGTACCCCAGGGCCTCGACCGCCTTTAAAGACGTCCATACACCTACCGCATCATCGCTCGCGGTGGACGCAGTAACCTGCATGCCACCCAGAATGCTCCACAATGAGGATTGCGAAGTTCCATGGATGAGGACCTTCTCAGTATCCGTCTGGCCTCTGAAATTGATGGCCAAGTCAAAGAATGCCCATCCGTCATCGGGACCAATTTCCGCATCAGTGGCACTCGCCGGGTTCTTAGGCGAGATCCTCAACACCTGTCTATGGTCCCAGTTGATGGCATCAGCCAAGGAAGTGACCACACCTGACATGTGTCCCATCGCGTGCAGGTATCCCCGCATTCCTGGCTTATCGGCCGTTGCGAACTTCTTGACCGACGGGACCGATGATAGCCTCCGTCCCGAGGAACACCTAGCGATCTCCTCCCTATTTCTCCCCTCCGTCAGCATCATCGCGTCTACGACCACCTCCGGAGGAGTGAACAATGCGTTCGACCTCTCGCTCATCCAGGCACGGAGTGCGTGGAAATGGTGCTCCGCATCACCGAAATCATCTCCGCTATACAGATGGTGATCCCCGAATGCCGCCTCTGCCTGATCAGCGACCGCCTTTACCAAGGCCGTCTGCTGATGAACCGTCTTCCACTCCGGCCAGGCTTTTGGGTCTCCCACCCACATCCCGCCGCAGGGTTCAGCTGCCGGCTCCGTACTGCTATCCATGGGTAGCGCATTCGCGCCAATTCGATGCTCTCCTCAAACACGAATGCAGCATGGTAAGGAAGCAAGAAAGCAGGGTCCGTCGGAACCGCAGCGCATAAGATGGCCGCCAAGTGTACGGCGTTCATCTCCGTAACCTCCACTCCCCGGCGCTTCATTTCCGCCACTATCGCAGCAGTCCTGACCGCTCGGTACCGGAGCAGCTTTTCATGGTCCGGCAACGCCATGTGGGACTTGTCGAGCTTGTCCTTGCTGATGTGGGACACTCTGCCAACCAGTTCATCGAACCTTGCGGCACTGTCATCCTCAATCAGCTGATCAGCCTTCTCCATATCTGGATCAATCGTGGTGAGCTTCGGATCCTGTCCCTTAAACCCCTTAATCGTCCACTCGCGGTATCCCGCAAGCAAACAACCGGCCACAGCCTTCGGCTTCTCCATACCCAGCCCCATCGCCAGGTCCCAGGACGGCCGCGGAGGCGTCGCCATGCAGCGCCCCAGGCCCATTCCGCCAGCTGCCGCCATGCGTCAGCAGGTTCGGGCCACCGGCCACAGAACCACGGATGAACCGGGAACCCAGCCTACCGGCCAGAATCCCCCTGTCTCTCAGAAGGCTCAGCCTATCGGCCAGAGACCCTCTCCCTAGAACAAGAACCTAGGAGATAAATAATTGACAGATTCCGTCCTTCACGAAGCAGAAGAAAAACCTTAGTGACAGGCATATCTGCCTCTTGCTTTTGTTCTGGTCAGTAAGCGCATTGAGTCGCCTGTGATTGTGGTGCGGTTGCCCGCGGGGTGAGCCAGCTTGATCAAGCAAAAGCTACGCGGCAACGAAGTTGTTCAACCACTTCCCAACAGCAAGCAATCGGTCGTGCTGAGGGAGGGTATCCCCTCCTCGCATCTTGCAAGTACTCCAAAACGAATTGAAAGACTTAGAAGAGAAGCACCTAAACACGACCCCATGTCTCTTGAGACCACATTGGCATGCGCAAACAGACCTGCAATCAAACCCATGCGTGGTGGCGATTCCTTCAACCTCACCTTCCTTCAAGATATTGCATTTAGGTCGATACAGGATGATAGGAACACATCCACTGGTCCGAGCATCACAAGCCAAGTTGAACCTTTGCCTAACGGCGGCATCGGTCCTATCCCTAAGCTTTCTGGTCTGTCCCCACTTCCCAGTCCTGGAATCAACCCTATCGGGTGCAAGATCATTAAGAACAAGCACAACATAACAAAGGCTATCGCCTTCAATCCTACCAGATCGTATGATGTGATTCCTGTAACCAGGAGCAACTTGAAGCGTGACAACCCTGCAAAGATCACTATAAGCAAGAACACCGGCTATCGCCTGATCCGCAATAATAGTTTTCTCGCATCTTTTCCCTCCTTTTTCCTCGTCAATCACGATTCCCTCGTACTCAGAGAGTAACCTCTCCATGAGCCGATTGAAACCGGATTTTGCACCTGATTCCATGCGTACCCCCCTAAGCGGGGGCAGTCCAGGAGCGGCAGGGGGCTTAAGACAGGGTTGGGTGGGTTGGGCCAAATATTCCTGCAGGTATCCCGGCAGGAACATACCAAGGGTGTGCAGATTTCTATTCCACACGACCTTGTCAATGCAGGCCTTAGTGAAAATGTCTGCACCTTGGTAGTGAGACGGGCACGCAACGAACCGAAAAATTCCATCATTAAAACGTTCGTTGAGCCAAGAGATGTCAATGCGCTGCGTCCTTGACATATAGCGCATGTTGGGATTATTCCCAGTTATAACGATCCGGCACGCCGATTCGTTATCCTCCAGCACGTTGATAATAAACGGCTGGGTCTCCTTTCCCTTCCCAATAGCGTGCTGCCAGAGGGTAGCTAATGCCATTCCCTCCTTGGACACTCCATGGTCGAGAGCAACAATCTCCGCTTCAGGAGTCGACTTCGAAACGGAAGTCTGTTTCTTGCTTACTCCAGTGATGGGCATGTAGGTCCTAGGACCCACAAGGCAAATAAGCACTCCCGACGTGCTCTTGGAATCAGTACGATCCCCAGCCAGATCCGCATCACAGTAAGCAACCAACTCAATGAACTCTGGGCTATCGCCCACCCAACCGTACAAATGAAGGTCGAGCGTAGAGTTCACATATGAAATTAACCTGTGGAGCTTGCGGTCACACAGATGATGCCACTTCGTGACCCGGCTGGCTAACGCCTGCACGGGACGAATCAGGTCATACCTGCCCATCCGAGCCCCGTAGAGAACTTTCATCAGCACCGCCGCCCCGTCGTTCCCGAGGCATCCCGGCTGCGCATTGACGGTCTCCATGTCCATCGCCTGGTTGAAGAGCTTGTCAAATTCAGGATTGACGGAATTCTCGTCAAACTCCGGCTTGCTCTCGTCCAGGAACGGAGTTTCAACCTTCTGCAGCTTCTTCGGGTACTTTCCCTGACACAGCTCAATGTATCTATCGACACACGCCTGCATGAAGCTGCTCTCGCTGTACTTGATGAACCTTATCGTGGTTTCCGGCTTGGGGATGTCCTTAGAGAGTAACCCCTCTGGACCAAACCTCAAGTCGGGTTGCTCCTTATCAGGAGGATTGCCGACCGTCCACGCCAGTCTCGGGTCAAAGTGACCCTTGACCACCTGTTGCGTGAATTCGTGCTCGCAGCCAAGATATCTCTTGAGCTGCCTTGGTTCCTCCATCTTGATGACCTTCGAGATCAGCGCCCATCCTTCTGCGATATTCTTCGCCGGCCCACTCATCTTGAAGTCATCCACGTACACGACAAGGAAGAGGTCGAGCTCCTCATGCCTAAACACGCTGGCCCAATCCTTCACCTTGACGTATCCGACTTTCTTCAGCATTGCCTCGCAGTGCTGTTCCCAAAAGGTACCAGCGTCCGGATGTCCGTATAGTGCGAGACTGGGTCCTTATACCTGGGATTTCCGCTGCTGTCGAACCACTCAGGTGGCCACTGGTCACGAGGGATCCTCACCCAAGTCTTCTTTCCCTTCAAGCGGGCCTGAGTATAAGCAGACTCCCCGTCACTCACTTCCAGAAGATTCCCTGGGAGTAACCCGTGAGCATCACCCATCTTACCCGCCGCCATAGTGGCGGGGCAGGAGGTGTTCTCGGAGAACAGGGCCCAATGCCGGATCTCATCACGGACGAAACATCCCTCGAACACGACTCGCCCTTTATATTTGCGATTCGGATCGTCTTCCGGCAGCTCGTGATTCTTCTCGACACAAATGTCGAAAATTCTACCAACATGGATCTTCTCCCCTTCCTTACGTGCCTTGGCCGCAACATCATGCCATTCTTGGACGGTCGACAAGTCCCAGCATCCTTGCGATGTTAGCTTGTCCCACTCCTTCTGAAGAGCGGCCTTAGCCTTGGCATTTCCAGCTTGCCCCTTCTTGTTCACTGGCCTAGCGACAGGGAGGAAAGACACCCGAGCTCTTCGGCCGATGAGAGAGGGATATCTCCCCCCTGGGCATAGAGAACTCAAAGGTCTTTCCATCAGATCCAATCGTAGGGGCAGCAGCAGCTATACCAGTGCTCCCGAAACCCGCAGATCCCCTATCGGTTCCCCGCTTGGCTTTCCTAGGAACGATCGACGCGTCGATGAGCATAACACGCTCCAGTACGATCTGCGCAATGCGGTCCCCAGGATTTACGATGAAGTCCTCATCCCCATGATTAAAGAGGATGACCTTGACCTCTCCGTCGTAGTCGGGATCAATGACCCCACCGCCTACAGCGATCCTGTTCTTCACGGCTAGTCCTGACCTGGGAGCTATCCTAGCATATACCCCAGCGGGCATCTCTATCGAGATTCCGGTGTTGACCAAACCTGACCCCCCTGCGGGAATACATGCTCCCTCAGAGGCATAGGTATCCAAACCCGCACTCCCCGAAGTAGCCCGCGTCGGGATCTTGGCAGTCTCACTGTTAAGACTAACGTACAAGGTATTCGGCTTCTTCTTCCATCGCTGTTCAACCGGGTCAACCTCGACCGGCATAGCATTCGCGACCTTCTTGAACGTGCCGTTAGGGTACCATGCTCCAACGATTGCCTCGCACATCGCACTCGGATAGAGAGCAGTCGTTGGGGTGACCGACCCCTCAATGCGTGCATGAAGGTATCCCTTCTCGTGCTTGCATTTCCGACCTGACAGCTCATCAATGAGCTCCTTGGAGGTCGTCGCAACCTTCCACTGCTTCCTGATTGGCACACCGTCCTTGTCCTGCATCCCGAAATCACAGCCGTCGAAATCTACGGTCTCGACATCAGGATCAGCAAGAAACCTCTGCATGAACGGTTGCTTCCATCCAAGACAGTGTCTAGGCCACTCAAATGCAACCCTGCCCCCTCCTCGCCTAACGGCTCGGGAGGCCCGCAGGAATGCCGCAAACATTACCTGAGAATTTCTTCTAAGATCATTCAGGTGTGATGCAAACTCAGCACCGTGGATTGAAAGGTTGACATACTGCCATGTACTCCACGGTCCGCACGGAATTGACGCCCAGAGGTCACACCCAGGATTATCCTCGACGATCTCAATAAGCAGACTAACGTCTTTGGCTTTGGTGATGTCAAATGAGCCAACGTGAACGCGAATTGCATCGCCTCCACACTCCATCATCACTGCGGACAGACGCGAGTCAGGTTCACACGCAAACTCGATGAGGAGCTTGCGGCCAGGCGCTGGAGCAGCCGGGTCCCTCTCAGGATGTTCGCGGCGTCGTTCTTCCCTTAGGGAGAACTCCCGTTCGGTTTGAACATATATCTCCCGAGACCGGGTAGACATCTGTCTCCAACTATCCGCATCAATTGAATTGGGTTTTCCGGCGCCTGCGTACGGTCGCTCACGCCTATCGGCGGATTGGCCATAGTCGATCCTGTCTCCGTGCAGCTTATGGCCCTTCTTCGGACCTCCGGCAGGTTCGGCTCCTTCTTCCTTTGGCTTGAACCTACCGTGGGGAGCACATCCCTTATCAAAGAGGATGGTCACGCCAGTCCAAAATCCACGCGTGAAATGCCGATGATTGGGAGCATCGTGATGACGATCATCTCTCACCCAATTTCCAACGGCATCAAGCCCCCGCATGTGCGTGACCCTAACGGTGTCAAGCTCCTCATGCGAAGGACCACCTGGAGGAAGGTCCTCGTTCGTCGTCCCAAAGAACTTCTTCCGCACCTCAACGTGGATGCGATACCATGCGCTGTCCTCGTCGTGCCGCTCCCAGTAATCTGAGACGCATGCGTCACCACTCCCTTGGACAGCCTTGCTCTGAATGGCCCCATCAGACTTGGAAGAGCTACCGCCCCCCTCGTCCTGTTGGTCATCGTCATCATCATCAGGATCATCAAATCGACCTTCATCAAAGTCGAATTCATCCCTGATCTTCTTACTCGGCTTTAGGTCGGCCCTTCGGTCAGCTAACGCCTCCCGAATGGTCCGAGTCCTAGCATCATAGGATGCCAACATCGGGAACACGTAGGGCTCCTCAGGGTTCTTCCAGATACGTTTGACCTGGTGTATGCTTGGTTTCCTGAGACCCCTTTGGATGTGCTCGAGATCAGCAACGAGATAGTCGCCCTTCCACAGGCCCCCTGGTTCTAACCGATAGCCCAAAAATAGGCCTGGCTTGGACGATGGAGCGAACTTTGGGTCTTCCTCTATCTTGATGAGTCCCGCTCTTTCTTCTCGGCGGGCAGGGCAGTGGTGACACTTGTCTCTTCAACCTCTACCTCATCAATGGGAACAAAGTCCGGTTCGTCGTTGCACTCGGGTTCGTACTCCTCGTTCTCATAGATCTCGGCCTCATCCTCGTCGATCTGATCAAAATCACAGTCGAAGTGAGTTTCTCCAGTCCATTCGTGGTTACCTCCACGGTCGTTTTCGGCCTGGAGCCAGTTTTCGTCAACAACGAATTCGGTCGATCCGTCCAGATAGTTGAGGACTGTGCTCCGCCTCCTGCCAAGGTCTTTGATCTTGACTGGACAGCTCGTCCCTATCGGGATAAAGAGCTCGGTTCGCGCTTCAACGTGGACGCGAGTGAGAACCTTCTCGTCTTCATTTGCGATCCAGTGGTCTCCTCCTTCATCAACGTCCTCTGAGTCGATCTTTCCAGCATGTCTGAAGTCGTTTTGGGCGGTTTGAACCCCCCCCTTTCTATCCCTGCGAATCTTGGGAGCAATGGGGTAGAAGTCGACCAGACAACCAAACGGCAGAATGACTCCGCTGAAGTTCCCGTCACCGTGGCGTCGCATCCACGGTGATCCCTCACCGCGATTTTCAATATTCCTTGCCATGGAAAAATGCCTAACGGCAAATGGCCACCATCGAGGTTCAAATCCAGCTTGACGCAGGAGCACACGTGCCCCATGAAGAACGAGCTTAACCTTGTTCTCGATCAGGCCATTGGTCTTGGGCATGCCCGGTGTAGAAAGCCGGTGCAATGCCCCAAGCGTAGTGACAGCATTCTTCAGCTCTGGAGCCTGGTCGCTGTACACCAATTTCAGAGTTTGCCCCCCTGCAAATCTGCGAAATGCCTCCAGCGTATTGCTACGGGATCTGGATTGCACAGGAAGGACTTCGAGGTAGTCAGTAGCGAGGTCATAGAACACTATCGCGTCAGCCTCGCCATGAAAGCCTCGATCCTTCAATCCTCGCAACACCATCGTGTCAGCGGTGGTTAGGTCCCCGAAACTGACCACGTCATGCGCAGCAGCACCACCTTTGCGGCGAAGCTTGACATTCTCCATTTTCGCACGCTGGCAGTGCGGGCAATAGGGGTTCTTCGGGAGATGCGTAAGCATATGGCGAAGCGTCTTAGCATCTGCCCGCCACTCAGCCTCTGTGCGTAGCCCGGAGAGAAAGTTTATCTCGACAACGTCACCATCGTCCCCTAAGATGGTGAGTGGCTATCGCCCTCACCCCCCTGTTCTGCCTTTCCGGGAAGAGCAACGGTCTCGCACTTGACCTGAAACCATGTTTCACCCGTCCAAGGGACATCAGATGCTATCGCATGCTGATCTCTTTCGGATAATTCCCATAGACTATCAACCAGCACCTCATGGGTAACCCCATTTCGGTGGACGACAGTTTTCCTGTAGTTGTCCAATCGATCAACCCCAACGGGACAATCATCACCTGTCGGCACAAACTTTGCTTTACGCGGAAGCCGGTGCTCCTTCACAACATGGCCCGACCGCTCAGTGCGCCAGGTGTCCTGTAGCCCACTCTTGGCCGTGAGTTCAGACCTACGCGGCGGAACCTCGCTGGCTTCATGCCCTTGATATGCCGCACCGGGGGCAGGCATAGCAGGAAGTGGTTCAGCATCATCAAGAGTGGGAGAAACGAACTGAGTGTCACCATGAGGAAGGTACGGCACGTTGTTGATGACATCCAATGTCACCGTGCGGCCCGAAGGACACGTGAGAGTAGGCTTGCAACCTGCAGTCCATACAAACGAGTATCCCATGTCCATACAGCGCTTTCCAACGGATATGATGGATGGAGTGGACTCAAGGACGTGTGCCTCAATCACCTCGTCCAGGTTGCCGACATCAGCATCAACACGACCAGCGGTGCGAGTCGCCCCGTTAGCAGTGTGCAGCGCATGAGTGTGCCCGCCTTTGGCAATCAGGGCCCTATCGGGTCCTTCCAAATCACCAAGACCGACCAGATCCATTGGGCAACCAGTATCTACCAGCCACCTCACCCCGCCGTATCCAACAGGTGCAGCAACCTTCTGAGTGTATCTCGGCTTTCGAACAACGCGATGTCCCCGCACATCCCCAGGGTTGGTGTCTATGTCTTCGTCGTCGTCTAAGAGCACTTGGGCGTGAACAGCCGCTGCTCTTATCAGAGCACTTTGAACCTCCCTAGCAATTCTCTTGCGAGATGGGAACTTAATCGCATTTGGATGGCTGTATCCAGCCTCACGGCAACGATTCACGACCCTGCCCGTATTGTCATTCTCAATTGAGACAATAAACACATCAGGGAGATCGGGAATCTTGACCCTGAGAGGTTCCCTATCGGGACCTTTCGGGAAGTACTTCTTCCTCCAGGACAGCACAACCTCCGCATCATCGCAATACCAAAACGTCGTCTTGGTATCACTTCGTCTTGGGAGTCTCCTGAACAAGGTTGCTCGGCGATCACTGAAGTTCACCCCGATATCCTCGATCACGGCCCCATTTGCGTCAACGGTCCTTCTCCAAACGACTTGGTCCCATTTAGGACCTCCACCTCACCTGTAGTACCGGAGAAGAACAACGCGCCGCGCTCACTTTTCTCCCAACTGCTAACGCAAGGAGGGAGGCAACCCGGTGCAGACCCACCGGTAGCTGGGGCAACAGCCCACATAGCTGGACACGCCACAACAACACGGTTGGCCTCAGGGTAACGGCCCGCCCCGCCTAAAAATCCGTCAATCCTTGAGCGGGGCTGTCGAGACGCCTCGCCTCCCTATCGGGATGTGGGCGATCTAGGGGTATCCCCCTCTTCATCCTCAACAGCTGGACCAGCAGTAGTACGAGGCGTGATAGGCTTCGTACCTGGTGGTGGCTTCTGATGCAGGTACTTGCACGGCTGAGCAGTGCACTTGCCATACATCCAGTCGTAGCAGTATCCGAAGAACATAGGCTTGTCCCTAACGGGCCTATCGCCAGTCCTCGGCGTAGAGGGCGCAGCGGGGTTCCTTGGGCTCTTGTCGTGCTCGAACCTGCATTCCCGGCCATACTGACACTTCCCTGTCTTCGTATACTCCCAGCATACCCGATCAGCAGGCCCAGCGGGGGACTGTCTTCTCGGCGATTTGGGAGACGGCGTGCGCTTGTCCCTCTGACTGCCTCTTCCAGGAGAAGCTCTGTCCCTCTGACTGCTTCTTCCGGGCGAAGACGATCTCGGCTTCCCGTCGGGCTTCCCATCCCTTCCGGACCTAACGGACCTTGAAGGGCTCGGATCACTCTTCCTGGCAAGTGGGTCGTACCGCCGCACAACACCAGGAGCACCAGGATGCCGATCCCTCTCACGGGAGTGAGAGCCTGATCGTGACCTCTGTTCATGAAAGGTCTGGTACATCTGAAGCGTGTTCTGTCGCTTCTGCCATCGCTCAACACAGTCCTGACAAGCCTTATAAAGCCACGCGAAAGACCTAACGGTCACATCGCGATCCCACCTCTCGATGTCAGGCCGCATACAGCGTAGATGACGAACTTTCTCAATAAACACAGCTAATAGTACCCCATCATCAATTTTCTTCCTGATCCCAGAAATGAGATTGTCCCAGGTGCTCAGATAACTCCGGAGCCTAGCTTCATCGTCGGAGTGACCTGTTTGCCGACACTTGAGACTAGTCAACTCGGCAATCTTGAAGGTCTGGTCGTCCTCGACCCCAGTCTGCAGGTGGTTCAGCAGGAGCTTCAAGATCTGTCTCCCCTTGATGCCCTGGGGAGGATTCATGTTCTGAGCGGCTTCGGTCAGGCGATTCATCTTGTCCCTAAAAGCCCTCGTCTTGATACACTCCCTGATAGCACTCGTGAAGTTGGAATCCAAAATCGGGTACTTGCAGGGTCCACCAAGAGCATCATAGTCAAGCCTCTCAGTCTCTGAAATCCACGCTAACGCGTAGTCTGAGTCAAAGCTGAAAGCATTCCTGACCCTTTCCTTTATCTCGGAAAGCCACTCCCGCAGCTTATCAGCTGTCGGCTCAGCAGGTAGCACGATCGTGTTGCACTTATGATGGAACCGATCCTTGTCAACAACGGTGGAAATCAGAGCCCCTATCGGGGCACATGAGGTAATCCTGCAACTTTCACACAGTCTAGCAGGCATAGGGCAGCAAACTTCACACGCCCTCATTCCACAACCAACGCAAGGAACAAGAGGGAAACCAGGCTCAGGGATCCTGCTACACTTAGTGCACCTGTCCCGTCCATCATCTCCCCTCAAGGCTTCAGGGAGAAGACCACCATTTCCCTGTCTAACGGCCCCATTTACGCTGTAGCCAAGGCTAAGACCTGGGCCAAGGTTACCACCGCTCGCAACACTCGAGGGGTAACCTGCGGCAGCGTTGGGCTGACTAACGCCAGCACCAACCCCTTGGTGGCTAACGCCACCTCCGTAGGCAGGACCATAGAAACTGGAGCCACACTGATTGTTCCCAGCTCCATGAGTGTCAGCAGCACTACCATAGAACCCAGGTGCTCCACCAGGGTAACCCCCGGTAGGAGCCCCTCCACTCAACCCTCCAGGAGGTCCAGCGATACCTTGGCCTCCGCCGGGATGTCCAGGACCTGGTGGTGGAAATGGACCATGTCCATGACCACCACTTCCGCCCCCACCTTGGCCGGGTGGTCCGCCTTGCCCACCTCCTCCCCCAGGAGGAGGAGGAGGAGGGGGCGGTCCAGCTGCAGCGCGTTCATGCCGAATATTACAGCGCGCACATCGCTCAAGGCCATCATTGCCAAAATGACTGTGATCCTCGCAGATGTGGTTCGCACACTCCGTGCAGGAATACATGGGGACCTCCTGGGCACTTTTATGACACGCCCAGCATTTCATCTTCAAGAAGTGACAATTGCAACAGTCCCCATCGTCGCCCCGGCAAAGCCTGCAAAAATCACGCTTGCACGTTACACACGAGAATTCAGCGTCCGGGTGCCTACGGTCATTGGGCTCATCGAGGGCACAGATCTTTGGCGCACCTGGGCCACCGGTACCGGGAGCTCGTCTTACGGTCGGTGCCGAGGCCTGTCCACGATCAGATGGAGTTCCAGGGGTCCTCCAGCTATCGCCGGGACTCTGGACATCGGCACGAGCTCTACTCTCAGGAGTCCTCCAGCTATCGCCGGGACTCTGGACGTCGGCATGGGCCCTATTATCCCTACCACCTCCTGGATGACGGTTTGGGTTCGGAGAGACGCTCCCGCTATCGCGGATCGGCCTATCCAGGTTCGGAGAAATGCTCCCGCTATCGCGGATTGGCCTTTCCCCCCTCGATTGCCGACTCCGGACCTCAGATCGGGGGCGGCAGCAGGCCTCGGGCTCCTATTCCTACCCACATCCCTGCTGGGAGAAACAGAAATGTCCCCCCTTGCGCGCGCGCGGGGGCCATCCCTCGCACGCCCTGGCGGCGAATGCGACCTGTCAGGCAGTCCCCGAGCCCTCCTGCTTCTGCTGTCAGCCCTCTCCCTATCGGGATGAATGGGATGCCTGCCTGCATGAGAAGGATCGACCCTACCGGGCACATCTGGCAAAGCATGATCAGCCAAATCAACACCTCCGCCCTGTCTCACCGGAAGGCCAGTACCCCGACCGTCACCTTCCCCGGGAGTGGGCGTCGGAGACCTGATTCTATGTCCCTGCCCCGCAAAAGCGTTGTCGTCTCTCTCTGGGTTGTTGAGGATTCATCTGATTATCTTGAACACCCTGAATGATGTCAGCAGCCTCATCAACATGACCTTCAATATCAGTAAGCTGAGCCATGATCCTGTTGTTCATTCCATTAAGAGTACGTATGTTACTCTCGGTAGTAGTGAGTCTCCGCATTGCGCCTTCAAGCGTGCTCCGAAATGAATCGAGTTCACGCCTAACGGCAGACCGCGCTTGATCACTGTTCGCAGGGAGACTGCGGATCTGCCTTCTGATGTCATCAAGAACTTGATTCAGAATCCCCGAGCTCGCTTCGTACTGCTCAACACGGGACTTCAAGGTCTCAAACCTCGCGATGACATCGTCATGATCCCCATGGTGTCGTTGAACTCCGCGAGATAGATCCTGGACCTTTCGATTGACTTCGTCAATTGCCTCATGCCAGTCCTGCGGGGATACAGGCCCTGATGATCTATCGATCGCCTGGGACCCCCTCCCACTTTGCAGCCTCGACATCCGATTAGCAAGAATGGTTTGTTCTTCATTAATGCCACCAATAGATTCGGAGGCCCACTTAGCAAACTTCTCGTGTTCGAGAAGAGCCTTCTCGAGCTTCAGGCTTAACTCCCTGAAGCTTGCGTTTGCCCCACTGCTGCTAGCCCTATCGGGCGGTTGCGCAGCAGGATTCAAATTCCATTCACCTGCTGGCGTCCGCATCCCGACGGTTTTCTCTACCGAGAACATCCGTCCCTCGAGCTTGTCTAAGTCCTTAAGGATCTCATCCTCAGAAGCAGCATGGCTCCTGTGGGTGGCCTCACGATTCTCCTTAACCATCTGAATAATCTGACCAGTTGCGATCTCATTATCCTTTACAGATTCATGGATCTCGTGAGAAAGCAAATTTATCCTCTGATCCACGATTTCAGCCTGTTCATCGATGGCTTGCCTCGCAATGGCTTTGCTGTCAGGAATAACTTCCTTGGCAAACCGTTGAACTATCATTCGCATCCTACCGGCATCAGACTGAGTCGCAATCTCAGTCGCCAAACGATTGACCTTGTCCTTTGTCTGCCGATTCTCGTCGCTCCACTCCTTTCGCATGGAACTCACCTGACCGTTCAGTAACCTGATTTGGTCAGCAAAAATATGGAACGCCTTCGCGACCGAACCAGAAACCTCACCCCTCTCGAGCATCTCCTGGATGTGCAAATCAAACACCTCCTTTGCCCTAGCGTCACCTGACTCGCCGGAAGACTGGGATCTGAGGGCAGGAGGAGTCGATATCTCGATCCTCTCAGGAGCCCCACTAGCCCCGACATGTCTTCTGGGGTCGCCTGCAGGACAATCATCAATCCTGGGTGGCCTACTCGGGGTAGATCCCCTTCTCCGGCTATCGCCAGATCGGGGATCAATGTTGGATGCACGAGACTCGGGAGTAGAGTGAATGTGAACATCAGCAGGATCAGGCATCTCCTCATCCTGCGGAGTTGAGCCCATTGGTGAGGGGCTAGCCCTCCTCGCCTTTGACCTATCGGTCTCAATGGCGAGGGGTGACGGCCTCTTCGCCGAAGCACTACGTTCCCTGGCGGTCGAGCCCCATTGAGGTGTGAACTCGTTGCTAGACCTCAGCGTTTCAAGGTCACTGGTATCTCGCCCTAACGGGCTAGCGATCGACGGACGATCTTCGATCTCCGAGTGCATCGGCAAGCCGACCATCTCTTGCACCTGTCCCAACGACATCGGCAGCCCGTTCAGTGATCCTCGGCGAACCAGTAACCCGGTTCGAGTCCTCGTCTCTCTGATGCAGCGGACCTCCAAATGTAATGTTGGGAAAAGGGGGAATATTCGGGGTATCACCAATCACTGGGGGCCTCCCGGTCATGGATGGCCTCCAATCCCCTAAGAACTTCCCGGCTATCCCTGGCTCTCTCTCTCTCTCGCTCCGGGCGTCCCTGTCAACATGAAGGTCCCTGGCAGCTCCACGAGAGAGGCTCCTGGGCCTCGCGGCAGCACGGATTCTAGCATTCCGGCGCGACTGATCCTCTTCTTCATCACGACGATCCGCAAATGCGGCATAATCTTCATCATTATCAAACTCAAACTCGGCAGCAACAGGGTTGGGCCTATCGGCATCAGACTCCTGCTTTGCGCTACTGCCCCAGCCTGCGGTTGATTTCAACAGATCATCGTATCCGAAGCCTGTGAATTTCCTCTCCTCATGCTCATCAAACTGACCTGGATTTTGAGAACCAGTGGATCGACCCGAGATATCTCTCGGAGCCAAAACATAGTCCTCTGGTCCTTGCGGCCTGTCCTCAAACTCATCCGAGACCTGCGATTCACCTGGAACAAGAGGTCTCGGGGGTCGGGTCGGCATGGCCTCCGGGTCGTCCGAATGAGGGCGGGCCATGTTCATCGCCATGCTGATGAAGTCGAACTGTCCGCGCCTGTGACCTGATTCAGAGCCGCTCCTATCGGAGCGAACCCTTCGTGTCTGCTCATCATCGGTGGCCTGACGGAAAATGCGATCGTCTCCATCGTCGGTGTACCTGCCACGGCTCCTGGGTGTGTCCCTACCGGGATCTTCACCCCTACGATCCTGACCTGTCGAACCTGCTTCGAAGTCCTCGTAGTCGTAGTCCGGTAGGTCCTCACCTGAGCGGAGGCCCCCTAGGATGGCCTCCTCATCCACGACACTCCTTCAAGATCGTGGGGTCGACATAGAGCTTGTAGTTGATGGTATCAAGCGCGTAGGAAAGTCCTACGGCTGATAACCTGTGATTCGGGCACGAGCCTGTGCCCAGGCAATGGGTAAGTTGGGGTAAACAAGCCACAAAAGAAAGGTTCCCCAAAAGCAAACCAATCCCCGGTCCCAAAGATCAGGGTTTCCCACACACCAGAGAACAACAACCAAAAGGGAAAAACCAAAACAAGTAAACAAGTACCCGCAACCTTGATCGACGATGAACCGCACGGGCGGACCCCACCAATCTGCCCCGGGCCGATGTCTCTTTCTCCACCGACACGAAGGTGATCGACGCGGGGACCCGGCGACGCTCATCCGAGGCGCGACGGACCCGCAAACTTGAGCCAAACATCACAGGTCAGTCACTACCGCGACATCCCTGTTGATGAAATGAATCATGGCTAATCACATAAACCATCCAACTGGTGCCTTCCAACTGGTGGTTTCCTACTGGTGGTCCACCTTTCATGAGAAGCCCTTCTGTAAACAAGAAGGGAAGAATCATCTAGAGCGCACCATGATGCGCCTAGTTTTTTGGTTGGGACTGTCAGCGGTGATGCGATCTGAATGCAACCCAGGGAGGGCTGGCCCCGGTGCCTTCAAAAATCCGCAGTTTCGTTCCACAGTTTTTTTTTTACATGGGCCGTTGTTGTGGGCCATTAACTGCTCAGAAATACATAACCCCTATATACCACTTGCAGAATGGGTATGCAACTGTGTTGCCCTGCTTGGTTGGTCAGGGTCACTCTCTTGTGTTTGACGGCAGCAATCCTGAGAGGTCATTGGGATTCGTGCCAAGGCCCCCAACCCAGGTCCCAACAATAGAGGCCCAGTCAGGAAACCCACCGGCACAGACAGTTTCTTGAATGAGCCCCTATTTTGGGACATCAAATGTTTACGCCCTAGATCGCACCTTTGCTGAAATCAACTTGCAGATTTGTGCTTTTGACATTATCCTCTCTCGCGTCAACAAACCACACAAACAATGGCCTATAACAATGGCCCATGTCTTAGAGTAAGCTCCGGAGTGCTCAGCCTATTCCAGTTGCAAAGATTGCTGCTGATTCCGAAAAGTGCTCGTGGCACAAGTGAGGCGAGCGTTCCTCACAAACAACCCATCACACCCATCTCCTGACAAATGCTGGCACCTCACCTCCGAAACGCAAAGACCAAGGGTAAGCAACCATCGGCGATACCAGCGATTGCCTTCTGTTCCGTTCTGTTCATGGGGAAGCCTTGTGACCGGGCCTCTCAGCACAAAGTGAAGATACGAACAAAGCATGCTGGGAAACCACGCTGAAGGGGCCGCAAATTGTGTGACACGACAGCTTGTGAACACTGGCATGTGGCCTTTCATGCGGCAAAGTGGCAAACAATCCCCGCCCTACATGCCCAGCCACCCAAGCCAGCCACCCACCCAACCTTTTGCTTCTGCAACCGCTGCTTGTAGGCGGGATTCCGTCCTCAAGCAAGCGCGGCTCCCATGCCAAGGGAGCCAACCGGTGAATTTTCACCTGCAGAGGGTGGCAGAAGCCCATCTGTCCCAGCCCCAAAGGACGACAAATCACACATATCAGGAAAACCAAAAGGCCAAAAGCGTGATTTTCTTTCTGGGAAAGTGAGGGAAACGAAGCAGGAAGCCCAAATGCCCTCAGGGAGGGGCCCCTTGTGCTGGGAGCTCTGGGGCTCAGTCAATGGTATGAAATGCTTTGGACACCTGCCTCTGGACCCACCACATGCCAGCTGGGTTTGTGCTTGGGTACAAGGAGCGCGGCCAAGATGCGCCTGAAATCCCAAATTCAGCCCAGGCCGATTGTGCGCTTTAGCCTTCGGGCCCTTCATTCCTCCTCCCGGCACCCTAACCTTCCCCCCGCCCCCCTCCCCCAACCCCACCAAGCCCTCTGGGGCCCAGCGAGAAGTCACCAGGCCGGGGATCGGCGCATCCCCCGTGCCAGCGCGGTGCGACATCGGGGCCTAGGACGCAACGAGGCAGCTGGTCCCCCCCCCCCCCGCAGTGGCTGGTGTTGGTTTGCTCGTTTCGGTTTGGTTTTGGCTGGTCTGCTGGTCTTTTGGTTGGTTTCGTTTCGGTTTTTTGGCTGATCTTCTTGGTTTTGGTCTTGCCGGCTTTTTTGCTCGTTTCGGCTGCCCCGCCACATTGAACCACAGCCGGCGGAAAAAGCAGCCTGCAAGCCTTCCTCTGCTCCTGGGTTTGCTCCCCACGGGCCTTGTTAAAGCAAGACGCCTATGACGCTGCAAGCACCAATTCCCAGTCAACAGGCGCCCTCTTCAAGCGCTGCTTCCAAATCCTGAGGCACCCGCCGATGGAGTCAGATCGCGGGTGTCACCATGGCATGGTGAACAAAAAGGGCTACAGCAGTACAAAGGTCTTCCTGGCAGATGAAGCCGGCTGCCGAAGCCGCAAGCACCCGCGAGCTTGTGCGACTGAAAGCACCCCCAAACTATTCGCTTGCCTTTTTGTTGGGCGTACTGTTCTGGTTGGTTTTCACGGGAAACCAAAAGGGAAGGGAAGCCGAAGCCATTTTGGGACGCCCATTTTCCGATCTTCCGCGCTCAAGTACATCCAGCCGGCTGTGCCCCAGGGTCCTCGGCAGGCGTGAGACCGCCCAGACCGTCGGTCAGCATTGGGCTCTCAAACTTAGGGGACCCCCAAACCTAATCAAAAGGAGTTACCTCCAAAAAAGACACACCAGAATTAATCGTGGTTGGTCCCTCCACTGCCGATTTGTGGGTGGATCTAACTCTTGTCTTAGCCGCCTGCGGAAAACTACAACCATGAGGGTCAGTTTTTCCACGTCGCTCCCCTCGACTTCGTCGCGCGCCGTCCCTCAGCTGGGGTCCTGGCACACACCGCCTGCGCAGACGCAGAGCGAAACTGGCATCGTCCTTCCCATTTTTCCTGAAAAAAACCAGCGTAGGTGCGCCGCTAAGGCAAAACAAACACACACACACACACACACACACACACACACACACACACACACACAAGCAGGCAGGCAGGCAGGCAGGCAGGCAGGCAGGCAGGCAGGCAGGCAGGCAGGCAAGCAAGCAAGCAAGCAAGCAAACAAAGCAAACAAAGCAAACAAAGCAAGCAAGCAAGCAAGCAAGCAAGCAATGCAAGCAAGCGCGCACGCACAGCACTGCAAGTAGCTTCAAACAGGCTTCCAAAAAGCCAGCCTAACCCTCCCAAAAAGCAACATAAAACTTGAAGGGTTGCCGGGTTGACCGTACTTATTTTGGATTCCCTATGTAAGGAAAGGATCTATGTTGGGCAATGATGTCGATGTTTCTAATCTTAGTGAGTGCAATGAATCCGTCAGGCCTACCTGGACCCTCAAGAACTATGGGGGTGACTTCCCTTTTTGATGGGTAATTTGAGGGTTTAGGTAGGCTTGTCCTTGGCAGCGCGAAGCCCTCAATTCGCCCAAAGGGAGATGGCTTTCCTTGGACCATTGTCCGCCCGAGACCCGCGTGGCTCCATCAAAACAAGTCCTCTCCCCGCCTGGAGGGTCACCTTGGGGCTCGTCACCTGGAAGTTGCCCCCGAAGGACGCCCCCGCGCAGGCGGCCACGCTGCTGTTTTGGGCCTCGAACGCCTCGGATCGCAGTCTCCTCCTTTCATCCCCCCCCCCCCCCCTCCCCCCTGGCGCGCGCCCAAACCTCCAAGTTTCACAAAGGGAACAAGAAAGATGGCACCGCGGAAATGGCGGTGCAATTTCTCCAAAAAGCTTCCCAAAGACGCCAGACTCGATGTGTCACGACCCTGGAACCTGACAAAGACAATACAAATGCGTGCCTTGATGTTGAGCGAAGAGTTGATGCGCACCCCCAATCCCAACCTGTATGCTACAAGGAAGGACTCTCCGCCAGCAGGTGCTTTGGCACAGCTGCTGGCAAGCCAACTGCAACCCTGTCTAGGACTCGTTCAGGTTCTGCTTGTTGGCCGGGTATCCCTGCCCGGTCAGAAACGCATAGAAAAATTGGTTGGCAAAGGCATCGGGACTCACACAGCAGGTAGAGCTCCAAGGGGAAAGCTATGGAAAAAACTGCTATCTCGGCACAACTCATTTCTTCGTGCAGCCCTTGAAAATGAACAGAACCACACAAAGCCAAGAACAACTCTTCACTGTGTGATGCCAAACCTCCGGCAAAACCTCGGCACTCCCCGAACGAATTGCCCGAGTGGCGTCCAGCAAGCACTCGATCCGCTTCCTTGGCGTAACTTTGGGCCCGTGAAAGCACCTGATCTGTGCTGGCCTCACACACGTACATTCCTTGAATGACGGTTTGCATTTGCATTACAACATGCTATGGCGCGCTGCTTCTTGCCAAGTTGAGATGCAGTGCACTACGCCCCATTCCATTGCATGAATCAATCCATACTTTAATGATTCTACCGCATACACACGCAAATCCAAACGTGCATGCATACATTTTATACGCCGTGACTCCTGGCGTTGCATTGGTTCATTGCGCCTGCCCACTTGGCACGCATGATATCGCGAAAATATGCCAACGAATTGAACAAACATGCAGAGACTCCCGCAAGCTATGTAAACCAAGCGGACCTCCTTCCCCCTACTAATACATAATCCCTATATTGATAAGCTTTTTTCAGACCCAAAAATGACCCAATGCCAAATTACAGTAGAAGTACGCAACATTTACCGCCAACCCCAACTTTTATCGTACCTGTTTTTCCAGCGGCACTCCGACGGCTCTCTCAAACACTTTTAAATGTGAATTGATAAATCCAAAAAAGGCTTTGAGCGATTCCATTTGAATTCCTTACTCGGAAAATCACATGTTTTGCGTTGTTTTTTTTTTTTGCTTGGGGGGTGTATGTGTGCGTGTGGAGCCAGAGCGGAAACCCCAACTTGAGGGGTTGCGGAAAGCTTCCCAGTGCCCGTGTGACAGAACAGCACCTGACAGACCTTGCATTGCTCAACCTCCATCAAGGCAGCTGGGGCGCCACCAAACGGAACCTACGTTCTGGAGGCCACCCCCTACAACCCATTCGCGAGAAACCAAAACAAGGGATGCCGAGGGTCAGGGTGAGGAACTCCGTCTCACGGCTGCCTGCCAGCACCTGCACCAGTTGCTCGGTATCGTCTTGTTTTGATGGCATCGTGTCAACACCTGGCTGTGGCAAAATGGCCAGCACCTGTAGGATCAGGCAGATAGGTAGGCGTAGGCCTGCAGGTGGGTGCCTGTAAATGTGTGTGTGAGAGAGCTTGTAGTTGTCGCCCTTCCTTCCTTCACAAGCTTCATACTCGTCCAGTGTACTCCTCTCCCTCTCTCTCTGGCTGGCAGCTTCGAGGAGCTTTCTACCTGCACTTCCGAAACTATGAAATGGGGCCAAGAGCATACAAAAGCACAAACATGTGTCCAGGAATCCTCTTTTGAGCCTCTCGGCTCCATATGAATCTTCGGGGCAGCGCGCCTTCCTTTCCCAAACCTCGCGAGGCCGTCGCTCGCGTCGCTTTGGACCCTTTGGTGACACACTTTCCAGCTGCCCGCGGCCCGCTCAGGCGTTGTTGCTGGGCGGATTCGGCTTCACCTGCACGGATTCCAGAGCCAAGCTCGCCATATGCGGCGTAAGTTTGGCGAGAAAGCAAACC
Source organism: Effrenium voratum (assembly GCA_963377175.1). Lineage (NCBI taxonomy): Eukaryota > Dinophyceae > Suessiales > Symbiodiniaceae > Effrenium > Effrenium voratum. The sequence continues at coordinate 393,216 of CAUJNA010003585.1, forward strand.
TCTGGACCTTTATCTTGACACATGAGCGACATCAGCTCTAGCAAGCCAAGGATCCCTATTGCCATCAGACCCCACGGGCCGCGAAATATCCGATTCTGTGATCCCTCGGAGCCAGGCTGTATGAGCGCTTCAACACGAGCCCAACGAGCAGAGAGCAGAACAGTAGGCCCGCTTGCTGAGGCCGCACTTCGTCTGAAGTCGTCCAAGACATACACAAAACCAAGCTCCTCTCGGAAGCCTCCGCTTTTTTCTTAAAGGGGTGTCTCACTCACCGAGAAAGATGCTGGCACAAAGGGGTCGAACAAGAGGTTCCCCTACTTACTTGCCACGTGAGGGAAAAAAGTAAATCGACCACCGTGTCTGTCATTAACAGAGATGATCCCTGTCCTTTGGATTCTCTGCATGCATCATCCCGAACAGAAGGGGACCCTCTATAGTTCGGGAATCCGCCCCATACATGATGTGGGAACCCCGCCCTGTCCGGCAACGCGCCGACGTCCATGCAAATCCCATGTGGCTGACCTGCGTGCACCATGTGATGCATGATGATCCTGATGCGCTGTGTGTGCGCGTCTCTCTGTGCCCGCGGGTGTATATTTGGGGGGGGGGGGGGAAGAGGGTAGGCCTGGTTCCCTTGAAGCGATCGTTTTGCGGGTTTCTCAAAATTACTTCCTGGGGGGGTTCCACTTGAACCCCTATTTAGAGGGCAATGTTACGGATTCCACTTTTCTGCACCCAGCAGGGCTGGATTCCCGAAATATGTTGGTCAAGAGAAGTCTCACAACAAATATACTTACATATGTGGGGTGGATTCCCACCAACAAAATAAATAAAAACCGACTTAAAACAATAAAGAGGAGAAAACAAAGAAGAAGAAGAAAAAAAGAAGAAGAAACCCAGTGACTGGCCCTTCTTGGGACAGAAAAACTCTCCCCGACGTCCTTGGCACCTAAAGACACCAAAGCGGCGCCTGTTGAAGGTCAGGAGGCCTGGCAGCTCCTCGTCATCCGGATCCGCGCGGAGGAGGTCCAGCTCCTGAAAAGCGGACCAAGGCCTCCGCGCCAAGTGGCTGAAAAAGAGCCAAATGGGTGTGGGTTAAAAATAGGTGCACAAAATGGCTTGCCCTTGTAAATGGAACCGAAAACTATGGCGGTTTGATTTTCACCCAACCCAAATGAGAGGGGGAACCGCTTCTTTTTTTCCTCGGGGGGGGGGGGTCCCTAATTTGAGAAAGAGCCATTTGGGCATGGGGGTCAAACATGCTGAAACAAGGATTGGGAGTCACTGCAAATCATAGTTTGGCATGGTTTGTCTGAGTTTCTGTTAGGCCTTTTCTGCTGCATGACATGTACCATGGCATAGCACAGGTCCTAATTTCCAAGCTCTCTGTCGGCTCTTGGAAGCCTAAAACCCATAGCCCCCCGCTCTTTGAAGCCTAGCCAATGGATTCCAGAAACCCCTGGTGACCCTGAAAGCCATTTTCCTCTGAAGTCTTCAGTTTTTCTTTCCCCGCAAAAAAAAAAAAAGAAAAAGGAAAACGTGGGGGAAGGGGGGGGCACTCCCTCAAAAAATCGACACAAACCCAAACAAAAACAAAACAAAAAGAAGACCCGCCGCGCCCCAACGGAGCGTCGCCCATGCGAGGCCATGCCATGCCCATCCTCCAGCAGCCTCTCGATGGTGGAGCCCGAGAGCCCCGAGAGCGGCACCAACGCCAGGCCTCCGGAGGCCTCGTCGGTCATGCCGTACCACCTCGAAGGCGCCGGATAGTTTTTTTTTTTTTGTTCTCGCTTCGCGGGAAACGGTTCGCCGAACGCAGGGATGCCCGCGGTCTAAGACGGCTGCCTTGTTTCCATGCATCATGGAGCAGTGGGTTTTGGAGAGGGCGGGGGGGGGGGCAAAAGGCAAGTTGTGTTGCAGAACCCGCCCGTCAGCTTCCACAATGATTGGAAGGAGGGTTGAACATTGGAGGCCAGGCATCTAATGTGTTAGCTCGCCTTTCCAGGTGCGCTCGCTATTGTGAGGTGCCACGCCGAGAGGAAAAAAACACAATGCAGCGCTCAAGCCCGTCGCACATTCATCAATGCCAACCCCCGCGTCCCCGTTGCTTGGAGCCACCCGGGTCCCGACTCCTACAGTAAAACCAAAGGCTCAGGGTAACCGTTGGACCCCCTCAGCCTTGGCACCCTCCAAAACCCCCAAAACCAAATGACGACCGAGGGAAAAAGATGGAGAAGAATGCAAACCGCTGGATGAATTGTAACAATTCACCTGAAATGAGGGATCAGGGGCGAGCTCACAAGGCAAGTCCATTTGCGAGGTCGCATCTTCAAACAAACAGACACACTGAACAGGCTGTGCGTGCCGGTGCGCCTTTTGCAGTATCCTTCTTGGGGTTGGCCAGAGTCATGAAGGGGAAACCAAGATGAGACCAACCGAAACTTGAAATATGGACGATCCTTTTTTGAGTACCCTACCCCCCCCCCAAAAACAAAAAAAGACCCCAAATAGCGAAGCACGTGCCAACGGTTGCATAGTTTTTTTTTTTTTTAAAGGAGCGAGACGGACCAGGGTACCATTGACATGGCGTTCAAGCACACAATGACGCCTTATCCATTAGGCCACTGGTCCTGAGTGCCCCGGGCCAACAAAAGGAGCAAGCATTCAAATCAACTTCATCAATCAACACCTGCACAGAGCAGCACCCTACCATCAATCTTGCAAAGGTGCACCCGCACCTCACGCTCAAAGAACCTATACAGTTTTCAGCTTTTTGGGGAAAAGGCGCGGCCAAGCCGCCGGTCTTCTCGCCGCGCTTTCTGCTCGCGCAGCGAGCGCCGCACAGCTCCCCCACGCCGCCGCTCCAAGAGCCGGCGCCGCTCCTCCCCAAGGCCCAAACTCCCCCACGCCGGCCGGCTGAGAAAAAGTACGACCCCCCAAGATGGTGTTCCTTTGGGTTTCCCTTGAAAAACGACAAAACGTGGTTTTCACGGCCATGCCAACATCAAACGCCCTCCCCACCAAGGGTGCTTCAAGCACACCCTGCCATTGCAGCCTCTCTGTCTTTGTTTCTTCCTTCCTTCCTTCCTTCCTTTCTTTCTGTCTTTCTTTCTTTCTTTCTTTCTTTCTTTCTTTCTTTCTTTCTTTCTTTCTTTTCTTTCTTTCTTTCTTTCTTTCTGCGCATGGCAAGGGGGAATCGCGGAGGGCAAGCCAGGACCAATACCCAAGTCCGCAGCGTGGCCCAAAGTTCCTTCCGAACCTCCAATTCCCACAACCAAGGGGAGCTAACAAGTTGGAACCAGACCCCCTGAATAACAAGTCAGGAGAAAGAAATTTCGAAATGACCCACTAATTAAGAATTTGGGACCTTGGGCCCCTTGCTTTCCAACCGGGGGAGGTTTTTATGAACTCAGCCCCTCACCCCCGCCCACGCCGAAACCCGCCAGGAGCCATGCCTTGGGCTTGGACCGCCGGCTCTCCGCGCACTCGGCCCGCTGGGCAGGGCACGCCTTCGCGAAGAAGGGCCGGCCCTGCCGACTGCCGAGCGGCGCCACGAGAAATCAAGCCAACAAACAGGTCCACCCGGCGCTGGTTGAGGTGAAAACGAGCAGGGCGCCCCAGCTGAACTTTTACAACAAGCTGCCGAAATCCAAAAAAAACCTCTTGGGGGGAATGTGAAATTGTCCCATGCAGGGTCGGCATGGGCTTGAATGCTTGCC
>CAUJNA010003585.1:401715-406715 GCA_963377175.1 Effrenium voratum
CTAAAACCCATAGCCCCCCGCTCTTTGAAGCCTAGCCAATGGATTCCAGAAACCCCTGGTGACCCTGAAAGCCATTTTCCTCTGAAGTCTTCAGTTTTTCTTTCCCCGCAAAAAAAAAAAAAGAAAAAGGAAAACGTGGGGGAAGGGGGGGGCACTCCCTCAAAAAATCGACACAAACCCAAACAAAAACAAAACAAAAAGAAGACCCGCCGCGCCCCAACGGAGCGTCGCCCATGCGAGGCCATGCCATGCCCATCCTCCAGCAGCCTCTCGATGGTGGAGCCCGAGAGCCCCGAGAGCGGCACCAACGCCAGGCCTCCGGAGGCCTCGTCGGTCATGCCGTACCACCTCGAAGGCGCCGGATAGTTTTTTTTTTTTTGTTCTCGCTTCGCGGGAAACGGTTCGCCGAACGCAGGGATGCCCGCGGTCTAAGACGGCTGCCTTGTTTCCATGCATCATGGAGCAGTGGGTTTTGGAGAGGGCGGGGGGGGGGGCAAAAGGCAAGTTGTGTTGCAGAACCCGCCCGTCAGCATTCCACAATGATTGGAAGTAGGTTGAACATTGGAGGCCAGGCATCTAATGTGTTAGCTCGCCTTTCCAGGTGCGCTCGCTATTGTGAGGTGCCACGCCGAGAGGAAAAGAAAAAAACACAATGCAAGCGGCTCAGCCCGTCAAGCATTCATCATGCCAAACCACGCCTGTGCCCCGTTGCTTGGAGCCTCCCGGTCCCGATCCTACAGTAAACCAAAGGCTCAGGTAACCGTTGGACCCCACTCAGCCGTGGCCCCCTCTCAAACAACCCCCAAAACCAAATGACGACCGAGGGAAAAAGATGGAGAAGAATGCAAACCGCTGGATGAATTGTAACAATTCACCTGAAATGAGGGATCAGGGGCGAGCTCACAAGGCAAGGCTTTTGAAACTCCACAAGGCAAGTCCATTTGCGAGGTTCGCATCTTCAAAAACAAACAGACACACAGAACAGCTGTGCGTGCCGGTGCGCCTTTTGCAGTATCCTTCTTGGGGTTGTGGCCAGAGTGCATGAAGGGGAAACCAAGATGAGACCAACCGAAACTTGAAATATGGACGATCCTTTTTTGAGTCCTTACCCCCCCCCCAAAAACAAAAAAAAGACCCCAAATAGCGAAGCACGTGCCAACGGTTGCAAGTTTTTTTTTTTTTTTTAAAGGAGAGACGGACCAGGGACCATTGACATGGCGTTCAAGCACACAATGACGCCTTATCCATTAGGCCACAGGTCCCTGGCATCCGGGCCAACAAAAGGAGCAAGCATTCAAATCAACTTCATCAATCAACACCTGCACAGAGCAGCACCCTACCATCAATCTTGCAAAGGTGCACCCGCACCTCACGCTCAAAGAACCTATACAGTTTTCAGCTTTTTGGGGAAAAGGCGCGGCCAAGCCGCCGGTCTTCTCGCCGCGCTTTCTGCTCGCCGCAGCGAGCCCGCCGCACAGCTTCCCCCTCGCGAATAGCGCGCGCTCCAAGAGCCGGCGCCGCTCCACCCCAAGCCCAAACTCCCCCACGACCGGCCGGCTGAGAAAAAAGTATACGACCCCCCAAGATGGTGTTCCCTTTGGGTTTCCCAGTGAAAAACGCGACAAAACGTGGTTTTCACGGCCATGCCAACATCAAACGCCCTCCCCACCAAGGGTGCTTCAAGCACACCCTGCCATTATAAGCAGGCTTTGTTTTCTATTGTTTCTTACCTTCCATTTTTGAACACCTTCTTTTCTGTCTTTCTTTCTTTCTCCTTTTCTTTTCTTTTTCTTTCTTTCTTCTTTCTTTTCTTTCTTATCTTTATCTGTTTTCTTTCATTCTTTTCTTTCTTTCTTTTCTTTCTTTCTGCGCATGGCAAGGGGGAATCGCGGGCAAGCCAGGACCAATACCCAAGTCCGCAGCGTGGCCCAAAGTTCCTTCTCCGAAACCCCAATTCCCACAACCAAGGGGAGCTAACAAGTTGGAACCAGACCCCCTGAATAACAAGTCAGGAGAAAGAAATTTCGAAATGACCCACTAATTAAGAATTTGGGACCTTGGGCCCCTTGCTTTCCAACCGGGGGAGTTTTTAGAACTCCAGCCCCCAACCCCACCGCCACGCCGAAACCCGCCAGGAGCCATGCCTGGGCTTGGACCCGGAGCCGGCTCTCCGCCGCCACTCGCCCGCTGGCAGGGCACTGCCTTCGCGAAGAAGGCCGGCCTGCCGACTGCCGAGCGGCGCCACGAGAAATCAAGCCAACAAACAGGTCCACCCGGCGCTGGTTGAGGTGAAAACGAGCAGGGCGCCCCAGCTGTGAACATTTACAAACAAGCTGCCGAAATCCTAAAAAAACCATCTGGGTGGAGATGTGAAATTGTCCCCATCTTCCGCAGTGGCATGGGCTTGAATGCTTGCCATGGAAACCATAAGAGGTCGAAAGGTCGGCTTGGGACCGCAGGTTGGAGGTCACACACTGCAAGAAGGGAACCTGCCCCTGTGTATGCTACAAACCGTCTGGTTGGTGTGGGGGTGCCGTAAGATGGCAGCTTTCAAACATTCCTAATCCACCCCTTACCCGTTGCAAGGAGTCCTCAGCCAACTCAAAGCCCTTTGACCCTCCCTGGCTCTCCCCCCATTCCGGGGTTTTTGTAACCATGTACGGGACGCCGTACAAACAAGTCCGCCAGAGTGAATCCCTCCAAAATGGATTCCCCATTCCCCTCCACACCCCCACTCCCCGAACAAACAGCAAATATAAAAACCATCAAAAGCAGGGGGGAGAAGCGAAACTCCTGGCTTCGCATACCTAACCACCCCCCCCCCAAAAAAAACAACCAAAAAAAAAAAACCGCCAGCGTTTTTTCGACACGAATGGCCGGCCCTTTCGCCCACCCGCTCCGAAGGCTTCCGCCGGCCTTCGTCGCCCCCCACCTTGTCTCCAGGGGAAGGCGCCCAGGAAGGCCCAGGGCCACCAGCACTGAGAGCTGTCTGGGCTTCGAGCGCTGTTTTCTTTGGCCCAGGTCCCGGATGAATTTGTACGTCTCTTAATTAATGGTCTTGCTTTATGCTTTATGCCGCGCATGTATGTCCACACAAATGTGTATAATTAATATGTATATAATATATACTATATATGTGTGTGTGTGTTATACGTACTATAAAAAGGAAATAGATCATACGGACACACACACACACAGACGACACCAACAACAAAACAACCCCCCAAAAAGCAAGGGTACCAAGCCTCAACAAAAGACAGACATGTGTCACGGTCGAAACAAATGTGGGATTTGAGAGTTGAACCACCTGGTTCTTTGAGCCAGCCCCCCATTTAGAAACACCTCCAAACCACACAATGGAGGGAAGCTGAATTCACCTTGAGAAATCAACTGGGCCAAACCGCCAATCTGAGGGAATGTACCCATCGTGGCTGTTGAATAGGCCGATAACCCCAGCGTATTACTAGGCGAGTGTCCCCCTGGCCTTCCTTGGGGATTCATCATCACTAGAGGGGCACAACTATTAACAAAGATGGGGTTGTCAACCTGAGCAGTTCTTAGAGGGTCCAGAAAATCTTTGGAGTTACGTTCCCTTTTTCGCTTCCTTGCGTTTGTTTGAGATCTTTTTTGCGCCCTCGGGAACAAGAAAAGGTCGTACGTACTCACAATATCTGCATCAACCGCAACGCTTGAATTCCCAGCTCGCACTGTACAAATCGGCCGTTCCGGAGCCCAGAACACCTGAAACTCGAAACCCCAATTTCAACTCCGGAACACACTCAGAATGAAACTCTGTTGCACCTGGGACCTCTGTTGCACCTGGGACACCAAGGATTGATAGATGTAAAAGATGACGGCTCGCACGCCTACGCCAGCCGGCAAACCCTGCAACGCCTTTTTCATTTAAAGTTGCGACTTTTCGAGCCGGAGCTGCCCACACTTGTCTTCACAAGCAGAACAAAGGAGCAAGCCCAGACAACCGACAAACAAGGTGACCAAGAAACACTCGCCCCTTACCCCTTCCCCTTACCATCACCTCTACCCCCCCCCAACAGCTTCTGTTTGCACAAAAAAATCCGCTGCGCCACTCCAAACCGCGTTCTGCCGCCTCTCCCCGCAGAGTCCAGGATCGCAACTTCGTGTCCACCGGCAGCCAGCCCTCCCCCGAGCCGCTTTCTGGAACCGGCCCGGCCCCCCCCCCCCCCCACCAAAAGTTCAGGGCCAACCCTCTCCGGCGCCAAGGCCTTGCACACGAAGTCGTCCTTAACACGTCGTCTCAAGGAGACGCGCGCGTCGTGCCGTGTCTCTTAAGATCGGCCCCTGGAAAATCCCCTGAAAATGGCGGGGTTTTGCGTTAGTATCCCAAAAGGACACCGGCTTGGCAAAAGGGGGGCTGAAATCCATTTGAGAAACTCCCATCTCATCTGATCTCCTTGGCTTCAGTCGCAAACCCCCTCCTTCCTCTCTACCCTGCCCCCCGTTTCTTGGGACATGCGTCGTACCCGTCCAACTCTTCGTGTACGTCGATCTTCAGCAGCACGTCGGGCAAACTGCTTCTCCTTCTCGCAGGCCGCGGCATACGAGGCCAGGCTGCCGAAGGACCAGATGGCAACCTCAGGTAACGGTTTCCAGCCCAAGGCTGTGCCCAAAAATCATCAACTCAGTGATTTTATCTCCGGTCCCCTGAAAATGCCCAACAAGCACAACCCTCAACAACACAACCCCCAAAAACAATCAAAGCCCTTTGAGTATGTATTTGTCGTAAAAATCGATCGACCGCCTCGTTCTTGTACCACTGCGCGATGGCCTGGTGGGCGGTGTCCACTTCGTGGCTGTACATCATGTCCTGACTCGCATCCAATGAATGCAGTCTGGGTTGTGCCGAAGAGTTCTGGGCCGTTTTGTTTGGCGTCCCACCGCACTCCTTAAAGGATACATCCCAAAAACCACCTGCTTGTCAAGGGATGCTCTAAATCTGTTGGTGAAGTGGATGTTTTGAC
>CAUJNA010003585.1:411715-421715 GCA_963377175.1 Effrenium voratum
CGTTTTGAGAAGCACCCCCCCGAATGTCCCAAAGGGTTTGACGAATCCGGGCTCAACACGGCTCAAAGGTGTAAGACAGAAAGCTACAAACGCGCTTTGTATCTCAAAACCAAACAGCTAAACACGTATGAGGGAGAAAACAACAACAACAACAACAACAACAACAACAACAACAACAACAACAACAACAACAACAACAACAACAACAACAACAACAACAACAACAACACAAACAAACAAACAAACAAACAAACAAACAAACAAACAAACAAACAAACAAACAAACAAACAAACAACAACAACAACAACAACAACAACAACAACAACAACAACAACAACAACAACAACAACAACAACAACAACAACAACAACAACAACAACAACAACAACAACAACAACAACAACAACAACAACAACAACAACAACAACAACAACAACAGACAACAACAACAACAACAACAACAACAACAACAACAACAACAACAACAACAACAACAACAACAACAACAACAACAACAACAACCCCAACACCAACAACAACAACAACAACAACAACAACAACAACAACAACAACAACAACAACAACAACGTCAACGACGACGACGACGACCGACGACGACGACACGACGACGACGAACACGACGACAACGACGACGACAACGACGACGACAACGACGACGACAACGACGACGACAACGACGACGACAACGACGACAACAACAACAACAACAACAACAACAACAACAACAACAACAACAACAACAACAACAACAACAACAACAACAACAACAACAACAACAACAACAACAACAACAACAACAACAACAACAACCATAAAATGAAAGGCAACAAACTCCATTTATATGAGCTCAAAACCCTCCTTCACCCCCCTCCATCTCCCCCTTCCCCTGACCCCATCCCCAGCCGTCTCAGTCCTCCACCTTCATGGAGTGCCCGCCCGCGCCAAAGTGCAGCACCCCGGCCTCGGCCACTTGCACGGAGATGGCGTCGCCGCCCCCCTCGTTGGCGAAGTCGAAGAGGAAGCTCCTGCGCCGGGCGCCGGGCGCCGGCGAGACCCCCAACAAAAACCGTCCAACTGGTGGCTTCCTTTAAGGGAACCCGCAAAACCGGTTCTAAACCATCCCTTAGCCTGCGGGTCCCCGTAAAGGAAGGGAGCCCCAGGTTCATCCAAAGCTGGTTTTCACAGGAGAAAAAGAAGGGAAAGCCACAAGCTCTGAGGTCCGAGTCCTAGTTTGAGACAAGCCAGGTGTGGAATCCTGTGCGGCAAGTGTGGCAAGTCTTCCCGGTCGCCGACCGAAGGCACAACGAAGACCCAGAACCTAAGCCACAAGAGCAAACAATTGTTGCTGGGTCTTGTTGCTTCTCCTCCGGCCTAAATTCTACCTTGCTTGTGTAAGTAAAGGGGGTGACTAAACCCAGATGGGTTGCAATTGTTTCATCGAATGAACCAACATAACATACCACTTCCCCCCACCCCTTGCCCCTGAACCTCCACCGAACCCTCCCCCTGAACCTCCACCAGCCCCTCTCTCCTGCCAGTGGGCTGGCCGTCCACCCGCACAGAGGCGCAGAAGGCGAACTCCGGGCCCAAGGGCCCGCAGAACCCGGTCTGCCGCAGGTTGACGCCGCCCCCCGCGCTCAGCCTCAAGCTGAAACTTGGTGTGACTTGGAAAAACTCGGCCCTGCGTGAGTCCTGGGCTGCAGGAAAATTGCCTGATTACTTAGAACCACGAAAAGAAAGCATGACATGAACATTGGTTTGGAGGCATCCTAAATGATGGCTGGGGAGAAAGCAAAGGACTCCCAAAGGAAGCCAGATCTTTTGCAGCTGTTCAAAGCGCACTGGTACTTGGCTGCGCTTCATTAGTTGTTTTTGAAGGGTACTCCTTTTTGGTTTGGTTTCCAGAGAAGCCACAAGGCACGCCACCATTTCGGGGGCCCCCCGACTTCCTCGCCTGGGGAAGTCTGCGCCCTCGCAGCTCATCACCGGCTTGGCGGTGCGCAGCTCGACGAAGATCGCGCGCTTCGGCAGCAGGCCCTCCTGTGGAAGGTGTCGGTTTTGACGGCTTTGCCGTGATGCGGATGCGTTCAAAGGGTTGGGCTACAGGTGAAATTATACAGGAAAACGCGGATGGTGTGGCGGTGGTTTGACTTATCCAGCCAGGTGGGAGGAGGCCCCTTCCTGCTTTGGGCCTTTTCGGGGCATCCCCCCTTGGAACCTGTATGGACATCGAGATCGCACATCGGCCGCGACCCATTTCAGCTTTTAGACTGCCATTGTATGGGGGTTGGACCGGCAACTGGCCGCGTAGATGATGTCTGCACAAGGGTCCTTATCCAAGTGGGCACGTCGGTCTTTGGAGGTATCTTTGGTAGAATCGCGAGGTGGCATGCATCCATTTTCTGGCACCCTCTTTGTGGAAGCTATCCTCTGAAATGGTGGAATCAAAAGGAAACTATTGAACCACTCATGGACAGTCTACAGGAAATGGCCCCAAGTCCAGGTAAAAGAACAAGCCTGAACTTGAGCTTGTTTGTTCGCTTTCAACATGGTCCCAAATTAGTATGCTGTCTAGGCACGAAACTGCAAAAGTCGCACCCTGCCACAGAGCAAATAGATTTTTTGTGGGGTGGGATGGCCTGAAAATATCTGGGTGAATCTTGTGTTTTGAGGGTACCCATTTTTTGTGGTTGTTCAAAGGGGAACCAGACGGAAAACTCCGAAGAAAGGGCACACCCACATAGTAACAGACGTGTTTTCGACCCCTGCAACCGGAATGGTCTCAAAACAACTTCCGGAATGGCAGAAGTAGCCCCGGGCTTTCCGGTTGCATTCTGAAACAAGCCGGGAGAGCAACATCAAGCCCTGTGAGGACATCCCAAGAGGTACGCAAAAAGCATCGCCCCAAACTTGAAATCACGAAATCATGGCCCCCCTGAAAAAAAAAACTCCTCCTGCCCACGGAACCTGACTGAGGGGTCCTGGAAGACCATTGTCCGCTAAAAGCGTCCCTCTGCTCAGTTCCAGGTTTGTGGACAGGAAGGTCAACGATTTTGCTTTGAGCCAACCAGGGTCCCTTCGAACACCCCAAGTCGCGCACACGCGCGAGCGCTCGCCAGGACACGCTCCTCCCGCAACTTCTCCAGGACGATCCAGTCCTGGCCCAGCAGCCCGCCTCGGCCGAATTCAGCTGTGGGGGGGAGGGGGGGAACCCCCAGAAATGGGTTCCTTGTGGGTGGGTGTGCAGTGGGGTCAGGTTAGGTTGGGTTGGGGCGGGGTTGGGGTGGGGTGGGCTTGGGGTGGGGTTGGCTGGGGTGGGTGAGGACAAACCCAAACTACTGTCCGAGACCCCAAGTCGTGAAACCTGTTGCGGCCTTTGGGCTCGCACGAGATGCAAACTCTTGGAAAAGGAGAGTTGAAAGTTGTTGGCCCCCCTGCAATGTTGACCCCAGATTAATGGACTCCTGGTTGATTGATAGGGTGTCCCCTTTTAGTGGGAGGTCATCACTTTGAGAGGGGAACAACCCCCAACCCCTATTCATAGAACGGGTTCTACTTAGATCCGGGGTGGACATTAGTGTTTCCAAGGCTCCCTGAAAGCCTTTTGGAGGAATGAGATGATTTGATTGCTTCAAGGGCCAGCTCAACCCTTGAGCGTTCTCAGTAGCGGGCTTCATGTCGTTGGCGTGCCCGAAACCAAACCTGGGCAGAATTAAAGGTTGTCCATGCAACTCAAAAGTAGCTGTGGCAAACACTGTGGACAATCTGCTCAAAATTGGTCCCAGATCGCGCCTAACAGACACATACCTGAAAATCGAGTTCATCTCAAAATGGCCACGAACGTGCTTAAGTCAAGAGGGGAGACATGGGTTCGTTTGAGGGCCACCCCCACCCCCCCCGCCCCCCCCCCACACAAAAGCGCCGAGCGAGCCGCAGCCCACCGAGGCATAGGTGTGCAGAGCCCCGGCCCGGAAGTGGCTCTTGCACTTCTCCAGGATGAAGCGCTCCACCGCCTGCGGTGGAATCGCCTTCTGTTTCACACACACACAGCCATGGGTCAAAATCCAGATCGTGCCCCCAGTGAACCAGGTACCATTGGTTTTGACCCAAAGCCACACAAACTCGCAGTGGCAATGCGATATGTTTGCTTTGGGCGAAGTTTTGACCCCCAAACCACCCCAAACCACCCCGAACCACCCCAAACCACCCCAAACCACCCCAAACCACCCCAAACCACCCCAAACCACCCCAAACCACCCCAAACCACCCCCAACCACCACCAACCACCCCAAACCACAAAAAAAAAAAAACACCAACCACCCCAAACCACCAAAAAAACAAACAAACCACCAACCACCACCCACCGAATTCAAATTCGACGGCCTCTCTGACCTCCGGCCGCTTGGGCCGGAAGGTGGGGCAGGAGGGGTCCCCGCACTCCCCCAAGGAGCACACCGGGTTGGCGAACCCGCTGGGCAGCTCCTGGAAACATCCGAGGCAACGCGCCAGCCCCTCGAATCGCACGCAAAGCGAAGGGCACGGGAGATCTGATTTTTTTTGGGGGGGGGGTGACCCTTCTTGGGTTGGCTTGAAAGGAAAACCGCCAGCTTTGAGCATCACACAAATATGTATATATATATATACATATATATATATATATTGTATGTATGTATGTATGTATGTATGTATGTATGTATGTATGTATGTATGTATGTATGTATGTATGTATGTATGTATGTATGTATGTATGTATGTACCTGTATGCTTTGTATCGTCTACACACACACCGCCCTCCATATAGAGTCGTGCCAGAGCCTTCAAAGAGTAATCGAATGCTCGAATTCATTGTCTACCTGGGCATTAACAACCTTCCCATGGGTGCTGAGACCTTGCCTGGCAAGAGGTATGGCAGGTAGTTGGGAACTACGAGGGCGGCCTGAACATGTCCCACCCAAACAGGGGTGACCGTCTTGGTCGTTGTGATCGCCTGCTCCACCCACCCACCCACCCCGCCCGCCCGCCCACCCACCCACCCACCCACCCACCCACCCCACCCGTGCAGCGTGGCTCACAGTTGACCAGCGAACCACACCACGTATCACAGGCACAGACATGCAAAGCTACTTCAAGGATACCTAATTGCAACTCAGGAACAAGAGAAACTCAAACGCCAAAGAATGTCTGGGGGATCAGCCGCATCCTGTCACGTGCTCCTGAGGGAAGTTCATCTGCCACATGGAGAAGGTGTTCCTCTGCGGCTGGCGCGGGATCGCCGCCCGAACCTCCTGCAGACGCACAGGCTCGATGCCCCGTGGAAATATCGGCCTTGAAGCCCGTGGAAAAATCAAACTCTGAGTGTTTTTGTTTTGTTTTTTTAACCAAGTGGGCCAACGAGACAGGGAAGGTTTGTTTTGGACTGCTGTATTCAAAGTCTTCGCCCCGACGACGTTCCCTGGCTAGCAGCCTGGGCTCCTACTCCGCCCAGCCGCCCATGGACCCACCCCTGGCCCCAACCCCCAACCCCAACCCCCAACCCACCCTCCCCCCCACAAAAAAAAGAAGCAAAAGAAAAAGAAAAAGAAAAGAAGAAGAAAAAAAACAAAAAACGGAAAACGACAACTCCTTGCCTTCCGCAGCTTCCCACACACCGCAGGCACTTCCGGTTGGGGCCACCATCGCCTGCAGCCCCTCGGCAGCTCCCGGAAGCCAGCGCTGTCAATGCCGTCGTCAGATCTGTCGCGGGCGGGTCGTCCGGCAGACCTGCCGCTGGGCTTGCTCCGAGATACGAAAAAGAGATTGGCTGTGGGTCAAAAATGGGTATCCATGTTGGAACCCTGGTAAATGGAACCAAGGACTAAGACAAGCGGTCCCCTGGTGCTTTAATTTTGACCATACCCATATGTCCAAACCACAAAGGTACAAACCCGAAAACTGACTAGTAGCCAGCCCGTCGACCAATGCTCAGCTGAAGCAGGGTGCTAGGTTTGATCACCGACGTAGGCGTTCTGTTCTTCTCCCACTCAAGGCAAAAAAATGCAACTCGTGGCCGGCGGATGGGCCTGGAAACACCTTCCAGGGCAAGGAAACTAGATTTCACCCATCCCGAAGCTTGTTTTCAAAACAAAAAATCAAACGAGTGTTGTTCCAACCACCCTCCCCTGTTCATGCGCCGACTCCATGCAGCCTGGCGCGGGGCGCCATGGCTGCGGAACGTCCGATGGTGTCGGGCCGAAAGCTGGCCGATGCTCAAGGCTTCCAATTTTGGCGAGTGAAGTGATTGCCAAGCTCGAGCTTGCGGAAAACAGAAACAAGGCAGGACCACTGCAACTGCATGTGCACAGCAAAAAAGGGCTTGTATGGACGAAGGAGCCGCGGCTTGCGAGGAGCTTGTGCAAACTACAGGGGCTCACAGCCCCAACATTCTCAGGGGCATGGTGTTGCAACCGGATGCGAAGTGAACCGCATAGCCTCCTTAAAGCCGGCGTTGCCTTGCCTCACAAGCACGTCAAAGCTGGTTTGGGCAACTTTGCAGCCCTTTGATTGCAACGGGCGGAGGTCAAAACTGCCAGCTTGCTTGAGCAGCAGGTGGCGGCAGATTAGAAGCCATGCCCTGCCCAGCCGGAAAAACAAAAGCGGCCTCAGTCTTAGCAGCCGTTTGCAAACAGCCAACCAGCCACAAGCCAAGCTGCAAAGAAACAAGCGGGCAACCAAGCATCAAACAAACCAGAAAAGGCAAACGAATCAAACAAACAAACAAACAAACAAACAAACAAGCAAGCAAGCAAGCAAACAAAACACACACCTCCTTCTTCATGTATGCTTGCACGAGGAAAAAGGGTTTGTGCCAAAGGTGGACGAACAAAGAATTGTACTGGGCGTTCAACTTGGCAAGCAACTAACCCTCAGAAGGATACCTTCAAATAGAATCTGAGTTCTACCAGCATGCCTGCAGAAGTGTATTCAGGGAAGCCCAGAACAGGAGGAAATGAATGTTTAAACCAACCTTGAACCAAAATTTGTTTAAACCAGCCAAACTTTAAAGCAACCAGTTGAGCCAACCACGCAAAACGAAGGGAAAAACCCGAGCGGCGAAGAAAATTAACCTCGCCACACCCCTTTCAGACTGGGCGCTCCTGTTGAAAGGGGCTCCCCCGACACAGTCAATCTTGAAATAGTGACCCCGGTTGGCCGGAAAAGAAGGAAAAAAGAAGAAAAACAACGACAACTCCAAAAAAAACAGATAACTCAGACAACCCTTGTAAGGTTCCTCTCTTGACCCAGTTGAAAGGCAAAGGTGTAGGCCACAAACGCTGGAGACGCCTGCGCCACCTGGTAGCTGGACTCCAGCTCCGTGGCGGTGGCGTTGACGCAGGCCTCCTTGGCTTCGTTGTGGGGAGAGGCTGGGGAGGGACCTGGGGGGAGGGTGGGGGTGGTGGGGAGGGTCAGAGAAGCGGGGAGGGTGAAGGTGGTGGGGAGGGTCAGAGAAGCGGGGAGGGTGGGGAGGGTCTAGGGAGTCCCTGGGTGGATGGGGTGGTGCATGCGGGGAGTTCAGACCTGTTGAAGAGCCACGATAGAAAGAAGATGAACAAAAAGGGTATCCCAAAAATGGGCCCAGGGGCAACTGGAGCACAGACGTCCCTCAACGGGACATTCAAAAGACAATGACCGCTGTTGCGTTGCTGGCAAATATCAAACAGATCGCTAGCAACTGGTGCCTTACCCTGCGGTGGTTTGCTGAAGCTTCCAAGCATGTGAAGCGTCCTCATCTCTTTCACAACTCCTTTATTGTGAGTTACTGCTTGAAATGGATAATCTAAAACCCTTTCATATGCCTCCACAATCCCTTCTGCCACCTATCAAATCCGTCGTAATTTTGGCCAACTGCCAAGGCTACCCCTGTCAGTTTGGCCAAGGCTCCAGCAAGACTGGAAAATCCTGGGCATTTGGAAACGGATTTAACACATTGCCGCCGAAGCCAGTGGAAACACAAATAATCTCGTGTTAGGCGATGTCTGGGCGGTGCTGCAGTGAAAGCCAAGCCGGAAGTCCCGATTTTGGGCCATAACGTGATGGTTTAAGGGATTGCGTCCACAAATTGGAAGGATTGGGGGGGACGGGGGCCTTCCTTAAAATTTGGGAATGAATTCCAAGCCCCCCCCTGCCACATTCCAAGTTTCCTTGGAGAGGCAACAGAATGATGTGTTCTCAAAAGGTCCGACAGCAGGCGGCTCCCAAAAACAGACTTGTACTGTAACCAACAAGAATGCTATCCGAAAATGGCAGATGTCCTTTTTCGCCGCATTTTGAACACCTCACAAAAAGGTGTACCTGGCCCCCCCTCCAGTTTGGTGTGCGCATGCAGACGCACCAAACACCGCAAAAGCGGAGAATCCAAACGAAGCCCCAAACGAAGCCCCGCTTGCGTTTTCTCCAAGGGTCAAAGTTGCTGCAGGCGCAGCGCTTCTCCGCGTAAGACCCACCTGGGCGGGTCTTAAAGAGCGCCCAAAGCTGCCTAGTGGCAAAGTGATGCTCCCCCCATAGGTGTCCTTTTGGAAAAATAGATGGCCCTGGCAAATGGAATAAAACCCAGCTAAACCAGTGCCTTCTATGTTTAACAAAAAAAGACACCTATGGCTCCCCCCCCTTTGCCGTCGCGGCGATCTTCTCCCTTCACGGGGAATCTTGTTGGCTGCTCAGCTAAGCACAGAAAGTGGCACCTTGGAACCCTGGCCTCGCTGACTGATAGATCATCTCTAACGTGTGTTCTTCTTCTGCTTAGAACAAAACAGAAAAATCCACAAGCAAATGATGTGTTCGGGGTGATCCAAGTGGCACCTCAAAAGGAACATGAGCACCGCACGTGCGCACGGGTGGGGCAACGGACCCGAGATGTTCCGAGCCCGGCGCACAGGACTTGCACGGCTTCCTGGCCGCTGGCGCCCGATGGCCCGGCGAGGGCCCCGGACTTGGACAGCTCCACCTGGCGCTGACGCGTCGGCGCCGAGCGGCCGGTCTTGTTTGGCTCTTTCAAGGCAGCAGCTCCCTAGTTGAAGAGAACAACCGGGATCCCGAGGCGGTTTGATCCTGGGCGCGCACGCCGCCAGACAATGTGCAGCAGCAACTGGCAAACCAATCCAGCCGTCGCCGAGGGCCTGGCCCTGACAAGAAAGGAAACTACAGGGGGCCATTGGTTGGGGGAAGGCTTCCCGGTTACTTTGGTACCACTACCCTCCCACCAAATAACATGGAATCCGACAGGGGGGTCCTGTAAGACCATTTTACTGTTAAAGGGACCCCCTGTCAGGTTCCATGTGAAAAGGGTGGGGAGGGTGACCGATCAACCCATGGCTCTTTTGAGGGCCAATGGATCAACACCACGTTTGTCCGGGAGCTAATGGCCAGGCCTCGAGCTCCAGGCACTCTTGCATCTTCAAGGAGAGTTGGTGCATGATGCCCTGGCACTCCGTCTGCTTGCCCGCATGCGCCTCGGGGGTCAGGCTCCGCCGCATCACAAGTTGCAAAGTCAAAAGGCGAATTGCATAGCGGCCAAAATCTGTTCAGCTGACTGCTCAAAGCCTCCAACAAAAATGTTTGAGTGTTTTAGGCCGCCGACTAGAAACCAAGAAAAAACTAGTCGTGTAGAAACTGAAGAGCTCGAAATCGACAAGTTCGGTGAAGTCAAGGAGTCGAAGGGGTGGTTTCCACCAGAACTGCAAACCGAATCCGCTTAGGAAAACCCGAGGGAAAGAACCCCAAGAGAAACGGGATGAATGCACTTCGGCCAAGCCACGACACTGGCACTACTACAATTCTCCCGCCGCTGCCGCCACAGCTGCAGTCGGACCACGTCCTGCTCCAGGTACTCCTCACCATTTCCGAAATCGTCCAACATGGGCTCCCATTGTGAAGTCAAGCCCGCACTGCAAAACGAGTGCAGCCCGGGGAGCGCAGGCTCGCCCAAAAGCCTCAAGGCCAGCC
>CAUJNA010003585.1:426715-474215 GCA_963377175.1 Effrenium voratum
CTATTCAACCAGGGGTGCATTGATCCCGGACAACACCCAAACAAAGGCCTGTTCCCGATGGGCGGATTGAATGGAACCTTTGCCTCCCACCCCTTCTCCTGCCAGCAGCTTGTTTAGGCCGTCGTGGCCCAACTTCTCCAGGAACCACTTGATGTAGGGACCTCGCCGTCTCACGCGCCACGCTGCCCGAATGTTGCCGGGGGGATGGGGGGGGTGGGGGGCGCCCGCAAAGGGAAACTCATCGCTTGAAAAACCTGGGAGTCCCAGGCCCCCTGCATCCAGCAAATTGGAAACTTTATCCAGATGCATTCAATGTCCCCCTTTAGTGGGGAACCCCAACAGACTCGCAACCCGCATTTGCTATCCAACCAGCCTGGGAGACCCTTGAGGGCGTGGTAGCACAAGGACGTATCCTCGCACATCACCGGGCCCTGGCAAGTTTGGGCTCTGCTGGAAGGCATGCGAAGTAGGGGGACCCCACAATGAGTGGTCTCTCGTTGGTTTCTTTCGTCACAAACCCGGCACCCTCCAAAACTCCCACACTCACCCAGCTAAGCGGTTTCGCACAAAGAAGACGTTTATACTTCAGAAACCCAGTCGGTCAAGCCTCCCCAAATACCGGTGGCTCAAGTGGGAAACCCCAACCAAACCAGCCAAATCCCAATCCGCCCCATGTGTGCCACCACAACCCCAACCATCCGCACCAAAACCTGCGCTCTCCCAAGCCGGCGTGGGCGTCGTGGGGCTAGCCTTCCATTTGGTTAAGACCCCTGGAAAAAATAACAGTATTTCCAGTAGCCATAGATTCCCTTTAAAACCAACAGCCATGGAAAAAAAAAAAAAAAAAACCTTAAGCAAATGGAAATAACAGTTTGACGGCGAGGCCTTCACGTGCTCCGCCGCCAGCTTGCACTTCTCCTTGGCGATCTCCTCCGCCGTGGCCCCCTGGAGCTCCGGGAGGTCCACCTTGGGAAGCGCTGGACGCAGCCCGTCGAAACAGAGAGGAACCAAGCAAAGAAACAAGAAACAAGCAAGCAAGCAAGCAAGCAAGCAAGCAAGCAAGCAAGCAAGCAAGCAAGCAAGCAAGCAAGCAAGCAAGCAAGCAAGGCAGGCAGGCAGGCAGGCAGGCAGCAAGCAAAACACACAAGCAAACAAACAACCACCAAACAACCAAAAGAGCCAACCAACCAAACAAACAAACAAACAAACAAACAAACAAATAGCCAACCAATCAAACAACGAAGCAATCGAAGGACCAGCAAGACCTCAGAAGCAGCTTGCGTGCTTGCGCCCGGCCTTTTGGGAGGTGACGTCAAAAGGCAGCTCCTCCGATCCGGCGGACAGAATTTGCCTCACCTCCTGGGCAGAGGCTCCGGAGCCAGGGCGCTTTAGGGGCACCAAGGGAAAGGGCTGGCCAGAGAGATGTACAAAGCAACGGGATAGGAATTGTTCTGTGTTTGAGGGGTTTCGCGCTGAGCAGGGCCTCTCTCGCTGCCATTGGCATCCATCTATCCGTCCAAGACATGAGGCATGTCAAGTTTTGAGGGTACGCAGATGGTTTGAACCGAAACTCCAGGGAAACCGCGCCAAGTTAGGGGGGCGTTCCTCTTTGATTTGAGACCAACCCAAGCCTGGGCTTCGAGTTTCGGTGCGCCCAAGGCTCCTCCAGCTTCTTGGCGTTGCCCGTCACGAACACCAGCGGCTGCGGCATCGCCCGCTTGGCCATGGCGAAGCTGAGGCCAGCGAGGCCCCCGCCCTTGCCGACGGCGAGGGCGGCCAAGAAGGCGGCCACCCGGCACGGTCTTGGCCGCGAAACCATCCACTGAGCCAAAGGAGCCGGTTTCAGTCAGCTGTTCGGCGCCTCCCTGCCGAACTCAAGGGGAGAACAGGCAAACGTGCAGCCGCATACAAAAAACTATCCGAGTCCTGCTGAATCAGGACAAAGCAGACCACCTGACCCGCCTTCTTAGGCCCAACAGCCTGTCAACTCCGAACGCCACCCAATCCTCGTAGGAGCCGACAAATGACTCCCGGCAGCGCGCCGCCCGCGCCGCCGCAGCGCTGGAGAAGTCTACCTAGGAAGGGCGCCTACGATTCTGTCCGCAAAGCCAACGGAAGTTGCTAAGCTGATGGCTCCTTGTTAGAAAAAGGTGGGCACTTGCTCTTAACTCAAGTGAGCCGAAAGGAAACATAGGGCTTGCAAAAGGCCCATGTGCCCCGCAACATTTGATGCTTCATGACCTCCTGTTCACCATGGTGCGAATCGCCAGACGGCGGTCAAAAGGAAAAAGCGCTGCGCAAGAATCTTTTCTCCCCCACCCAAAACAACAAGCAACGCACCTTCGCAGTGGCGATCTTCCCAAATCGAACCAAGCACGCTTGAAGCAAGCACGCTTGAAGCAAGCACGCTTGAAGCGCAGAAATGCGCAAAGTGCGGTGATGCTCGTCCTTCAACAAAAACTAAGGAATGGGGAGCATCAGAGGCATTTGCATTCTTGAAGCCGTGCGCAACCCGCAAAAAGCGCCCGGCGCGCCTCCTGGAACACTTCACAGGTCGCCAGCTTCACCTGCCGAAGCCGCGCAATCATGAGGACTGGGGCGGCATCCCAGGCGCGGGTGCAGAACACGCGACGCAGGGGAAGGAAGGGGAAGGACTGTGCGGCGATCGTAAAAAAATGCATCTGCGTCGCCGTTCGCCGGGGAAAAGTGCCAAGAGGCATCGCGCTCAACTCGCTTTTCCCCCCGCCCGCGGATAGCAAAGCGGAGGCCTCGAGCTGGGCCGCCTGCTCCCCTGCGCAGCTTTCGTTCCGCCGCAGCAGCTCCTGTTCCTCGGATCGCGGAGTGTCTGGCGATGGGCCCTGAAACGCGGAGTCCCTCTACTTGCTCCCTTGAGATGTTTGGCAGTATATCCTTGATGGTGGTGGTGCTTCCCTTGTCCATGCTTCTTGCAGGGGCAATTTTGAGGAGCCTCACATTAAGCCCCGCAGCTGCGGTCAAGTTGCTGCTGCCTGACATGCCGCCAGATCGGGATGAGCGTAGGCTGACCAGGGGTGGCGTGAAGGCAAATGCAATGCGACCCCTCTTGCTGTGGACCTCTGGTTTGCCTTCGATCCAGAAGCACGGAACTCGTCTTCAAGTGGCCTCCCTACCAAAATCGGTATGGAAGGAAGGGGCCATCCACGCATTTTTGTGTGCTTTTTGAGGGGGCCCTTCTTGGTGTGGCGCTAAAGTGAGGGAAAGAAAAAAGGAAACCAGCCACTTATGGGGGTCCCCCCTACTTTGAGGCACACCATCTACTGCACCTGTGGTGGTCAGCGTGGTGGTTGTGGTGACCGTGGAGGTGGACGTGAGAGTGGTGGTGCTGGTGCTCGTCGTTGCCTCGGCGCGGGTTGAGCGCTCCAAGTGACAAAACCCGTCACAGGATAGGGTCCCCAACAGTTCCCAACATGTGTATCCAAGCTGCTGAAATTGGGAACTTGATGAGATTCAATAGGAAAGCAAACGGCTCCGCAAATGTTCTTTTCCGTCCGAATGCTGACTTGCTTTAGGTCTCCCATCTTCAACAGTCAACTGGCAATTTCAACAGCAAGACATATCTGCGTCACTTGAAGGTCTTGAACGGCTTGACTTGGTTGCCGACTGCGCTGGAAACTGTGCCCAACTGAGAGGCCAGCAAATGTCCCTTCAAGTGCGAAATGTGCGCTCCTTTCTCTTGCAGGCAAGGAGCATTCTGGAAAGCAGCGTCTTTGGCTGCCTGGATCTGTTGTGGGCCCCGCTCAAAAGCAAATCAATTCTTGCAACCGCCCGGAGCATGTATGGTAGCTTGGCACGAGTCCAAGAACCGCACTGAAGAAACGATCCAGAGAGCGCGTGGTGCGAAAAAACAAACCCTTCAACCT
This sequence comes from Effrenium voratum, assembly GCA_963377175.1. NCBI lineage: Eukaryota > Dinophyceae > Suessiales > Symbiodiniaceae > Effrenium > Effrenium voratum. The sequence goes on from CAUJNA010003585.1 coordinate 430,615, forward strand.
GGAGTCCCCTTGCGCCCGAGTGCTACTCCTGGACACTGTGCGGCCTGGAATGCATCAAGCCACATTCCGAACAGCGACCCCGCAAAGAGGACCAGGGCTACAGCCCCAGGCCCAGCAAAGGTGCGCATGCCGAGATTTGGGCTGGTTGCTGCCAACATGAGAGGCCTGCGGAGCAAAAGCATTGAGTGCAAAAGCGTTGTGTGCCTCATTTACCTCTGAGTGTTGTATCCCTTGCGCGTGTAAGCAGCCCAAGCAAAAACCGTACGTGGTGCATATCCACCAAACATCAAAATGGAGAATAGGTTCGGACGAAATCCCAGATCATTGATTCTAATTGTACCTGTGTCGCCTGCTCTTCCGACTAGAGATCCCATATGATCCCATACCGCCAAAGGAAATGGGAAACCATAAAAAACAGGCAACCCCAAAGACCCGAGAAAAGACATGACCAACCATCCCACCCACCAACCCACCGTCGGCGCTTCCTGCCTCGCAGTGCTCCAGGCTGGCCTGCTCGTCCAGCGCCTCGCTTCGCGCGAGAACCAAACAGCTGGACGTGCGGAACTCTCCGTGGGCGGTCTTCGCACAAACAACAGGTTGTTTTGTTGTTGGTTTCTTCTGTTTTTGAAAAAAATAAACTGAATGCATCTGTATGAATATATATATATATATATGCATCTATATATATGCATATACACACATGCAAACACATATGTGCATATACAAATGTACAACAAATGTACATACATGTGATGTAGAGGAACTCCAGCAAGGGAAAGTTGCAAAGGGCCCAAAGAAGGTGATGGCGCGAGCGATTGATAAACTTTTCTGAATCCCAGACAGGTATGGCGAAAGGGCTGCCTCTGAAAGGGGTGCTAATTTGGGTTCTCCCTCTGCAAACAGCAAGGTAACCGCAAGATAACCGTTCAAGGATTCTTGAATGCCAACTTCCAAGCTTGAAAAGAGCTCCAATCCGAAAAGGTGGGGTGACAACATGAAGCGGCCCAACCCCCAAAAAATCCACGACACATGTGAAACGCTGGCCCAAATGGGCAAAGGGACAAAGGAATTGTCCCAAACATCACGAGGCAAAATCCTCGGACATATTCCCCCGCGGCAACCGAGATGCAAAGCGAGAAGTTTGCTGGCGTGACCCCAAATGAATAAGTCTTTGGAATTTCAAGGAGGGTGCGTCCCCCAAAAGTTATTTTTCTTCTGGAGTCAGACATCCATCACTCTGAGCCACCCCGCCTCCTGCGCCTGCTTTTGCTGGGTGGTGATTTCGGACAGGAGCCTCAGGCAACACTACTTCCAGGCCGTCTGGAATTCTGGGCTTGCCGTTTTACCCGCTTGAGGAAATCAAGCTGGAATTCCCTTCAAGGGTGTGTCAAACTTTGGCTTGCCCATATAGTTTCAAAATCCACGCAGCTGGTTTGCCTTTTAGCGCATCAAGCCCCCCGTCAGACCAACCCAAACGCAAATGCCCGCGTGAAAATTGCTCCGCTTCTGCGGGGGAGGAGGCCAGAAATCTGAGTTCCCTAGCTACACCCTACACTCTTGTGCAGCGGCCCTATAAGCTCCTGCATGCAACCGAGCAATTGGACAACGCGGCGGGATTCTCCACATCCCATTGTTTGCATGACCCACCCAGGTTACACCCGAAGAAAGTGCAGAAGCAAGCCCCGCGTTCCCGGGCCACCAGGCGTCTCGATCAGGCTCCGCATCTGCTGCAGCGCCCCAATGCCCCCGGCCTCCTACCAAAAAGCTTCGGGAAGGCCCTGGAAGGAGCAGTAGAAACCGCCAGGCATTGACGCTGTCTACCAAACAGTTAAAGAGTGAAAAGGCGGCCCCACCTTTTCCGGCATGGGGGGCACCCTTTGCCAACCTGCTTCTTTCCGGGTTTTGACTTCAACTGTAGCGTTGCTTTTTCTAGGTCTGAAAGGGCGCAAAACCCCTAAGATAATTGCCCGCATACCCAAAAAAAAGCACGCGGGAAACTCCGAGACGAACCATCAGCATATCCCGGATGTTCCTGTCTTAAAATCCAAAGCTGCTCAGCGGCAAAAGCCCATGGCCACGCCACAAACTGCAAGCTGTGTCTGCGTTCCGGAAATTCTTGGATGCTTTTGACCCTGCAAAAAGTTTAACTTTTGGGGGTTTAGTGGAAAACCCCTTGGTTTCCCAAAAAGTTAAAGTCTAAAGATCCAACCCAATAGCAGTCAAGAAATCATGGCACACCCGGGCCCCACAAGCGAAGCCCCCGCATGCATAGCTCCTCCAGGGCGAGGCTGCCCAGCATGCCGGCGACATCCGACAGGCTCGGGCTAGGCCTTGGCAAACCCCGAGCCATCCACCCAGAAAACAAACAAACCGAAGCAAACCAAACCGAAACAAACCAAGCCAAGCAAGCAAATGCGCTTCGCCAAACACCAGCAAGACATATGTTTTGGAAGGTTCTCCAGCCGCAGTCTGAGCGATGTGCGCGTGTATGACCATGAGTGCGTGAGTGTGAGTTGCGCAAATTTTCGCACCTGCAGGACAAAACCCAGGCCTTTCCCAGCTCTCACACAGAACTTCTCAGAGAAAATCGGCCTGAGTGAACACCATGCCCTCTTTCACAAAAATCCTTACATTATACACCTGAACATTGCCTTGTAAGTGGTGGTGTCCCTTCATGTTGGTGTTGAAAAAGCAACATGTTTCAAATGGTTGCCAAATTTATCTTTTAAGGAGCCCTCTTTCAAACCGCAGATGTGCCACAGCCGCGGCCGCCCATGTGTTTGTGTTGCGTGCATGCCTGCCTTGCAGGCCTGCCTTGCTCGGCCGAACCTGCTATACCTTTTTTTGCTCGGACGCGGCCCGATTGAAGTTACAGTCTGACAACCCCCGCTGGGTGGGACGAAACCAAACCAAGCCAAGCAACAAACGAGCGGACAAACAAACAAACAAACAAACAGGCAAACCCTTCCATCTCCCACCTATACCTGTTTCGTATCTTTACAGCTCTTGAAAAAAGAATCACTGCAATGAACCAGGAAAATAAGACAAGCTCCAGGTACCTTCTCTCTGTCCCTTTGTCACCTATCTATCATTTGGACCAACACCCAGGCCCACGCCATCGAATAAACCTTCGTGGAAGCCTGCCGAACCCATGCAAGCAATGGCTGCTATCCTCACACGGGTCCCGTCAGACAGACAGCGCCAGAACTGGCTGTGCCAGGCACACGCGACGCCTGCACACACATACGCGTGCCAAACGGGGGGGACAGGGGGGGCAAACGGATTCCCCTGAGACATGGTCTGCATACAGCTGGCGAATGAAAAAGGTACAAGGCTGGGAGTATCAGCGCAGCGACAACATGGGACTCCATGCACCACGCTGGGGGTAAGGGGCATGGGGGATTGACCCCGGAAACCGCGCATGCCATGTATTCCTTGCACATGCCCCTGTCAGCACCAGCCACACACGCACCATAGCTGACAAACTTACCACACCCCCGCCACCCCACCCCGCCAGGCTCCCACACAGGTGCAATAAGGACGAGAACCTGGATGTTGCAGAAAGGCGCCTACCCTTCCCACTTCCTTACGAATTACTGGCAAAGCGTGACAGCAAATCCCACTTGCGGGTACGGTTGCAACTCGTCCCTGACACACAAAAGTGAGGGTTTCCCTTGTGTTCCTGCAGGCTCTACTTGCTGCATATGATCACGGTCATACCACATTCATGGGTACAGTGGCTCAAGTGCATGAAACGAAACAAACACAGCGGGCATACGGGGGATTTACGTCTCACGGACAACTGCGAATGGAGCCAAGGAGCTGATGCGCTGAGCCAGCCTGGCCGGCTTGAGTCAATTTTGATCAAGTAGCAACACGCTCAATTGAACGTACCAGGATGTGTCCAATACAAATCCTCCTGATAAACAAGCGGCAAGCCGAGACCCCTCCCCCAATGGAAGCCTCAACACCTCGTTCGCAAAAAGGCCTTGTGACTCTATTTGCTGGTGGCGGGCTTCATCATCGTCAGGCTTCCGCCAACCCTTGACACCACCAGGCCTTGGTGGCTGAAGCGCAGCCCAGCAGGAAGGACAGGATGATGCCTCGAAATGTATTTTAAAAAATCATTAGGTCCATATCGGCTTGACCCTCTTTTTGGGGGCCTGGGAGAAAGTACCGAAGCGTCTGAAGGCCCCCAGAATTGGACCCCTCTCCTTAGAGAGCCGCTTTCAGATTCCTTAGATTTTCACGGCGGCCAAGAAACAAGATCCACGAAAATCGGCCGGGCCCTTCTGGGGTTTCCATCGATGCTCTGAGGATTAGACGCATCATCCGCTCATGTCTTCATTGCCGCGAGAACTTGGTGCGGGTTTTGCTCCCCGCAGGGCCACCGGGCCCTGAAACAGCACCACGGCGCTTTCCGCCGGAGTGCTTATGCCAAAACGGCCGCGGGGTCGATTCGCATGGATTGGAAACCTTCGTGGATTGGATGCCAAAGAGCACCTGGAGCAAGATCCATCACGAGAAAGTGCTCCTTAGTGTCTGGATTTGGGAAGTCGATCCCCCCGGTTTGGAGTGGCCCGGGTAAGCGCGGCTGGCAAATGGACGCCACTGCGCGGACTGCAGAAATTACAAGCACGCATTGGCAACTTGTTCGGAGCCAGTTTGAAGGTTTCGAGGCGATCAAGCAAGATGCAGGAGGGGCTGGAGCCATGCACACTTCAAACAAAGATGCTGTGATCAGATGCTTTCGAACAGGCCCCCCATGATCTCAGAACTGCAGCGAGCAAGCTTCTGAGACACTTGGAAAACCTGGCAGTAACATTAAAGAGGCCGGTCCAAAACTGCGAAAGGAATAAAAAGTCGTGAGCAAGCTGTATGCATAGCTCGTGCCCCTGGGTCTGCCGGTGACGTGCAAATATGCAGTAGAACCAATCGATCAAGCCAATAATGTCCCGTAAAGCGTGCCCGGAGCTCATGTTGGCCGGCCTGGCTCTAAGAACACTTCTTTCGGTGTGTCAAAACCAGGGACACCCCCCAAATGGTTGCTTTCGCTTCAAGTCCTCTGCAAAACAAGTCCCCAGTTTTGACACTTCTCCAACCAGCTCTGCAGCGCAAAACGCACAGCCTTTTCTGGGTGACACCACTTGCTATTGGCTCAGCGCACACCAAAGTCCGCCGTGCGGTACATTGCCTGGCCCGAAAATCGCATGCCCCGCATTGCGTGGCCACATATCCATGAGCCATGGTCTCATAGAAATCGCTTGCAGCAGTCCACTAAGGGGCTGGGGGAGTAGCTGGGAAATCGCACGCAATCGAGCCTCCCGACCATTGGGCAGACATTACGCTAGCCAATCAACAACGTTCCCAGTGGTAGACACGTGTCCCTGAAGCCGCTCGGTCAGCGCGGACCAGTACTTTGCACAGTCGCGCTTCAGAAGTGCGGAAGTTCTAGAAATCTTGGGAAAAACTCGTTCCAAGCTACTGCACCATCCTGCACCCAAAATCCTAGTTCTGCCTCAAACTTGGGTCCTTTCATTTCCCCAGAAACTTCCCCTCACCTACTGCTCACCTGATTCTTGGAAATCCAAAAACGATGTTTGCTTTCAGGGGCCATTACTTCGCACCCAAACATTGCCCTTCGCAGACGCTCCCTGAGCGATAGCGATACGCCAGCACTACCACAGTGGCCGAGGAAAACTTTCCCGTGAGGGCCATAGCAGGCTCCATTAGTCTGCTCACAGGTTTGGATGCCTCTGCATAAACTTGCACAGCCAGAATGTCTGCGATGCGCCCTGACCCTCGAGCTGGCTGATCCTTCCACAGCTTCCGACATGCTCATTTCACTCGTTGGATTTCAAGTGGCCATCCGTTTCTCGCTGGGCGATCCACTGAAGGCCAGCCAGGCACCCCAGCCTGCAGGGCGGCTGCGGCGCCTTTTGGGGGCGCTCGGCGGCGCCACTCCTGGGGACAAGCTCAGGGTAGCTCCCCACTCAGGAAAACCCAGACATGCCCGGACATTGAGACAACCCATTTCAGGAGGGGGGAACCTCAAGGCTTGCGAACCTGCAGGGCAGCGATCCCCACTCCCGGCTCCCGGGACCGATGGGAGCGGCTCCCAACTTCCGAGAAGGAAAACTGAACCTGGCGAACCAACCAGGCTCTCCCGACGAAAGGCTCCCACTCCTCATCTTGGATCACCAGGCCCCACGCCATGCTGTGACACTTGGCCTCAGCCTCAGAGCAGCGGACTCGGCCCAGAGGAATGTGTCGGGAGGGAGAAGCCAAATTCGGGCCAAGGCTTGCACAAGACTGGCCAAAGGGAAACTGGTGAACTTCTGTGGTGGTGCAAAAAATAAGCGAACCATATAGGCGTGTCTTTGTCCATGGACCCCACCCCCCCACCCCACAATTAAAAAAAAAACACTGGCGTTGCCAAACCAAAAGGTTACCCTCAAAACGAGAAGCGCTCATACGCCAAATCGATTCGGCTCACAAAACGGCCGTCTGAGGCCCCGAGCCATGAACTGGGACACCAGCTTTCGGGTCAGGTCTGGGCGGCCATGGCGGTCCTGACCCAGAGACAGCGATGCCACACACACACACACACACACACACACACACACACACACACACACACACACACGCACGCACGCACGCACGCACGCACGCGCGCACTCACGCACACACACACGCACGCCCCCGTTCGCGCACGCGCGAGACTCATGAGGTAAGTAAGAACATCAATGGGAAATGCAAAAGGAAGCAAACAACCATTAGGATCCTCACGTCTGACCATGGGTCCCAGAAACTTTAACAGAAGGACACGCCACACCTCCAGCGCACCCGGCCTGTGCCCACGCCATGGCATAGCCACCCCGGGACGCCTCTCTCGAGTTTTCGGCCGCCACCATCACGTCACTCACTTGCCTAAAGGTGATCACGTTTGGGGCCTTTACAAAAGGCGCAACCAAAAGTGGAAACCAAAAGGTGAAAAGGTTGGCTTGCAACTGATGTCACACCAAAGGAACAAAAACTCCATGCGGGCGTCTCTTTAAGGGACCTGCCAAAGAGGGTGGTATTCCTGTTAGCTCCCGTTTCAACCATCCAAAAAAGGGTATAAAAAACACACACACACACACAACCACATGATATGTCAGCTTCCCTCCAATTGGTGGCTTGATACCCCCTCACCCCCAAACGGCAAACCCAAACCACAAATGACAGGGAGAAGCCAGTCGCCCAAATACTCCAACTGATGCAAAGGAAAGCGCAAGCTTGGATATGCGGCCACTTCCCAAGCAGCAACAGGCCCCTTTTCTTGCCGGCAGAAAGAGCAAGAACACGTCAAGTGAGGTCTTGGGGGGAGAGATTTGATTGGGCGACCCGTACAGTGACCGCACTCCCAGCCTTTGGACAGTCAAGCCGTGCATGACGAATCTCTCAAGATGCACAAGCGGGTTGGACTTGGTGGCATGTGTCAAAGCACACGGCTTCCCCGCGATTGATTTTTACTCGCCTTCAGCATGACAACATCCCCAGCATCACCAGCATCACTTGGACTTGCGGTTGCCAAATTAGCCGGGCTTTGGCTGGCTTAAATCTTCATGAGGGTGGGTCTTGGGGTGGTTTGCGTCGAAGCGAAGGGCTGGCGGCTTTAGGCTTGATGTTGAGTGGGTTTCGATTGGCTTGGGGCGCCCTTAGGGTTGCTTGAGGGTGTGGTTAAGTGAGTTGTGGGCGAGTTTCAGTGGTTGGGGGCAACGCTCGAAAACCAATCCTAAACTAGACCAAAGTTCACTTCATCGCACCCAACCAACCAACCAACCAACCAACCAACCAACCAACCAACCAACCAACCAACCAACCAACCAACCAACCAACCAACCAACCAACCAACCAACCAGTCCCCTGGCCAGGGCTAAGCCCCGAGCCGGGGCTAGCAAAAGAAATAAAACACCGGCTCCAAAAATGGGACCCTGTCAAAAACACACGTCCATGGAAGCTTCTGCCCCGCCTCCTCCTGGCTCATGCCCTCCCCCAGGAACTGCCCCAGGGCCACGGAGCTGCGCGGGAAACGCGGAGCTAACGAACTTCAGGCGAAAGGCTGGGGGGTTCCCATTGCTTTCTGCTCCGACTCTTCCCCATGCGGATGAAATCAGGATTGCGAGAGAAAAAGGAAGAAGGATGTGAGCCTGCTGAATTGGGGGAGTTTCGTACCAGAAGCTGGCAAGAAGCAGACAAGAGCTCATGTGACCAGCAATGCGCGAAGTCCTGTTGCCAAGGCCACTTCAACACATACAATCCGTTGAGTACATGGGCGATCAACATCATACACCATAGCGCGGCTCCTTGGGTGAGGCTACAGGATGCTCTGGGCGGGAGGGGTTCACGTCACCCTCCCTCAACTGGACTTCGGCGTGCCGAGCGGTTCTGACCCATCGGCGTGCCGGCGGCTGAGGAATCAAAGCCGGGTCTCAAAAGACGCGCCTTAAGATTTAAGATCCCTGGATGTAGAACCCTTTGAACCACCCGCCGCGCAGGTGGTTTCGCATTTTGCCAACTCGCATGTCCAAAAAGCTGCTCGCCACATTGTCTGGATGCGACACTCCTCTACCTCCATGCACTGCATGTTACTTGCTCAAATCTTGGAAGCCTGCGCACATTTATGCTTTGAATGCAAACATGTGTTGGGCCAGGATGTAAATATGTTGATCAGAAAATTGGTTAGTTCTCAATCAAATAATTGCACGTTCGGTACGTAGTTACGCAACATTACATCACATTGCATTACATTACGTTACGTTACATTACGTTACACTACGCCACATTATATTACTCTGCATCACATTGTCACATCACATTACATTACATTACAGCATGTTATGTAAAAATACAGGAAGGCCTGTCCCCAACTGCAATTGCAGCCCGAAAGATGGGTGATTTCCCGGGCCCGTTTGCCCCCAACCCGCTCCGAAAAACGGATCGAACGCCGGGCCTGGCTTCGATCAAGGCCAGGCTGCGGTGCCGAGCCTCCGCGAGCGCCCAGGACGTGTTGGTCAGCTCCTGAGCCCGGTCGATGTCATGGACCAAGCAAGAAACTGACGCAAACGACCGGTCCCATTGCTTTGCCATCAAAGCCATAGGTGAAAGGGCAAGCCCACTTTCTGACTTTCAACCCAAGAACCTTCCAAAACAGCGCAAGGGTGGAGATCCGTCTGATTCGCCAAGGGCCTTGCTTGAGGCACGAGGCGAGGGCGCGGGGCAAGAGGCTCGAGGCTTGGAAGCTTTGATCTGTGGGGTGGGCGCCGCAGCTGGCAGAGAAACGGGCTGCTTTCGCCGGCACGCGCGAGCAAGGAAGGGAAACGGTGACAGTGCCCACATGCAGTCCAAGAATTGGGGACGCCAGGGGGCAAAAGCAAACCAGAAATAACCAAAAGGAAGTTAAGATGCCTTTATTAGAGCAATGCCCAATTTCATTGACTCGTGACATGTGTTTTGTGTTTTTTTGTTAATTCTTTACATAGACTTTCTTTTAACCCCCACAAAAGTGGGCAGGTAAAAACCAGGCAAACACTTCCAAAACAAAACAAAAAAAAAAAAAAAAACGACCAAAGTGGCCCACCCAAACTCGGATCCTGCGCGTCGAGCTCCACCAGCTTCTCCAAGGAGAGCCTGAGGACATCCACGAGCGGAGTCAAGGGGTCAAATGCGTGTAACATAGAAGCGTGGACGAACAAACATAACCAGACCGCAGGTTTTAGTCCTTGGCTCCACTAGGGTCCTATTTTGGGTACCCTTTTTTGACCCACAGCCATATCCATCCTCTTTTTGGTTTTTGCACATTGTTTTCCTTTTTTTCTGGGTACCCCGTTCAACTTTCTTTTGAAGAGGTCCAAAAGGAAACCACATTTAGGGTGCCCCTAGTGCGAACATACTCATGATGAATGAATCTGGGAAAGTGTCCAGAGAAAACCCTTTGAACAATCCACGTGCTTTGGATGCCTTAGGTTTTGGACATGCCCACATCTGGTCCGCGCTGCACATCCTTGGGTTGAGGCTGCCCGCTGTTGGCTGGCTTTAACCCGGAGGAAACCACATTGTTTGCCAAGTCAAAGCCCTTGACTCATAGGACAAGGTTGGGAAGATGCCACACCGCCTCGCAGTGGCCCCGGACAAGGGCCTCGGCATTTGGCGAGCACGGCTGAGTCATCTATTTTGGCTGTGGGGACCGATGCAGCACGCGGGTGTCTGGCATGCACGCACAGTTGGATGAAAAGTGGTGCCTGAAAGAGCTGCGGTTGAAGCTTGATTCCCCTCTTCACCCATCCTCTTGAGAAACCATATATGTTCTTGGCTTCTGGCACGTGCTCTGAAAAGAATGGGGAGGGGGCAACTAGAATGAAAGTAGAGGAATCTGCCACTGAGAAATCGGGCCATGCTTTGAGGCATCCGGCATACCAAGGCCCACAGCGGCAAGAACCAAATGGCGGCCTCCAAAACGGCCAGGTAGACATGAGCAACGCACAAAATGCCAACAAGGCCGGGACCTGACACAAACGAGCCAAAAGCCACCCAAACCAGCTCATCGTAAGCTAAAACCTTCAACCCAGCAACCAGCTCATGCGCGCAGCAACACCCCTCAGGCGAGCGGCTCACTCCGTGTGGCGCTGGTGGCGAAAGCCCAGGCGGTGTTGGACGATGCCTGGCCCCACGGTTCTGCCATGTTTTATTGTCGCCCCCTGGATCTAGTGGGTAAAAGGGAAACAACAACCCACTCTCTGACGTTAGGTAGTGGATATGTGGCCTCCGGCACTCTGTGAGAAACCAGTGGACAGCTGCCAGCACCAATGCCAGCCAGCTTTCGCACCAACCCCACATCAGGCTTGGCTTGGGACCACCCTCCCCTTTAACATAAGACCAGGTAGCCGTCCCCAGCTTATCTGCCCGATGGCGGAGCAGGCTTACACCAAAACCAGGTTCCTTCCACTCAGAAAGACAAGCCCGCAAGAGGAGCAAGCCTAGAGGATGCACACCCTTTCAAGGACAAACTTTGAAAATGTGTTTAACTGTTTGCTCCCGCACCGCGATGGCTGCTAAGGATACCGGCCTAAGACCAGCGTCTAACCAGAGAAAACAAGGTACATGCAAAACGGCCCTTCGCCCTGAACCTCTTGTAGGCGTCCTCGAAAAGCCCGTTCTGTTGTTTCTGAAAGGTCCCCGGCCCAGTCCCCGGCGCGATTTGGTCACAAGACCAGGCAGGCCTTGCGCGATGAACCGCGCGCGAAGGAGCCGCGTGCCCAGAACCGAACCCGCCCAGAGCCGCCCAACCGCCCACCCCGAAGCGCCTGCGGCCCACTGCTCCTGGCCCGGATCTGCCGCAAACTCAGGGCAGCGGCCGCGCCCATGACGGGCAGCTCCGCCAAAGCCAGCCTCGGATCTGTGGCAGGCTTGAATCGCTGGTCTTGAATAATGTTGGGCGTTGTACTTTTGGAAACCTGATGGTGTAGTTGATTGTCGCAATTCTGGGACCATTCTGGCAATTTGGCACCTGAATGCGACGGACCCCCCCATGCCCTGAAGTAGGGAAACAACCGCAGTTTTGAGCAAGGTGCAGATTGATGGATGTTGCTGATGTTTTTGTTGTTTTAAAAGTTTTGAAGAAGCCACATGAGTTGACGTAGTCAAAACGGGAACACAGAAGAAGACCCACGCCAGCTCTGCAGGATGTAAGCAAGTCACAAGGTCTGAGCCGCACAACAAATGGGAACCAGAGTTGGTGAACAAGGTGTCAAATTTTGGAGTTGGTCCGAACCACTTTTGGAGAAACCACTTCCCTAGGTTCATTCATCCGGCGTCTGCTTTGTCCAGCTCGAGTGGCGGCTTGGTCGGTGGGCTACCAACTTGGCTTCAAGGTTGCCACCTTCCAAGAAGCCAAGGCCACCAGGCCCATTGGCCGACCTCCGGCATAGTCAGTTGTGGCCAGTTCTCCCATAGCCGGTGGCCGGTGGTCGCATCGTCTGAATCTTACGACACATAAACAACTCATAGCTCATATGTTGCAGGAGAGTTGGCTCAGGCCTTCCCACGGCTCAGGCGAGCGAGGCCCGGGCTTTGCCAACGCCCACGCCAGGAGGGCCACGTCGCGGGCAGCCTGGCGACGAGCGAGCCGTTGGGCCTCCCAGCATTTGGGAGATACATCTGATGCCCGACTCCGAATGCGAAACGGAATCTAAACGAGGGGCAAAACATGAACGAAATCCAAACCTCTGTCTGGACATGCTGCAAAACCGGAACATAAGGAACGTGCTGCCTACCACACCTAGCCCTTTTTCACAGAACCAAGCACATGGCGACCTGCTGGGCCAATTTCAAAGCGCAGCTCCAAACAAGACCAAACAAAGCTGCTCCACAAAAGTGCATCCAATCCCCCCAACAAAAAATAGGGGGAAAGGAAAATACAGACTGTGGCTTTACCCACTTGGCTGCCTCATGAGGGAGGGAGATTGAAAAACAAAAGAGACAAAGAAAGAAAGACAAAAAGAAGAAGAAGAAAAAAAACACGAAGGCAGCCCAACACCAAACAAACCAAAAGGCGCCGCCCGCCTCGGGCAGCTCGGGGGACGCCTCCAGCAGCTCCAGGAGGCGCCCAGCAGTCGCCCCCAACGAAGCAGCGCCCTGGAGCTCGGAGCTGGTCGGTTCGGCCCATCTGAACGAGAAGAAAATACATAGGGTTTAGAAGGGTCATTCCCACTGTGGGATGGGTAAGGGAGGTCATTCCCTTCAGCGAGCGCCAGCAAGTTTCCCTCCCACCAGTTCACGTCAAGCCTGACGTTCGGGACCCGGTCCCTCTGAAAGGAAAATGGTCCAAAGCAGGACCCCCCGAACGTCAGTGGGGGTGGGGGGGGGCAGTTAAGCCAACGGAGACCAAAAGAGTGGGTCTCGAAAAATCCGACCACTTCCGGCTGTTGAGGGGACCTGGCGGAATGTTGATGCACGCGATCCGGCGATGCGCCAAGAGACATGTGCCGGGTTCACCTGAAGGCTCCATGGCCGAGCGGCATCAGAATCACCCGCAATGTGCGCCCGAACCCTTCGGTTTGAGGCCTGTCCGTGCCTTTCAACCCCCTGCAAAACAAGCAGCCATCGCGCAGCGACAAGGCAGAACCTCCATGGAGCAAGCAGGACAAATGGGAGCCCACCGGCAAGCTTTGAAGGTGCGCGGCAACCCTTGGGTGATTCACCAAAAAGGCAAATCCTGGTAGGTTCTTGAAAAAATGCAACCCCACAAATGGCAACGGTTTCCTTGCGTTCTTTTCATTCAACACATTGCACCGGGAGGGCAGAAACGGCCGTGAAATCAGGCCGCCGAAGGCCGAAGGCCGGGCGCCTGCGCCTCCAGAGACGTGAAGCACCAGGCACTGTTCGCGAGGTCCTGGACGTTTCCAGCGATTCGAGCGTCCGAATGAGTTCGGGAGTGCCTTTGTGCAAAGTACGGCAAGTTACTGTCGCGCCATCTGATTTGTTTGCTCGCCGTCTGCAACGTGCATTTCGCTTGAGCGGAAGTCTCGGCTCAAGTAGGTGGCACTCCCTCCATGTTGGCTTCATCATCCCCACTTACCCACAGAAAGGGAGTTGTGCCATGCAGGCGGGGACAGTTCAGGGGCAGGCCTGGCATCCAAAGTGTGCAAAATCCCTGGGAAATGTTGCCAAAATGATTGTCATAAATCTACTTTCACCCAAGTGAAAACTCCGGGTACATCGATGGCCGCGGAAGGAGAGGTGGGGCAACCCCACCCACAGCCAGTCAGATGCCATTCCACCGCACAGCCCCAAGCACCCGCCTGCTGGTTCATGCGCCAAATCTGCGCCAAGGATGCCTTTGAGGCCGCAGAAGTTGGCGCCTTGTCCACAGCCACCAGGCGTGCCCGAGCCTAGCCAGGTTCAAGGAGAACCAAGACCAAAATGAAACCATGGGGAGACCAGACGAAGATCAGGAAAGCAAGGCAAAAGAGAACAAGCGCCGTAGGGGCGGCATGGAAGAAACTAACATGGAGCCCGACATCTTCCCTCCAGACCGCATGGGGCACCTTGGCCTTTCAGGGCAATTTGTGAGACCCGCGGTCAAAGGACCTGCCTGCACTGCGTTGGCGAGATCCCGAGGGTGCCACTCACCTGGGCAGTGGGGGGGGATCGGATAGGATCTTTGGTCCAAACGGCGGGGAATGCGAGCCCGATGTTGAGACCTGAAGAAGAACCTTTTTGTTCTTCACACATCAAGGCTAGGGGCTTCAAACAGAAGCCATCGGCCACATGAATCCAAGCATTTTGAGGGACCGCTCGGATCCGGGATGGCCTCGCTTGAAACTGCCATCCCTCTGGTACAAAAGCATGCCACCAACTAGGGAAAGGCTGCCTTCCAAAAAAAACCTTCACTCTGAAAACCAAGCAGCTGCTGTGCAGGATGGCCGTCTCCCCGATCGAGTCCAGAAGCCGCTGGCGACAAAAAACCACCTGCCACTCTCATCCATGGCAGGCGCAAAAGTTGAGAAGCAAGTGAGCAGTGGGGCAAACATGAAATCAACTTGCTGAGTGGATCGCCCCCAACAAACGCACGCGTGCCTTCCCCTAACATGACTTTTTCCGAGCATTGAAACCAACGTCTGCTTCTCCAACCCGCTGTGAAGCTGCCACTCGGAAGCTCGTCGCGAACTGCCAGGCCCCCGTGGCCTGCGCATAGGCCCAGACCGCATTCACCATCTCCTCACGGACTGTCGCACCCATGGCCGAGCCTCTCGAAAAGGGGATCACATCTTTCACTTGCCCCTAGTGGCTACTTTCTTGGTTTGGATGTTTGGGACTCAAATCCCCAAACCAATCCAATCCACCAATTGATAGTTACCTGAAATCTTTGGCAGGTGGCGGGGAAGAAGAAAAAAAACGCCGGACTGGCGTGCATGGATCGCATCCTGAACCGTGGGGTGGCCCGCCAGCTCTGGGCTCGACCTGGGCGCTTGCTCGCTTCTTCTTGGGGCCACGCGAAAAGACACGAAATCTTGGCGTGGCTCCAAGACCTTTTTGTTGGCTTTCAAGTGTTCAATAATTCAACACACACATACATAGATATTTACATGTACACAAATATCTATATATATATATATATAAAGGTGTGTCTATACACACATATATATATATACACAAATATGTGTATATGTATATATGTATATATATACATATTGAACGTATACATAATAAGCACAAGAGCGAGAATGCGACAGAAGAAAGATGAAAAAAAATATGCGACGCCGAGATCCCACCGACTCTCCGCCAGACCAAAACGCCGAGATCCGGCCAAAAGCGCGCCTCAGCAGCAGCAAGCGCCCGGCGATGCCCTCCAGGAGCTTCTCACGCCGGAGGCACAGCCGGGCCAACGCCCGCACGCCATTGGCCAACTCCTGAGCGGTTTGCGCGCCTCGTCTTTTTGGCGTCCAAAACAAAACGAGGGGGAGGGGGGGAGGGGGCACAGTTTATTCTCTTTCTCTCGAAACGCTGCGCACGCCCATCTGCGCAGATTTGGACAACTCGCTGGAAAAGTGTGTTTGCCTCCATGGCCTCCCGGTGGTCGGACCTGGGTACGGTAATGGATGGGTCCATTCAAATCAGTCCACCTTCTCGCTGACATTATGGTTGAAAAAAATCTGCAACCCACCCAAACTCAAAGTGACTTTGGAGAACCCATCCCCACCCCGAGTCTGAGATTTCGATGGCTCCTGCGGGCGCCAAGCGTGGAGCTGGGGCAGCACCACCTGCCGTGGGCGTTCTCACGGGTCCCATCCAGGCGGTTTCCGTTTGGCTTCCCTTCCATCCAAGGGTTCTGTCTTGAGACAGGCCCCCGTGTGAGAATTGGGCAAGTGAACGCGTCGGAGTCAAAATGAGAGTGCCCGAGGAAGGATCTCATTGGCGACGACCCCATCGCAGTTTTTGGTCGAAACCTTTTGCAAGTCCCTGGCAAACAAGGAAGAAGAAAAAAACCAGCTGAGCTTCCAAAGCGGCGCACCTCCCCCGCGGCCGCCAGCAGCGTCTCGGCGGACAAAACCGCCGTGCCGAAGGCTCGCACCGCGTTGGCCGGCTCCTGGCGGCGAACGGCGGCGCTTCAGTGCTCGGTGGCTGGGTGCTTTCTTGGTTCTGGCGCCCTTCTACGATAGCCAGGGCTTCCAATCTCCAAGCCCCCCCAATCCAAAGCATCATTTCAGGGGGGATCCCTGATAAGTCTCTTTTTTTTGGGATGCCTATCTCTCAGGGCAACCTTGGCAAGACCAAGCCCCAGTTCTAGGCAAATGGAAAACCACCACGGCCATGGAGCGCTCCTGCGGCCCGAGCTGCGGCAGCCGCTCGAGGATCAGCTGGGCAACAGCTTCGAAGAAGGAGGTGCCTACGACTTGGATGCCGTCGGTTTCTTTCAAAGATCTCATGGGGGTTTCTCTCAAATCGTTGCTTAAAAAATGGTCTTTGGGTTTCCTTTGGCGTCCTCTTGGTTCTTTCTTTGGCTTTTTACTTCCCTTCGGTCCGGCCTTGACTTCCACTGGCTCGCTCTGATTTACTCTTCCCTGGTTTCCAATCTCCTGAGTGATTTAGATGACCCGCCATCTTCTTGGGTTGAGTTCAAATCTCTTGCCTCCATTCGCGCAACTTTTGCGTTTGGCGGGGGCCCATCCAAAACGCGGGGCCGCCTGAGACCCGGCCAATTGAACTGGACGGCGGTGCCTGCATGCGCCTGCTTGGCAAGGCACCAGGCAGTGCTGGAGGTATCCTGGCTGCTGGCCCTTCCCCAGGCCAACAGGGAGGGGCCACGGGCATGTGTCTCATAGGTTTGCCCTAGCACCTGCAATTGCCACCATTCGAATGCAGAAAAACACGGTCCACTCTGACCCACCCCCGTAACAGCAAGAGGGAAGCCTACAACCTACTTCTCTGCCCATCAGTCAGACCCGCCCCCCAAGATTTTATAAAATTTCATACCAATCGCCAATATCAAAACCCATATAAGTTTCATAACACGTGCCTAACCAACCTCATAATAAAAATGTTTTAAGTTATTCATTTTATAAAATAACTTAAACCATTTCATACATCCTTAACCTCATTCTTTTCTAAATTTTCCTTGTGCCTGTAAGTCCGTTCATGCTTTGGTTTATGTGTCCTTTTTATATCACAATTACACACATCGCAATGATATACTACTTGTTGTTTCCTTCTGCTCTTTTCACGACACTTATCACAACGTTTATAGGGTTCAGTGAATAATTTCACATCCTTATCTCTTTGACAACAAGAGCAATATTTATTTTCCATAACCTCTACTACACTATACCAACAACCCTTTAACCCCTTTTTACTCAGATAGGTTGAAGGTCCCTTATCAAAAAAAACAACAACAAAGAAACCTAACAAAAAACCAAACAAGGAACAGAACACAGAACATTCCAAAACAACCAATCAACGAAACATTCCAAAGCTTCTTTTGAACAAGCTTGAACATAAATCTTACAATGTTTTTATTGTAAGATTTATGGGTTAATCTTCTTCAAAAGGCATTATCTTAAATACAGGACATTCTACAAACTGATTAAAGCAACAATATTTCCGAAAACTCTTGTCGTCATACATATACTTAATAACTTTGTTAAAGTCGGCTATTGTTTTGTCTAAGTTGAATTTCTCCAATTTAATAATTTCAATTACCATATCTACATCATTATTACCTATTCTCCGATAAATTTGTTTTAGACAGTCTATCCTTTTAAATGAAAAGTTAAACTCTTCTCTCAATACCTTTTTATCTGGAAAGAAATGACATTTAACAAACATATATGTCAGTTTATCAATCGCTTTACATTTGTTTTTTCTTTCAACAATTTTAGGTAGTCTCCTTAGGTATTGGCAGTCTTCACATTCTTGATAACTAAATTTACATATATCATTGATAATATTTTGAGGTAAATTTAATTTACATAATTCAACCTTGTTATCTTCTAATTTACAAGGGCAATTTATGATTTTAGCTTTCATAATTTTACACATATCACTTACATAAATTGTATTCAAGAATTCGTTAATAATATTCTCTTGCTCAATGTCACTAAACATTTTCACTAATATATATAGGCAATATGTCTTTAAACCCTTTTAGTCTAAAACTATAATTTTAACATTTCAATTTGCTTCATTAAGTCAATATGCTTCGGTTTCTTCTTATGTGCCGACATAACCAAAAAACCAAACAAGGAACAGAACAACAGACCATACAATAGATAATTACAAACATATTGAATAAATATAATAATTTTATTTTATTAGAATTATTATGAAGTAAGACATTTTACGGCAACACGTCTATTTTATTTCCAAGGAATAATATTTATCAAGTTCATGCTCGTAAAATAATTGCACAGCATTAATATCTATATAATATCTATTCTTGATTTTTTTGTATTTAAATATATTATACAATGACTGATAGTTGAATCCCGTTGACCCCCTAAAACGAAAACGATGGGTAGATATAACTTGATACACATTTTTTCGTGGAACTAATTTAGTTTCTGTATTCTTTAACGCTTGAATAAATTTATCATATAATTCAGTTTCTTCTTCTTCTCTTCTCTTCTTTTCTTCTACTTGTTTAGTCTTACATTCTTTGCATAATGTTAAAGTTGTATCGCTCGTAGGAAAATCATCATGAACTCGTGTTTCTTCTACACATCCACAATCCTTAGTATCTCTTGATTGTAAAGTCCATCCCATATTTATCACTAATATATATATATATAGGCAATATGTCTTTAAACCCCTTTTAGTCTAAAACTATAATTTTAACATTTCATGTCTCAATAATAATTGTGGATAATCACTAACAGAATAATATTTTTGCCCTAATTTAGTTTCTATCTTCTCCACCACGTGGATGGATTTTAACCAGTGGCTTGTCCGTTCTTTTTCGCTAATTCCTTTTTTCCTCATAATCTTAACCTTATCTCCAATATCTAAATCAGGATAAACGCGGGATTTTCTGGCATTCATTGATATATTCAGTTTCACTTCAAACTCATTCTTTTTCTTCCTTGCTTCTAATGGTGTCATTTTCGTAATAGAACTTACCAATTTATTATTATAAGTTAATAAGATTTCCAATATGTAGTCAGTCCATTGAATATTATTTTTACCTTTCTTCTCATCGGCATCAACTCTTTTGAAAAGCATATCTTTAAATGTCCTTATGAAACGTTCTCCGAAAGCAGGGTGTCCCCGTGTAGTGTGTAATTCAATTTTCTCTTCCTTCAAATAATCTGTAATGGTAGAACTAAACAAACTGCCTTCTTCGTCGCTGTATATTAATTTAGATTTGCCATCCATCTTTTTTAATCCTTCCATTATTCCAGCTAATACATCAGCAGGTTGCTTACTTTTAATAGGTATAACAGTAGCATATTTACTGAATATATCAACTAATATTAATCCAACTCTAAACTTTTGATTATCCAAACCATTTTTTGAAATGAAAAACAAATCCAACTGGAATTCCCAGAAGGCATGAGGAGCAACAAAACTATTTTGTCCTCTTGGTTTTCTTTTCTCTTCAATATTATTTTTAAAGAATTCATTTACATCGCTCATAGTAATTGTTTTGTCCTTCCTTCTTGCATCTTGTAAAGTTATAGCTTTACTTCCGTATCCGCTTTTGTCATAATAAATATCACTAATTATTTTTTGTTTATCCATATAATTAGTTAAGATTTTAAAATAAAAATCTTAAAATCTTAATGTGCTGATACATTACAATAGTAGCAATAACCGACGCAATTATCTATTTCATGGCTTGTATCATTACAAAGCCTTTGTGCGGTAAAGTTGCTACACAATTTACCTTGTTTAGTTTCAAAATTAAATGGAGTATTACACTTCTGGCATCTGTTCTTGAAATTATCCAAGCACCATTCGGCAGTTATGTATTCCTCTTCATTGATTTCTCTCTTTGCTTTCCTATCCTGTATTTTATAATTTTCTACTTTATTCTTAAAATATCTCATTATCATATGTTTATTCAATTGCTTTTCAAAGTCATCAGTCTTGAAAAATCTGACTTTTCTGAAATCAACGCACCTTGTAATAGAAGTCCAAAGCCACTCACGATTTACAAATGGTAAATTCCATTCATGAATTGTCATTCTTTCTTTCACACTTGCACCCTGTGAAGAATGGCATGTTGCACAATATGAATAAATGAAATTAGCATCTACAATAGGTTCAAACAACATAAATTTATCTTCTTCCCTTGCTATATTTTGTAATGTGATTTGTTTCCTAATTCATCATCTCGTATATGTGTAATCCTGTATCTCAAGTTTACATTAACCCTCGGCTTTTGTATCCATTTTCTGGCAATCAGAATATCACCTACTACATATTTGGCATTTATGTTTAATCTGTCTCTGATTTCACTTGCTACATTTCTACACCGAATATTAGTGTATGCTATGTTATGTTCCGAAGCCATTATATCATCAGTAATCTCAAAGTATTTAGGTATTATTTCATTGATAGGCAGTTTCTTTTCCCAGAAGTCATCATACATATCATTAATTATCTTCCTGTTTCTTTCTCCTTCTTCGCTATCTTTTGCTCCTACTCTCTTACATACTGTTAAAAAGATATTGTATTTAAAAATTGTATCTAAGCAATTATCCATATATGTCGCTGGGTCTTGGCAGTTGGTCATTGCTTCCACCCCTTGCAACTGCTTTACATCACCGGTAGCAATTACAATTTTATCAGGATTATTTTGAATAAATAACCTTACTTTATTAAGAACATACAAATTGGACATATAGATTTCATCAAATACAATTACATCAAAGGGCGAGTAATCATACTGTGGCAATTTCTCTCCGACATCTTCATGAACGGCAATGCTAAAAAACTTATTGTAGGTGGTGGCTTCTACTTCTTTTTCTTGTAACAGCCGGTTAGTTGGAACTACAAATAAAACATTCTTATTCATCTTTTGAAAGTATTCGCCAATATAACTTTTGCCTGTGCCCGGAAATTTGCCTTTTATAATCACTGGGTTTTGTTTAATAATCTTCTTACATATTTCTTCTGTATTCCATTCATCTTGAATATGAATATTGAAATTTCTGATTTTGGGTATTTCTGGAACTTCATTATATTTATATGTATATGAGTTGGTGGGTAGTTGGATATGTGTTTTACCTTCTATCCTCCAATCGCCTATCTCATTACCACATTTCAGCAGTCCATTACTTCTTCCAAATAATTGAAAACGAAAAACTTTATCTAAATCATCTTCATGAATAGTGAAGGCATCTGTTTTAACACTATACACCTTGACATTATTATCAGTCATTGTTTTGTAAGCTTCATACATTTTGAAATTATGATATTGTAATAGCAATTCTTTTATCAGCAGAAATCCGCTGGTTAAAACTTTTTTGTCAGCAACATTCAACACATAGTAAGTTTCGCCAACAGGAGATTCTTCTAATTGAGAGCTATCTTCATCTACTTCTACCAATTCCAATTGGCACTTGCTGATAGTGTAAATCTTGCCACCATATAGGCTATGGTAGTAACAGGCTTCTTTCAATGAACTAAATACACTGCTTTTTCGCGAAGTGTTATGCGATTTTTCAAGCATACCAGCGCTAATGTAAAACATTTTCTTATGGAGTTGCTTATTCAGGTCTTCATTATCAGACAGTTTTGTATCATACAGTTCAATTATTTTTTTGTAATTTACTTTGTATACATGGTTAGGTTGCTTATACCATAATATTTTTAATTTTACATTATGTTTAATTAACTGTTTTAAAAACTTTCCATACACCAAGTTATATTTTTTATTGAAAAAGATGTTGCCCTCATACACTTCCACAATGTATAAAGTCAAACTGTTTAACTCATTGACATCACACTCATTCTTAAAAGGTTTGAGAATATCAAACTCTGTAAATCTAGGTATGTATTTAATACAGCATCCAGCATGTGTAAAAGCCTTTCTAATGTCAATCTCGCATAAATTGTTACTTGCTACATCTTTGATAAAATAACCAATGGGGACAATTGTTTTACATTCTTTCAATATCTGTATATCAACATCATTGTAATATGATAAATGGTTTTGTTTAAACATTTCTTTTTGTAATTTAAACATTGCCTTAACAATATTATTATATGTTGTTCCATCATCCACTTCCACATCTTCATCCATCCTATCTTTTGATAAGCTCTGTGACGCAATATTATATTTGACATATTTTTTGAGTTGTTTATAATAAAACTTACACATAATATTTGCAATTTGTCCGGAATTGCCATATTTAATATAAGGCTTATATCCTGCATTATTGAGTTGGTGGAAGACCTTTACCATATCATTTTCAGAATGAATTAGTGCATATTCATCATGCTCTCTCATTTGTAGTAGCTCATCTACATTACTAAACATATTGTATTCAAGAGGTTCTTTTTTATCAGTGATATAGAATTTGCCTGTTGTTGGTGCTTTGAACGTGTCATCTGGTGTTTTTTGGCATAACTTTTCCAAATCGTGGTTTAACAAATAAATATGATTGTTTTT
The DNA here is from genome assembly GCA_963377175.1 of Effrenium voratum. Taxonomy (NCBI): domain Eukaryota; class Dinophyceae; order Suessiales; family Symbiodiniaceae; genus Effrenium; species Effrenium voratum. The sequence goes on from CAUJNA010003585.1 coordinate 453,269, forward strand.
AACTAATCCTCTGAACATTTTTACTTTGCCATTTAAGTAGTTGTTAGGGTTATATTCATAAATTAGATTTCCTATGAAATTATAAAGTCTAACTGGAATATTGAAAAACTTAAATACCTTATCCATTTGATTTACAGAAGCTCCATTATTAATAAATTCTTCTTCATTCATTTCAAGCAGTTCAAGCACTTTATCACGTGTAAGGGTTTTGGTGTCCTTCCGTTGCCTTTTCTCTCTCATTAAATTTGACCCTTCAAAGTTTTCAAGTAATGCATTAATCCAACATTCATTTTCTCTATAATCATTTTTCTGCAATGCCTGTTTTATTGTCAGTGTTTCCGTGTCCACTTGGGTTTGAATGTATCTGTAACAGATGCTTACATTTTGACCGCTCTGTCTTAACGGTTCATTTCTCTCATCAAAGTCTGAGGTGTCAATATCAACCAGCTCAACGCTTTCAATTCTAATTGCGTCAGCATAGTCTATCATATGCCCTAACTCTTGAAATTCGCTACTCGTATTCATTATCAACATAACTTTTCTGAATAAATGCCTTTCATCTTCGTTATATTTCCTTATTTTTCTACTGACTAAGGTTTCAATGAACTGATTAGCTTTCGCATTGGCTTCACCTACCGCTCTCTCTCTACTACCCTTTGGTTTAAGCATAATTGGGTAGTATGCTATACCATCTAACTTAAATGCTGGCTTCTTTGTTCCGTCCCTATCAACAATAGAAAACAACATAAATTTCACATCATAAGTTTTCTGTTCTTGTATAAATCCTTTGCTTTACTTGCTAATCCTGATATTGCCTTTCTTTTAAAAATATGTTGTTTGTCGTGTTTTTTTACAACCGCTTTCACTTCCTTGGCAGTTCTTGCCTTCTTTGCTGTTTTTGCCATCCTTTCAGATATTGGTTCAGCCTCTTCATACTTTGCCATTGCCTTTTCGTATTTCTTTAATCCGTTCTTTCTCTCGCTTCTTGTGTCGGTCTGGCTGATGTCCTTTATCAGGTTCATTGCGGTTCCGTATTGTGAAATCTTGCGGTCTTCATACAAATCAACGATTTTGTTGATTTTTGTTTGTATGTCAGGCGGGACTTTGCCTATTTTACTGTCTCTTGTGTTTCTCAGGTTCTGTAAATATACTCTGATGTTTTTTTAGTCATATTTATAGTTATATTATAATATATTAAATTACTAACTCTTTAAATGCCTTTGTCATAAACTTTAATTAAAGTGCACCACTTCAAACAGTCTTAAAGACATATTATCTTATAATATTAGAATAAAATGACCACGCAAAAGAAACCAGAAGATATGACATTGGCAGAAATCAAAGAACAAGTGGCTTTATATTGCCGACTGTATTATCATAAAAGAAAGGAAGAAGACCCCGAATATATGAATACTGTGAGGGCGAGAAAAAGAATAACAGGGAAAGCATTGTATCACAAGAAAAAAGCGGAGAGAGAAGCAAAGGAAACAGAGGAGAAAAAGGGAGATGAAGATGAAGATAAACCAAAGTATCACCATAGCAGGAAATACAAGCATGAATATGCGATGGTTGCTGTTGCTAATGGAAAATAATATTATTTTAACGAAAAATAATATTATTTTAGATTGTCTTTTCCTTATCCTTATTTTCATCATTTTCACTTTCAGACTCGTCACCATCCACACCGGTAGGAACAGGGATGTCAGTAGGCGGTGCTATTTCATAATTAGCATTTTCTTCTGATGATGATGAATGAACAGTATGCGTTGAAGAACTATTAACAGTGATAGGCGGAGAACTATGAACACTAACAGGGGGTTCTGTGTTTAACTCAACTTCTTCACTAACATTTGTATTCATCCAATTCATTATGGCACTTGCTATATCATAAGATGATACTAATGAATTCATTGTTAAATTAACTAATAACTCAGAACCTTGAATTGTAGTTAATGTAGTGTGGTATGTTAAATGTGCTACTATTTGTCCTATACTAAAGCCTGACCTCATCATAAATTCTATAATCCTCATCAACATAAATAATTTCTTTCTATATTTATCAATGTCATCATCTTTTTTGTCATCATCATCATCATCGTCATCATCATATAAATCAGGGTCATATGTAAATGCTTCTGCTTCTGCTTCAGCCTTGGTTATCAATTTGCTTTTGAAACTCTTTGAAGAACCGCCTAATAGTTTTGTCATATCATCAAAATTATAAGTTTGTGTTTCTTTATCATTTGGTAGGTCTGTTTGTGTTGCCTTGTTTTCTTTGTTAAGCGTTTGTGTTGCCTTGTCTGCCGTCATAACTCGTGCGTTCATATATCTTTCTTTATTTTTATAATTCATTAAATCCATTTTATCAAAATCAAAATTATTCAACAACATATATTTCTTGTATTTCTTCAGTATAACTGTTGTTTTCATTTTGCTTGTCATTGCTTCCTTTAGTATTTCATCAAATGTTTTCCTTCTTCTTAATCCATAATATTTAGCGTTATTCATTATTAAATATTATAGATTATTTATTTGTTATTCATGTGTTTATGATGAAAATGAACCAGTTTTACGTTTAAATTCTTTTCTAAATAAACTCTTCAAGTTGTCTATTATTTGTTGTTTAATCTTATCTTTATCTTCAAGTTTCCTGGTTTTGTATTTTTGTGCAATTTCAACTGATAATCCACCACCATGAACAACATTAATCATATCTTCTTTTAATTGTTTATACTCGTTTGCTGTTTTTTCTGAAACCGACTTTTTTATCTTAATAGCATAAGAAAACAGTGCTGTCATATCAGTGAATGATATATTGGTTAAATCAACTTGTGAATAGTCATTTAGCGGAAACTTGTCTTCAAGTTCTTTAAATTGCGCCTCTCTTTTTTCTTTTTGTGTTTTTTCTTCTTGTGTCGGAACACTCTCTGATGCTTTACCTTTTCCTTTCATAACTCTCCAATCTTCCATTCTTTTTCTGAACAACTCATCATTTACTTTCGTCGTCCATTTTCCCTCTGAAATTAATTCTTCCACTACATCAATTAAATATTGTTTCTTGGATTGGTCTTTGCCCTTTCCTTTCGTTTTTAAACTGTCATACTTTGCTTGTTGTTCTGGGGTCATTTGAAAGCCTCTTAAATGTAGTTGAAAAAAGATGTCATCTGTGCTAATGTCTCTGTGTTTCCACCTGTCTATGTCTGTGTTGTAATCTATTGTTTCTCTTGCTTTTCTTGATTTAGGTGGTGCTTTCGCGCTTTCATCATCATCCTTTGTTTGTCTGCCTATGTCTTCATTTCCCCTTGTCATTAATCCTCTTTGCGTCCCTTGTATCCGTTTAACTGCTTCGTCTTCTGTCATAAGCGGTTCCAAGGGTGGTAAGTCTTCTGAATCGCTTGATTTTGCGGTTACCATTGACTGGATACTTGGTCTTCTCCCCTCTTGTCCTTCTAATTGTCTTGCCCGTTGTGCTCGTTCGTGTAAGTCTGCTATTTGTTCGCTACTAACTCTTCTTGAAACTTGACTTATTTGTTGTTCGTGTTGTTCCTCGGCGTTGTCCATTGTGGCAGTTAGTGTTTGTATTGCTCCGTCTCTTAAATCATCCATTTCATCGTCCTTTGACATATCAAAATGTGGGACTGTTTTAGGTTGTTCTAATATTTTTTGAAAGTGTTGTTGTCTCAAATCTACGGTATTGTTATCATAAACTGTTCCTAACGGACTGTCACGAAAATAATAAGCATTCCTGTCTATTACATCTCTTATATTCTTATTTTTATATTCTTCCTTTGTAATTTCCTTGATGAGTTCATTATACGACGGTCTTAATCTTAACTGTGATTTTAATGTTTTCATATGGTCTAATCTCATTATATGTAATTAATTAGATTATAAAATTATTAATCTAATTAATTTATTCAAACTTAAAATTCTTTCTTAATTGATTGATTATATCCTTTTTCTTCTTAATCATTTCCGAATAGTTTTTACCAGTTTCACTTGATGGATGATGTCTTATTTTTTCACCTTCTACCCTTTCGATTTCATTAAAATATGTCTGTGCTTCATCTTGATATCTTCTTCTATTTTGAAATATAGCGTAATCTTTTTTAGCGTTATGAAATTCTAACTGTTCCTTCATTTCTTTCAGATATGTATAATTTTGTTGATGTGCTTTGTTGTCTCCTTCGTAATAGTAATGGACGCTAGATTTATATTTTTACTTGGTTTTGTTATGGGATTATAAAATTTGTTTGATGTTGGTAATTTAACTGCTTTGCCATTCTTTGTAAATGTTGATGTTATATTTTCAAAATCTGACGTGTTCATATAACAATAATTAGATTTAAAGAATTTTACTTGCTAAATTATTAATTTTCTGTTTATTTTTATTATCTCGCTCTACCTTCATATTAATATATCTATCTTTTGCAGCTTCAAATACTTTATTAGCTGTTGTGTCTAAATGTTTTTCAATCGTTCTTCAACTCTTCTTTCTATTTCTTGTTCATCCACTTTTGGAATATTATCTTTAACTTTTTCATATACATCTTCTTTAAACTCTTCTACTTGCGTTGGATGCAATATTCGTTTTTAACTGGTTTATTTGAATCAACATCTTTTTTACGTTCGCCTTTACATACATGACTATATTTTAATGATTTCTTACTCATCTCTACTTTACAATCAGGACATACAACTCTTTCAATATTTGCTTGTCTTGTTTTATATTCTTTCTTTGGTTTAGGCGGTTCTACTTGCTCTTCTTTCGGTTCTTCTTTGGGTTCTTCCCTTATTTCTTCCCTTGGTTCTTCATTAGGTTCTTCTGGTTTCTCTTCCACTGGTTCGCGTAGCAACGCGAAGGCTTCGCGTTCAACTTGTTTATCACCTTCATTTACATCAACAACTGTTATATCTTTCATCTATATACATTTCTATATAGAATTAATTATATAGAAATACATATTAAATACTTAACCCTCAACAAAGGTAAGGGAGAAGGACGAGTCCGCCCCGTGTAAATCTACAGTCTTACCAAAACTATCAACATATTTGAAATGAAGACGACGCAAATGACGCATACTAACATCATTGGCATCGTTTAACAGAACCTGATTATCATAGATTACATTTCCAAATCCGGCAGTAATAGGAATTTTCTTTAGTACACGCGCAACTCCATAAGGTGCTAATTGATTTCCATTAGTTAAACTATCACTTGTTAAGTAAATATTTTTCATTGGCAATAAATTAACAAAACCACTAACGAAAGGGTCAGGCGCAAAATTGATTTTTTCAACAGTGTTTCCTAAAACATTGTTAATAGACATTGTGTGGCTTCTGTCATAATCAACACTAAAACTGTAGTTAGTTTGCAATTCTGTATCCGTATGAATTACGAAAAAGTAAGAAACATAATTAACAGTTATAGTTATAGTATTTGTTTTTAATGAATAACTACAACTAAAAAAGTCACTATTTCCATCAGTTCCATTGGTAGCAGTATTCAATTTATTTTGTAACTCGGTTGCTAATTCACTACCTACATAACTACCTTTATCTGGTGCTACAATAAAATAATATATTGGCGCTCCTGCTAATATTCCTCCTAATGATAAATATAATCTATTATTTACATTTTCTTCAATAGGATAAATAGTATTAGGTAGTGATAATTCGTGAACATATAATTTTGTATTTGCTCCTGTTTCTTGTGTTTCTGGTAAATCTATAACAAAGTCAGAAGTGCTCAAACTTTCATTTAGATTTCTATGTCGTGTATCAATATATATTTTACGAAAGTTCATTATATTTATATTAATTAATTAGATAAAAAAATATCAATAATTAATATAATGAAGAATAAATATTATTTAAAAGAAGGAAAATTAAAATCATACAATCCGCTTCATCAAGGTCATAGTGAAATGTATAGAAAAATAATTAATGAAATTCAACAAGAAAAATCATTATTCAAACCTAAATATAATGATAATTTATCTGACACAGAAGGATTAAGCAAAGCATATACAAATGGTAAAGGTTATTATTTGGATAATAATAAACTATATGTTGCTGGGACATTTGGTAAATCTAATATTAAATCAAATATTAATGATATTTTAAGTGATATTACAATTCCATTTGGTTTAAGTTCATTCAGTGAAAGGTATAGAGATATTAGCGATATACTTGATGAAAACCATAATATTAGTGAAGTTATTTCACATTCATTGGGTAGTAGTGCGAGTGCTAAATATTTAAAAGAAAATCCTGATAGAAATATTAGATTAACTACTTACGGTGCTCCTTTTATTTCAATGTCAAACAAAAACAATGACAACTACACAAGCATACGAAATTTTGGAGATATAGTCAGTATTTTGGATAGAGGCAGTATAACATCAAATAGAGGAGGTTTTAACCCATTAACAAATCATCAACACTCATTATATGGTGATACTGGCAAGGATGTATCAAGAAGCATTGAACCTGTAAAGGAAATTTTATAGGCTTATATATAATGCCTAATAATGATATAAAAAACACTATAAATCCTAAAAAGAAAGTCGGTTATGATGAGATTAAGAAAATAGTAGAGGATGAACCTAATTATAAGGTTGAACATAATAATATTTAAAATAAATCTAAAAAACTATTAAATAAAAAATCTAAAAAAGAAGTTATAGATTATTCACACTTTAAAATATATTAATTTCATAATAGAATAATATAATATTTTCTATTATTAAATATATAAGTTATGGAAACATTAGATATTTCAGATGTTCTTGTTGAAAAGAATTTAAGATTTAAATTAAAAGATGGTGGTTCTTATGTCCGTTCAAAAGAAAGTAAAAACTTTTATCCCTCGTCGGTAAGTACTTATACCGCTGATACAATTCAGTAATTAGATTTCACATTACTGGACCACCTAACCAATGGTTGTCCTTACCATCTCTATTATTAGGATTTACTCTAAACAACACTGATGCGTCAGCAAGTAATGAACTCAGACCAATTGATACAGCCGGTTTCTTTGATAGGGTGCGTGTATTAATGGGTGATGTCATTGTATGCGATTTAAATTCTCTTTCTCGTGCGAGTACAATGAAAGATGTATTAAAATCATCAGAAGAAAAAAGAATTGATGAAGCATTAGGTTTTGGAAATACTCTTCTTAATCACGATGGACGGTTTTTAACTTGTGATGCGGCAGCAACTTCTTCTACCCAAGCAGTCGTTAGAAATGTTACCAATAACAATTTTAGAGGAATTAAAGGAGGTAAAGGTGCTAATGTCTATTTTGATTTAAACTTAAAATGCTTTAAGACTTGTGAAAACTGGATACCTTTATCTTATTGTCCAATAACAGTTGAATTATATTTAACAAGTGATGTATTAAAACCAATTGTTAATAGAACAGGGCTTTTTACTGCTTCAAATACGAGTATCACTTGGTCAGTTACAAAACCTTTATTCAAAGGAAATGTCTATACGATCGACGATAGTTTATATGCAGAATACGCAAAAATTTTAGAAACTGGTTCTCTCCCTATTACTTTTGAAACTGAAACCATGCAAGAACAAACAGCATCTGCTTCAACTGAAGTATTTACTACAATTGTCCGTAATGTATCTAAATTAAATAAATTGTTTATTTCTTTTTCAAACCCATCTGCAAAAACTTATGTTGGAGGTTATGGAGAGTTGTTGAAAGAATATAACCGTATGTATCACCCATTAGGGAATATAACAAATGATGTAGGTATTTATAACTCAGAATATGATTTATCAGCTTCTTTAGTAATAGGCAATCAAGTCATACCCAGTCAAGAAATTCAAGGTGTCCGTGAAGCTTACGTCCATCTTATGCATTGTTCTGATAAACCAATGTTAGTTAGAGCAGAAGATTACAGGTCTCACGCTTTTATGTATGGTTTTAATTTACAAAAATTAGAAAGTGCAAATTATACTGGTATGAACCTTAAAAATAACTCAAATATGGTAATAAAAATAAAGGCGTTGGATGGTTCAACATTATATACTGAAAATAAAATGGCAGAGAGACTTTACATGCTCATGGTGCATGAGTGCATTCTTGAAATCCGATCAAATTCTGTAACATTTTATGATTAATTTAAAAATATGATATTATTAATTTTCTAATTAATAATATAATATTATGAGCAAAAACTTAATGAATACCTTTGATATTACCGCAAATAAAATTAGACAAGTAAAAAACGGAGCAGTCAATGATATAGAAGACCTTTACGCGAGTAAATCCGACATCCAAACAGTATTAGATAGTAAAGCAGACCAAGCCAACACTTACACAAAGCAACAAATAGACGCTAATTTTTATGATATAACTGAAACATATGACAAAACAGAAATTAATGTATTATCAAATAATATTAGTTCAAATACATTTTTAATAGGTAATCTGACAATAACTTCAAATACAAATTTTAATAATATTTCATCAAATACAAATTTAATAAATAATTTAAATTCTACTATGACATCTAATTTTAATAATATTTCATCAAATTCACATTTAATAAATAATTTAACTTCCACTATAACATCTAATTTTAATAATATTTCATCAAATACAAATTTAATTAATATAAATTTTAATAATATTAGTTCTAACTCTAATTTAATAAATAATTTAAATTCTACTATAACATCTAATTTTAATAATATTAGTTCTAATTCTAATTTAATAACAGGATTAAATAGCACAGTAAATTCACATATTATAGCAATATCAGATTTACAGAATGGAGGTTCATTTAATGAAGCAGATTATTATAATAAAATAACAACTAATAGTTTATTATCAGAAAAGTTAGATACATCAGTATTAAATAATACATTAATACATAATATAACAACTACTGCAACTTTCAAAATAGCAGAATTTGGAAATTATAATAATTTCTTTGAAATGTAAAAAATTATTTTGATAGTTATGTTTATGGAAGTTTGACTGGTTCAACAATGTTTTTAAACCAGCGAGGTTTTGGACATGTAGAAATTAATAATTCTTCAACTTTTCAAAATGATAAAATAATATTAAATCATAATACCACAATATTAAGTAATCTACAAGTATCTGGTTCATTTTCTTGTTCATCTATTCTGAATATTACAGGCTCCGATGCTCGTTATGTTTTACAATCAGATAATTTGGCAGGATTGATAACAGGAAATTCAAATACAATTAATTCAATAATTACTAGCAATAATTCACAGGATATATCATTAAGTCAAAAATTAGACAAACTGGATACTAACGCTCAATCAATAGCAGGTGCTATTAATTTTAGTGATAATGCAACTTTACACAGTGATTTAAATATGCTGACTACTGGTTCTATAATTTGTAACAAGTTTAGTACTACACCTTCGCCTAATTTAGGATTGCAAATGACTTTTCAAATGTTTAATCGTGAATTTAATATTGATAGAGACGGACGCATGTGGATGAGTAGCGCAGGGGGTCAATGGGAAACACAAATCGGAGACGCTAATGTTGGAAGAGTTTGGGTAAAAGATAGATTTGGTTTAGGTGCTGTTGGTGTTAATGGTTATGTTTTAAATTGTGCTGGAAAATCGAGATTTACTGATGCAGTTGATTTTATAGGAACTGACAAGGCAATAAATCTTAACAATGGTTCATATTTGAATTTTAATAATAATGGTTCAATACGAAGATATACTCCCAGTTCTATTGAAGGCTTATATATGTCTCATGATGATTTTGTTGCCATTAGTGTTGGTGATGTTACAAATGCTTCTAATCAATATATGATGTGTGATGGATTAGTTAATAAAACTATTTTTAATAAGCCTATTGATGTTTTAGGAAACATTTATACGAATGCTGATGTTAATTGTGATAATATTAATATTGATACTGGTGGTAAATTAACAATTGATACAAATTGTGAATTATACAGATATGTTAGTGCTTTTTCATCTTTTGATATGAGAAATAGTGATGCTAATTCTTCAATTAGATTTATTTGTGGAGACCCTGCTGTTCAATCTAACATAGTTGGAGCAGTTAAGTTTCTACTGGATGGACTTTTAACACTTCTACTGCTGATGTAATGGGTAATTTATTTGCTGATGATGTTTATGTTAAAACTGGTGGAGCATTAAGAAGTAATCATATAGCACCTAATGGTGGAACATTAGTAACCGTTGATACGAATCTCGCAGTTCAAAATGCATATTTAGCAACTAATACCATTCAATCATTTGATTTAACAACGGATTCATGTTTGAATGATATTTCAATGACAACTGGAACTGATATTTTAATGGGAACAAGTGAAATATCAACTTATTATGATGGAACTAATTTATCTACAATTGATGTTAAATTTAATACAACCAATACAGCATTCAGAGTAATTGATAACGCAACAGTATTTTCAACATTATTATCTATTGATAAAACATTTGGGACCACAGTGAATACTGAAAGTTTTACAAATAATGCTCTATCAACTTTTAATGAAAATTTAACGGTTGCAGGAACGAAAAAAATGTTATGTAATTTAATTGAACCATCAACAGGAACTAATATAGATTTAACAGCAACAACAGTAACCATTAACGGTACATTTGTTGATTCAAGCGACTCAAGATTGAAATATGATATAGACAATATTAAATCTAATTGTATGAATATTATTAAGAAATTTAAGCCAAAGAAGTTTAAAAGACACGATAGAAATGATAACGGTAAAACTCATATAGGATATATCGCAGACGAAGTGTTAAAAGCAATTCCTAAAGAATTTGAAAATGTTGTTAGTAAAGACAGAGAGTATTTGGGATTAAATTATTTAGTTTTACCTGTGTTAGTTCATAAAGCAGTATTAGAATTAAATGATAAAATAGATAAACTTGAAGAAGAATTTACGGAATTGGAAAAATCAAAAGATTTTTAGAATTTTCCTTATTTCAATCTAAGATTAAAATAAGCAAAATGTCAAAAAGAAAAATCTAAATAATAATATATAATGGATATTGGTCAAAGTAAAAACGAAGAAAATAACAGTATGGAAGACATTAAGAATTTAAGAGTAGACGAAAAAACAAGAGCAGATACTTTAATCATTAAATCTATTCAAGAATGTGTGGCACGAATAGAAAAATTAGAAAACCAAAAATCGGACAAACTAATATATAAATTACCAAATTTGCAACTTTGCAACGCTTCATTAATTTGAATTAATAACATTAAAAATAGATTTAATGTTATTGATTAGCTATTTTCAAATAATGTGAAAACTTTTTCATAAACATCTTATCAGGGTTCTTTTCTAAAAGGTTAATATACAAAAAGCTATGCGGTTCATCAGTGGCGGTCTCATATATTTTATAAATTAGTTTCTTGCTTTCTAGCAAATTATCACTTCTAACAATTGCTGATAATTCATCTTGTAATATTTCTATTTCTTTGAAGTTTCTAACTTTATAATAAAACAAATGACTTATATTTACTCTAATAATTGGTGGGACAGTTGATGACTTTTGAAGACTGACAAGTGTTGATATTCCACTATGACGACCTCTACAAAATAAAGAATTTAACAATTTGTTACTTCTTGTTATTGCTGGATTATCAGATACATCATCCAATATAACTAATATGTTAAATAACTTATTCATTCCTTGTTTTTTCTGGTATTCAATTATTTTATTTTGAGTTTCTATAACTCTTTCTAAATTTTCAACATTGAACTCATCCCACCAACACGGTTCTTTATCAGTATCTACTTTCAAACCTTCTTTAATGTACTTTTTAACAGGCAACCAAATACTATCCAAATTTACTGATGGGGACCAGATAAAAACTCTTTCAAATGCACCTCTATAAATATCAAGTATCATTGATACAAGTAAAGTTGATTTTCCAGAACCTGACGGTCCTACAATCATCGCCCTCATCGGTAATTTAGGGACGACATCGTGCTTACTTTGCTTAAAGTCATATTTGATTTCATCAATTGGTTTTACATCAGGCATAATAAAATAATATTATAAATACTTATAAAAAATAATTATATTTATTATTGAATGGAACATCATTATGTTATGTGTGGTGGTGAATAACATAATGGAACAGGCTTTCCATTGCTTCAATCAATAAGCATTGAAGATAATTAGTTTGAATTAGCTTGAACCTCGCTTGTGTTGTCCAGTCCAAAGAAAACCCCATTGCCGAGCCCCGAATATTCTAATAATCATTATTTCATCTTATTATTTTATATGGATAGGACTTATTCATATTATATTGATATAATAGATGAAGTAGAGAAAATAGAACAAGTTGTAATAACTGACAATAAAATTAAAAAATGTTGTTATTATACAATGGAATTAATTAAGCTAGGAATTCAATAAATCAAAAATAAAAATATAAATGTTAATATAAATGGGAAAAAAGAAAAAGAGTAAAAGCAAAGAAAGACCAATGCCAGAGGTTCAAGAAAGAATTATAACAACAGAAAGTGTTAAATCAGTGGGTGAAAGTAAATCTATAAAGTGTGATAAATGCAATCACGTTATGAATTTTAAGAATGAATTGACAGTAGATAAAAAAAAGTGGCGTTAAAGTTAGTTGTATTCCTTGTATGTTTTCTTATAAAATATCAGATACAGATTTAAATATTGAGAAAAAAACAGGTGGCGATATGGTTGTTGAAACTAATGAACATTTGATTAATGTTAGTTTTAACAGGGACATAAGTTAGTATATAAAGAGTAGATTTAACACCGCGTTAAACGCATAAATAAATAAATAAATAAATATATATATATATATATATGTCAGATAGTGATAATGTGTCATTAAGTGAGTTGATAAAGAAGGTAAATATGTTGAATAAGAATATCAAGGCATTAACAGATTTAACAACAGCAATTGATGAAAAGTTTCAAGCCAACATAGCAGATAATGTTGATGAGAAGGAAAAGATTGATAAGATTTTTCAAAAGAAAGGCTTAGGCAGACCAGCTGGGAGTTTTGATGATAAAAGAAAGAAATACTGTGAAATGATTAACGACAATAAAATCAAGATGCCAAGACAAGAAACCATTGAATATTACAAGCTGGTTAAGGATATGAACGGCAAATATTCCTTAGATTAATTTCTAAATAATTCTAATAATATGTATTTATTAGAATTATTCTCAGGTAGTGGAAGTGTTGGAACGATTGCGAGGTCGCTAGGTTTTAATGTAATTTCGTTGGACTTGAAGAATGCTAACATCAATACTGATATGTTGAAATGGAATTACAAAGAGTTTGACAAAGGGCATTTCAATTTTATTTGGGCTTCTCCACCTTGCACGGAATACCGCACCGAAGGTGCGCTATATGCCACTGACGAAGTCAGTGGCGAATACAGCAGAGCGAAAACAACAGGAATAAGGAAATAGAACATGCAAATAGTATTGTTTTAAAAACCCTGGAAATAATAGATTACTTTAAACCTAAATACTGGGTGATTGAAAATCCACAGACAGGATTATTGAAGATGCAACCTTTTATGTGTGGATTGAAATATAATGATATTGACTATTGTAAATACGGTTCTAATTACAGGAAAAGAACCAGGTTGTGGAATAATCTTGACAATTGGACGCCTAGAAGTTTATGTAATAAAGATTGTGGTAAAGTGATTAACAATAAACATATTGAAACAGCACAGCGCTTACCCAGTGGTCGTAAGGAAACTTGGAGCGAGAATTATGTTAAACATAAACAGGAAGACCTTTATAAAGTTCCTAGTGAATTAATTTGTGAAATCTTGGTGAGGTTGATGGATTAAGCAATTTGAGTTTGAGTTGGTCAATGGCTGCTGTGAAGGTTAGTAGATGGTTTCCTTAGGGGTAGGAAATGGTTTCCTCGGGGGTAGGAAATGGTTTATTTGGGGTGGAGAAACCCTTTCTTCTTAGAGAAGAAACCCATTCTTCAAAGAGGCGAAACCCATTCTTCAAAGAGGAGAAACCCAGAGAAGAAACCCATTCTTCTTAGAGAAGAAACCCATTCTTCTTAGAGAAGAAACCCATTCTTCTTAGAGAAGAAACCCATTCTTCTTAGAGAAGAAACCCATTCTTCAAAGAGAAGAAACCCATTCTTCTTAGAGAAGAAACCCATTCTTCTTAGAGAAGAAACCCATTCTTCTTAGAGAAGAAACCCATTCTTCAAAGAGGAGAAACCCATTCTTCAAAGAGGAGAAACCCATTCTTCAAAGAGGAGAAATGCATTGGAAGGCAAGGTAGTGCCTGTTGCTATGTGCGGCAGTGCCTGTTGCAATGTGCGGCAGTGCCTGTTGCTATGTGCGGCAGTGCATGTTGTAATGTGCGGTGGTGTCTGCTTTGGAATGTTCTGTGTTCTGTTCCTTGTTTGGTTTTTTGTTATGTTTCTTTGTTGTTGGGGGTGTTTGGATAAGGGACCTTCAACCCACTTCGGTAAGCATTTTGTCTAAAAATTGTTTAAAGGGTAAATGGCTTATTATAGTAGAAGATTATGGATAAGAAACATTGCTCGGGTTGTCAAAGAGATAAGAATTACAATTTATTTTCAAATAATTGTAAAACTTGTGATAAATGCCGTGAAAAGCAAAGAAGGAAGTCAGAAATAAAGAAATTGAAAAGAGAAGCGATGAAGAAAGAAACAGTAGCAGATGAAGGGGAAAAACAATGTTGTTCTCATTGTCGAGTTCATAGAAAGATTGAATTATTTTCAGATAATCATAAAACTTGTGATAAGTGCCGAGACAAGCAAATAGTATATTCAAAAACATACCGAGACAACCATAAGGAAGAAATACGAGAAATAAACAAAGAATACGGACAGAGAGAATATCACTGTTCTGTATGCGATTGTGAGATTAAATTAAAGCACAAGGCACGGCACGAACGAGCAAGGAAGCACATAGAAAATTTAGAAAAGAATGAGGTTATATAAGGATGTATGAAATGGTTTAAGTTATTTTATAAAATGAATAACTTAAAACATTTTTATTATGAGGTTGGTTAGGCACGTGTTATGAAACTTATATGGGTTTTGATATTGGTCTGACTGATGGGCAGAGAAGTAGGTTGTAGGCTTCCCTCTTGCTGTAACAGGCCTAAAGCCTGTTCAAATGAGCGGCCTTCTTCCCATTCAGGCACCAAGCCTTGGGTCACCAAGCACAAGCATTCCCATCAACACGTGGTCCCTCCTACGACCCGGGTGCAAGTTCAGGAGTTGAACCCCCCCATGGGCACGGGTGCCAAGTCCTGCGGCGAGGCCGACAGCAGTCCTGCGAGCTGCGACTGCTCTCGAAGCGGGACGACATAATCCACCCCAGCTTCAGCACAAAACCTTGGGGGGGTTGCCTCACAACTGAGACCGACTTTCGGTCGACTTGACACATGCACCAACAGGAAAGCTTTGAACATGTTCCCCCTGCCCAAGTTCATTGCCAAGAACAACCCTCTTTTGAGTGACAAAACAGTCACAAGCACAGGCCACAGAAAGGACGATTGCGAGAGCTGGAGAACCCATCAAAGCTCTCAACCAAAAAATGTGCAAATCAAATCACTCAGTGCTTGGGCGAGTCCAAGAACCACAAGGAGAAACCAATTGGCCCCCAAGGACACCCATCAACACTTCCACAAGCTGGAATTCTACCATGTAGACCTACATATGTGTGTCTTCCTTTTGCAGGAGACCCACCAAAATGGTGGTTTTCATGGGTTTTCCCTTTTCCCCTTTTACTAAACAAAAAAAGGACGGGTGTTTTCACCCAAGAAAAGAAAAACACGGGCGAGCTCGGCTTGGCTCGGAGCTCCTGCCCTGCTGGACTCGGCAAGGGCCTTCAGCAGCGGCTCGTGGCGCACCGCCAGCCTGAGGCGCATCCGCACGTTTTTGGGTCAACGAGAGTTGGCCTCAAGCTCGGCTGGTTGAGCCCAATTCATTTTCCATAATCCCTAGAGGGAAGATCCTTACGAAAAGCTCGTCCAAATGGAATTTGCCATAATCCCCAGCGGGAAGATCCGTACAAAACCCCATGGAAGGATCTTGCGGATTGCTCTTCTCTGTTGTTGTTTTCCTTTTTTTCCCTCCGAAGGGCCCAAGGGAAAAGAACAGGGCTTCCTTGAAGCCAAAAAGCGGCTGGGCCAGTTTTCACGGGCCTGCCTGGAGGCATGCCAATTAGAACATCCCAAAGCTGGAATCCAACCATGGAGGAGCTCCCGTTGCAATGAACGCACAGATCACCGAGGAGTTGAATGACCCGAGGAAACAGAAAACACCATGAGATTAGCGGCGTCCTTTGGCTCTCCCCTGCAAGAAAACCACACACACAAACAAACAAACAAACAAACAAACTGAGATACTACTGATGCCATGGGCCCGAACTTTCCTGAAGCCTCGCCTCGCAGGCGCTCAGGCCGTGTTGGCCTCGCAGCCGTGGGGGCGGGGGGAGGGGGGGGGGGAACTTCCGCCAGGGGGGCGCGTGAATGGACGCGGACAGGAGGCCGTTCCTGCACCAGCCTGAAGGGAAACCCCAAGAGGTGGGGTAGATTGCACAGGAGTGGTCAGTCATTTTCAGCTGCTGGCTTTTGTTGGCTGTCCTCAAAACCTTCTGCCAACTTGCGCATTCGGGGAAAGAGGGGAAGTCACCACCCCTCCTTCCAACTTGCAAACATCCATGAAGCCACCTCGTGCTTCTGCACACCTGTCATGGCCCACACCCCACCATGCCCCAAGAGCGAGAACACTGAATCTCGGGTGGGCCAAGTTCCTCCCGTTTGACGTCCCACAATGGCTTGCTTTTGAACTCCCTTCATTTGAACCCTGTGAACCCCAAGATTGCCATACCATGCGACCCTACCAAGGCCAAAAAGAAAAGGAAAGAAAAGCAGTGCGGAGCCGTGCCTTCTCCTGAGGCTTGAAGACGCTCCAGGCCGCGCCCGGGCGCAGGCAGGTCTCCAAGCCTCGCTCCGCGTGAAGTGAGGGATCTATGCTCAAAGCCAGCCTACCCAGAAAGTCCCACACACAGCTGAGGAACATATGACTTCCCCATGTCAACCTTGGATGAGGTGCGTCCGACTTTCTGGGTCCGAGTTTCGTCCCATTGATCACTATGTCCATCCAGCTTTTGGAAGGGTGTTCCCTGAAAAGACATTGACCAAATAGCAGGCCCTCGACTTCCGCTGACTGCTTCCGGAAATAAAGGCCGGGGACCCCAAAAAATGGTCACCCCCACATACACCTGCGGAGCTTTGATGTTGGCCATACCTGTTGCCTGGACAAGTCCACCCGCCCTGTCCATGCTGGGATCGCGGCATTCTTCTATGATCACATCAGTCAAAGCACGGCTCACGTGCAGCCTCAGGTGATGGCCGCCCCACTGAATCGATCTCAAGTCACGTGACATCATCCGAAACCCTTGCATGGCGTTCGTCTCATCCAGGGCTCGGAGCATCTGGGCTTCACTTCGACTAAAACAATGTGTAAGCCGCACCGTGTGCGGCTATGCCATCTCGGAGCTCGGCAAAGTTCCGCGACACCGCACCAGGTTGGCAACACCCTGCGCCCCGCACGCCTGGCCGAACGTCACACCAACACTGTCTCTCAGTCCAGCTCCAACAGCGTGGCAGCCTGGAACCCAAAAATATGGACTTCCCCACAAAGCTCCAAAAGCGTGGCTTCCCTCCAATGGGTTTGGAGTAGGGAAGGGGAGCTCTGGAGCCGGAATCCAAACCCAAGGGTTGCTGATCTTCTTCCGGCGCGCGGGCTTCGGCCTTGATCTTGGCCGTGGCGGTGGCAGCAGCCGCATCCAGAAGCCTGTCGTGCGTGGCGAAGGAAGATCGGATGGCTGGCTCCAGCTGGACGAGTGCCATCCTTAAGCCTCCTGAGCCACCAAGAGATTCGTTGATCTGAAAGGTCTCCTTCTAAACACCACCCAAACAAGCTTCCAATGCCCGCTGCCAGACATCCCCAGCTCCCTCGTCGCCCTTGTCCCCCCCTTCTGGGGGCGCTGCGGCAGCTCCTGCAACTCGAGGATGGCCAACCACCATGCAGCGCTGCACAGGTCCTGCGAGTCCGCGGTTGCCGAGTCCAGCGCGCTGCAGGAGATTCCAAGCGCAAATCCAGGGCACACTTGCAACATGATCAGTCAAGTGGTGGTGACAACGAAAACCTTCCACAAACAGCAAATTGAGCAGCCCCAACATGTTCATGTTTGTGAAACCAGCATGGTGCTGAGAAACTGTAAGGAACCGGGAGTGTGGGTGAAAAAAGGTTGCTTGAAAAACAAGCAACTGTTCATGAGACTTATAATACAAGGCCATCATCCTTGCTGGCCATTTGTCTTTGTTGTCCGCCTATGGAGATTCATACCTGGCAGCTTGCTTAGAAACCAAAACCGGATCGGGGACATTGTTGAGTTTAGCACCGTTCATCCAGCCTGCGGCGTTAGGATGGCCATCTTGCACATCGCCTGCTGCGTGATGGCGGCCACCTCAGCCAGCTCGGCCCAGCCCCAGTGGTTGTGTCATGAAAGTCCCCAAAGTTGCCCTGGGGCCTATGGGAAATTACGGGAAACCGTGCATTTCCCCAACGGGGAAACTGTGGATTTCCCCAGCCACAAGACCTGAGCAAGAACGAAAAGCAGCTTCCTCCAAACAGCTTTGCCACGCCTCCGCCAAAGCCCACCCCCGCTTTGGGCCCTAGCAAGGGCGGGCTGGCGACTCTGAAGCCGCGCCAGCCACCGCAAGGTGTTCGACAGGTGCTGACCTCGAGCACCGGTCTGACACGTCGCGCCCATGACCCCACCCCGCCCCAATTGAAGGCACAGGGATTGATCAATTGGGGAAGCCAACGGTCAAGGTCCAAGACACCTCGCAAAATCCGAAACATGGGCTGCTGGAGCTGCTTTCATACAGGGCAGTGGTCTGCAGCATCTGGTTCAACAATGAGTTGCTCCCGCCTGACCCCTCAATCCGAAAATGGCATGTATTTCGCAGGTGCAGCACTACGATGTTGTTGCTGTCTCCTCTTGCTTTCGCTTCAATTCAGCAAGTTCACACCTGAAAAACCCTCCTGCGCCCACGGCCCAACTGTTCAAGGCCCCTGCTGATAAACTCGTGCACGATCTGCACACCCCGCTCAGCCAGCGCGTCCACCAAGCTGCTCCGTTGGTGCCGCAACTTGCCGCACCCCCGCGCGATGTTGGAAGCCTCCTGGGCTCCTGTCGGCAAGCTGCTCTGCACAGCTGGGCTGCCCGCTCGGTTTCCCCTGGCTTCTTGTTGTTGCTGTTGCTGTTGCTGTTGCTGTTGCTGTTGTTGATGTTGCTGTTCTTGTTGCTGTTCTTGTTGCTGTTCTTCTTGCTGTTCTTGTTGCTGTTCTTGTTGCTGTTCTTGTTGCTGTTCTTGTTGCTGTTCTTGTTGCTGTTCTTGTTGCTGTTCTTCTTGCTGTTCTTGTTGCTGTTCTTGTTGCTGTTCTTTGCTGTGTTGCTGTTCTTGTTGCTGTTCTTCTTGCTGTTCTTGTTGCTGTTCTTGTTGCTGTTCTTGTTGCTGTTCTTCTTGCTGTTCTTGTTGCTGTTCTTGTTGCTGTTCTTGTTGCTGTTCTTGTTGCTGTTCTTGTTGCTGTTTCTTGTTGCTGTTCTTCTTGCTGTTCTTGTTGCTGTTCTTGTTGCTGTTCTTGTTGCTGTTCTTCTTGTTGCTGTTCTTGTTGCTGTTCTTGTTGCTGTTCTTGTTGCTGTTCTTGTTGCTGTTCTTGTTGCTGTTCTTGTTGCTGTTCTTCTTGCTGTTCTTGTTGCTGTTCTTCTTGCTGTTCTTGTTGCTGTTCTTGTTGCTGTTCTTGTCGCTGTTCTTGTTGCTGTTATTCTTGCTGTTCTTGTTGCTGTTCCTCTTGCTGTTCTTCTTGCTGTTCTTGTTGCTGTTCTTGTTGCTGTTCTTCTTGCTGCTCTTGTTGCTGTTCTTGTTGCTGTTTTTGTTGCTGTTCTTGTTGCTGTTCTTGTTGCTGTTCTTGTTGCTGTTCTTGTTGCTGTTCTTGTTGCTGTTCTTCTTGCTGTTCTTGTTGCTGTTCTTCTTGCTGTTCTTGTTGCTGTTCTTGTTGCTGTTCTTGTCGCTGTTCTTGTTGCTGTTATTCTTGCTGTTCTTGTTGCTGTTCCTCTTGCTGTTCTTCTTGCTGTTCTTGTTGCTGTTCTTGTTGCTGTTCTTCTTGCTGCTCTTGTTGCTGTTCTTGTTGCTGTTTTTGTTGCTGTTCTTGTTGCTGTTCTTGTTGCTGTTCTTGTTGCTGTTCTTGTTGCTGTTCTTGTTGCTGTTCTTCTTGCTGTTCTTGTTGCTGTTCTTCTTGCTGTTCTTCTTGCTGTTCTTGTTGCTGTTCTTCTTGCTGTTCTTGTTGCTGTTCTTGTTGCTGTGCTGTTCTGTTCTTGTTGCTTGTTTCTGTTCTTGTTGCTTCTTGTTGCTGTTCTTCTGTGCTGTTCTTGTTGCTGCTCTTGTTGCTGTTCTTGTTGCTGTTCTTCTTGCTGTTCTTGTTGCTGTTCTTGTTGCTGTTCTTCTTGCTGTTCTTCTTGCTGTTCTTCTTGCTGTTCTTCTTGCTGTTCTTCTTGCTGTTCTTCTTGCTGTTCTTGTTGCTGTTGCTGTTGCTGTTGCTGTTGCTGTTGTTGATGTTGCTGTTCTTGTTGCTGTTCTTCTTGCTGTTATTCTTGCTGTTCTTGTTGCTGTTCTTCTTGCTGTTCTTGTTGCTGTTCTTCTTGCTGTTCTTCTTGCTGTTCTTCTTGCTGTTGCTGTTGCTGTTGCTGTTGCTGTTGCTGTTGTTGATGTTGCTGCTCTTGTTGCTGTTCTTCTTGCTGTTCTTCTTGCTGTTCTTGTTGCTGTTCTTCTTGCTGTTCTTGTTGCCGTTCTTCTTGCT
>CAUJNA010003585.1:477341-487341 GCA_963377175.1 Effrenium voratum
GCTGCTGCTGTTGTTGTTGTTGTTGTTGTTGTTGTTGTTGTTGTTGTTGTTGTTGTTGTTGTTGTTGTTGTTGTTGTTGTTGTTGTTGTTGTGCTTGTTGTTGTTGCTGCTGCTGCTGTTGCTGCTGCTGCTGCTGCTGCTGCTGCTGCTGCTGCTGCTGCTGCTGCTGCACTGCTGCTGCTGCTGTGCTGCTGCTGCTGCTGCTGCTGCTGCTGCTGCTGCTGCTGCTGCTGCTGCTGCTGCTGCTGCTGCTGCTGCTGCTGCTGCTGCTGCTGCTGCTGCTGCTGCTGCTGCTGCTGCTGCTGCTGCTGCTGCTGCTGCTGCTGCTGCTGCTGCTGCTGCTGCTGCTGCTGCTGCTGCTGCTGCTGTTGCTGCTGCTGCTGCTGCTGTTGTTGCTGCTGCTGTTGCTGTTGCTGTTGCTGCTGGTCCTGCTGCTGCTGCTGTTGCTGTTGCTGTTGTTGTTGCTGCTGTTGCTATTGCTGTTGCTGCTGCTGCTCTTGCTCCTTCGGTTGTTGCTGCTGTTGTTTCATGTTATGTGTCCTTTATTGTCGGTGTTTCTTGTTGTCTGGTTTTGTATGTTGTTACCCGTCGTATCCTGTCGTTGTTTGTTGATAGTTGTGTTTTTTGTTTGCTGATGTTGGTTGTTGTTTGTTGTTCTGTGTTGTTGTTTGTTGCTGTTATTGCAAATGTTATCGTTCTTGCTCTCGCTCTTGTTGCTCTTGTTGTTATTGTTTGTTTTGTTGTTGCTAGTGCTATTGTTCTAGCCTTCTTCTTCTTCTTCTTCTTGTTGCTGCTGTTGCTGCTGTTGTTGCTGTTGTTGTTGTAGTGGCGGTGGCGGCGGCAGTGGTGGTGCATGTTGTGTTGCTTTCTGGTTTTTACAAATGAGACGACGAGAATCGCAGATTCAGCTCCCGGATGCGCTAGAGGAGCCGCATGTGCCTCGACCCTGGAAAAGAGTATGCAAGAAACATGGCACCCCTGCTCAGATTCGCATCACACCGTACTCCGGCAGATTCTCACAAACAAGCGTTAGTCAACGACACAAGCTATGGCCACGACATCCTGGGCAGCAGCCCCCCCCTGCATTCACAAATCAAAGCAAACAAGAAAGTCCTCGGCACTTTTTTTCTCTCACAAGATGTTCTTTCTTAAATTACCACAAGATGATTCTATGCCTTCCATCTTTTCTCCGGCCTTCCCTCTTTGTGTCGAAAGCACCCCCCGCTGACGTTTAGGAAACAACATGTGCTTCTTACCAAAGAAACCGAAGGAAACTCGATTGGAAGACGAACGCTCGTTGAACCAAGCTTTGAGAGGACACTCCATCTCACTCACGCATATAAAATCGGGGACTTCCCCTTCCCCCATTTCCCACGCTCGTCCTGGGCCCCCCACGTCGCACGCGTCTCGCCTCGCGCGGAAACACGAGCGCCGCGCCTAGCTCCCGCTGCCGCGCCGCGGCCGCCGCGGCAAGGGCGGCGAACGGGGCCGCGCCGGCGAGGCCGAGCTGTGTGAAGGCCCAGGCGGTGCCCGAGGTGCCCTGCGGGTCGAGGCCTGCGAGGCGCCGGGCGCGGGGCTTTCGTTGGAAAGGAGTCGGATGGACTTTCTTTGTCTCCTTTGCCAGGTTGATCCACTTTCCTTTGGCGCAGATGGCTCCTGTGCAGATGAACCAAACCTCCAAAGGAGCCAAAGGACGGGTAGGAAAAAGGAAAACCTCTGAAATCGGACAGATTTGCGGAATTAATTAAATAGCCCATTGATCCAAGATTCGTCAGTTTTCGGGTTTGTCAAGTCTCAAAATAAAAATCCAAAAGAAAAAAGGTCATCCCTTTGGCTTCCCTTTCGGCCAACCGTACCCCGGCTCACCCATTTTGAGACAAACCTACTTGGGTCAAAGCAGATGGCTCAATTCCATGCAGTTCCTGGTCTAGCCCACTCTCAAAAATAGGTGGAATGGAATGAAATGGGGCCTAGGAAGCTTGTCTGGGCATCTTGAGTCTGCGTTGGATGTGGGGGGGATGTCATGGGCTGTACAAGTTGTAGCTTTTGTGTTTGACGTTTGTCATCGGCGTCTGTTCCTGCTCAAAAAGGAAATCGGAAACGCAAAACGACCCCAGGCGGGTAAAAAACAGCAAGGAGGACCCTCTCTGTCTCCGTTTTGCCACACCCACCCATCCCCTCCTGACATGCGGCACGCCGCTTCTGCCGCTGTAGTCTGAATTGGCGGGGCGCCGCTGGAACGCGACGCGGCCTGCAATCAAGCGAATTGCACTGCAGGAGCACTTCAGGACATGGAATGTGAATCAGCGAACTTTTTCACACTTGTGATTGGCACCTTCCCAACCAAGCCACGTTCCACTCCCCTGGCAGTTGATGTTTGATCAGCGGAGCCTGACCCCACACAGTGCTTGCAAGCTCCTGGGGCTTGAATTCGGTCAAGCGTGCAACGGCCGCGGCGCCAATGTCCTCGTGGCATCCAAAACACAACGGCAACTAGCCATGACGCATGCGGATCATGTGGCATGCCCATGCAAACACGTCCTTGATGAGCGGCCCTTCGTTGCAAGACAGCCGAGCCAGCGCCCAAATGGTATTGGCAAGGTGTCGTGGAGGCATGGCAACCTGCCCAGCCTGCGCCCTTGAATTCACATCTTCCGCGTGGCGCACGCACTCATGAAGCGAGCCAATCACATCCCTCAGCACAGGGTTGGTCCGAAGGGTGGCGCCGTCACGGCTCTTGGCAATCCGGTGGAGGGCGGTGACCAGGTGAGCCTCTGCAAACTCCCCACGCCGGACCTCCACGAAATCCAGAATCGCAGCCGCACCCTCCAGAGCCACGATCTCCTCCGGCTTGACAAAAATCAGACTTGATCTTTTTAGTACTGCCTTCCTACCCGTGACAAGCGAATGAGAAACATGTGTCCTTGTTGAGTTTAACATCGAACGATGGGGGCCCTGAGCTCGTCCGCTACTGCCGTGGTCGAGAGGGAGCTGCCCCGCCACCATAAAAGGATGCCATAGCATGAGGCAGCTAAACGAAGATTTGCAATCAGCTTCTGCTTGTGCACCGCACAAATTGGAATGTTTTGAACACAACTTGTTCAGTTGCACCCTAAAAACAAACCAGCCGTCGACCCCCAGGCTCTCTCATGTGTTTTTGTTTCATGTCTCTGCACTTGCAAAATGCGTAATAATAAGTGCCAGTTCGGGCTTGATAAAAACGTCTGATCAAGTACAAATGCCAACCACACCTGAGATCCAAAATTGGCCAGCAGAAGACAAAAGCACACTGGCGCGCTGCGCGGTGGCAAGGTGTCAGCAAGAACATCCTGCCAACAAAGGCGCCCAACTGGGGTCAAGGACTGAACGAAGCAGGGCCTACCCAAGCCAATTAAAATGTCAGGCCCGGAAGCACGATTTGCCGCAGGCGCATCCCGTGCGTATACACCAGGAACTTCCCCAGTGATCCTCGCGTTCGCACGCCCCTGAGCCATGCGCCCTCATTTCATCGAAGCAAACCGCGTCGAATGTAGTCTCCACCTTCCCGGTTGCCTCTCGCTTGTGCGTTCCGACTGCCTACTAACTGGAGCAATGAAGGATTTTTTGAAGGAAATTAAGTCGCAAACCAAATCAAAACAAACACAAAAAAAATGACCTCCAGCACCGAATTAAGTTGCGCCGCAGACATGTTGGATCTGTCTCGTGCTTTAACATGACTGCACAAACTCTACCGGCCGCACAGCCCGGCCATAACAGCGCTGCCACCCTGCACCCTCCTGGCGATGTCACGCAAACCTGCCCCACCCGCGCCCAGGCCACATGCGGTTGCTCCCACCAGTGAACACTGGCACCGCGGCAGCGCCATCGCAGCTGCAAACTCCCAAGTCTATACGCAGCTCCTCCACACTGCAGCTGGCCTGATGGACCGGCGCATACCTTATGGACCGCGCACCCTCCGAACGCTAGACTCCATTGGCAGGCTGGGCGTCGGAAAAGAAGCCATGCTCCTCCAGCAGCAAGCTTGCCAGCCGAAGGCGTGCCGCGAACACGACCCAAGGCTACGCCAAGCAGCGGGCCGTCCGCGCCCGACAAGACCTGCCAAGAAGGGGCCAAACCCGGCGGTGAAGTACACCGGGGCCTCGACCACCTACAGCCTGGCTGGGCACGCGGCCGCCGAGAAAGGCGAAGGAGGCGCCGAGGGAGGCAGAGCGACGCGGCGGCTAGCTGCGCAAATGCAAAAGGCTGGGCACGGACGGGCCAGCCAAAGCAAGGCTCCCCGGCGAAAGCCAACGACCCCCGAGTAGCCGACGCAAGGCGACGTGCATGTGCGCTGGGGGCAGCGTGGTTCCCGAGTCAGTTTTTGTTTTTCTCCCGCGCCTTTTTCCGTCTGCTCCTGCAGGCCACTTATATACCGGCGGCCCCCAGATGTGCTTAGGGGGCATTAAGGGGGCAGCCATTTGTATACCGGCGGCTCCCGGCTGTGCGGCTCACCGGCCGGGCAAGCGGGATGCGCCCGCCAGTGGCACGTGGGCAAGATCAGCCAGCAAGGTGCCGAGGGGAGGCAGGGTGCCACCCCCGGCATTGCAAAGCTCCGGCCCGGCAGCCTGCCTGAAAAGGGACGAAGCAAAGGCTGTCATGGCTGCATGGGTCAGCTGGGCCGACCACCTGGCAACAAGAGCGCCGACAACACTGGGGCGCAGCCGAGCTGGCGCTTCAAGTGCCCGGGCGCGGGCCAAGGACCGGATGAAGGAGGCGGCCTCATCACCCCACCGCCCGCCAACCTCGACTGCAAGCACGACCAGCCGGCATCTGTGCGCCCGCACGAGCTCTGGGTAGGCCCGCTCTTTGCGACGGCGCGCCACGGCGAGGGCAGCACCAGCGACTCGACCCCCGCGCCGAACGGGCTGGCCCTGGCCTGACAAGGGCGAGACAAGGGTTGTGTCCACTGCAAGTTGCTGGCCCCCCCACAGTGGGAGGCCATTGGCCACGACCTCCAGCCGCCTATCGTCGACCCGGTCAACTTGAAGGTTCAAGTCCGCAAGGCGTGTGTTGGAGGTGACTCTGGCTCCAGCTTCTCTGCAAACGCGTGCGGCCGCACGCTCCAGCGGACACCCGCGCCCCCGGAGCACACCTGACCGGGCGCAGGCTGCACGATGGTCGCCGAAGGGGTCCAGAAGGCGACGGCACCAGCAGGCGCGCTCAGCAAGAGGCAAGGGGAGGCGCAGGCGGCGCAGGAGGAGAACACGGAAGAGATGGCAGGGATAGGACAAAACTGATGAGACTGGCACTGTAGTGAGGAAACGGCTAGCGAAAGGCCCGGACTGGGAGTGCAAGAGCGCTTGGGCAGCAGGATCGGCGCCTGCCAGCAAGGTCTCACGATGCCGACGGGCCTCGGCGGCTGCAGCTTGGCCCTGCCAGCCACGAAGGAAGGTGGAAGGCCCCTCCTCCTGCACCACGGGCGCGCTCTCACCAGCAGACAGCTCCCGCCACGCAGTCGGAGTGGCCGAGTGCTGCACGTGCTGCGGCAGCCGCCGCAAAGCAATCTGGCTGTGGGTCGGGGCTGTCGAGGTGGTCAAGAAACTCTTGCGCAACACGAGGCAAGCGGCGACTCAAAACAGCCAAGCAGTCAGCCCAGGAAGCCCAAAAAGCCGGCACGGAATTGCGAACAGCAGAGGCGAGGCCAAGGCCGCCAAGGGACACGGGCAACTGGGCAACGTCACGGGCATGTCGCGGCAGGTCGCCTGTGCCAAGCAAGGTGGAAAGGGCAGACAACACGGCTGAATCATGGTCTTGCGCATACTCGGCAGTGGTCGCCGGGGCGAGCATGCGAAGCAAATAGTTGTAACGCGGACTGCAGCAAAAGAGAAGGAGCAAACCAAGAAGCCTGCAAATCACCTAGTGCCGGCAGACGCTCCAGCAACCGGTCATGCCCCGCACGGGACTGGAGAAGCTGGGAACGCACAAAGGCCGCCGATCCGACAGGGCCGGCACCAACCCAACAGGAGGCCTCCGGCGCACCTGGCTGGCCGAGGGCGG
Source organism: Effrenium voratum (assembly GCA_963377175.1). Lineage (NCBI taxonomy): Eukaryota > Dinophyceae > Suessiales > Symbiodiniaceae > Effrenium > Effrenium voratum. The sequence continues at coordinate 483,378 of CAUJNA010003585.1, forward strand.
GTGGCACGCGTCCGGACAAGTTCCAAATGCGTGTCTTGCCACTGTTGAGACGCACTCGGCCTGGTGAGCAAGGCCCACTGGCTGTATTTGAGCGTGCACTGCTTCCAAGGCACCGTGCTGGCCGAGGGAGTAGAGAGCGGGCATCAAGGGATCACCCTGCTCCCCCCCTTCCGCTTGCTGTATGATGTGTGCAGTCCCGTCTGCGTCATGCCACACATATTCGGATGGCTCCGAATAAAACATGCGCACAAAGGGGAGGCACTGGTTCGCCCCGCGACACGGAGAAGCCCCTGCAGCATCGCTTGGCGGCTCATGGTGTCAAACGCACCGACCCCACCGTGGGGGCTGGAGCTGCGGAGGCGGAAGCAGCGGCAGCAGGAGTGGGAACTGAGGTCCTGCACGGCTGGCCTTGGCGATGGTCCGCGGGCGGGGCCATATCAACATCGCCCGTCCCCAACGGCAACGGGACCGGCTGACAGGGCAGGACAAAAGGGGGATGGCCATGACAACACACCCAACCCCGTTCACTGTAAGCGACATCAACAGCAAGCACACGGGCCCCGTGCACCGGGCAGACAGGGACGACCGGCACGTTCTGGAGCAGGGGGTGATGGCCAGTCAAGTTCTCGTTGCACCGCAGGCACACCCACTCTGGGTCCCACCTGCCCGTACCTCGGTTGAAAACGGGCATCCATGCCATGTGGCGGGAAGGCAAGTCCACCCACGCCTAGTCAGAGTCGGCACGCGAGCTGTCGACTAAGGCTACATGCTGGCAGCAAAAAGCCGTGACGCAGACTCGGGAGCGAGAGGGACAGAACGAGTGTTGTATGACGGGGCCGCCTGGGGCAAGGAGACCGAGTGCGCGGAACACTGGAAAGCAAAACGCTCCTCAGCAACCGAAGTCCAACCAGTACGACAGAACGGGCAGGACATGTGGCGAGAGTTCACACGCAAATGCGCGACACAACCCAGGTGGACACGATGGCCACACGACGGCCACGGAACCTCGGGCCCTGCGGCCGCATTAGGAACTGCACACATGCAAATGGGGCAGTCTTCAGCATCAGGATTCGAAGGACAGGGCTGAGATCCAGCACGCAACATCCACTCGGGGGTGACAGGAGCCGGCTGGCCAACACCAAGCCCACGAGGCGAGGAGGGCGAAGAAGCCACCGAGAGCACTGCGGATGGCTGTCCCGGCGCGAGTGGCGTGGCCGCTCCATCAAGGCTGCTATCGGACGCCATTCAGGGCGGTTGACCGTTGGTCACGGGGCCGGTCCCCCCAAGGGTGCTGCCTGAATGTTTACGCTGGGACGGTCCCCCAGTGTGTGTTTTTTTTTTCCCAACACGGAGGTCTTAACACAGAGCTGTTGTTGACCTGGACAGCTTCCAGGGGACAGTTTGTTTATACTGGGCCTGCCTCCCAGCTATGCAATCCGTGGCGCCCCGCCGCGCAACCAAGAAGGAAAAGGCCAAACGAACCAGGGGCAGCCCCAAACCAGAAAACCGGGGGGGGGGGAGGAGCCAACCAACAAGGCTTGGGCCTTGAGCCAAAATGGTCTCTTGAGCCAAACCAGCTGAAAGCGGAGACAAGTGCTCGATCGCATGTGCGGCAGAAACTCGGTCTCGCGCGAGACGCGGGAGCTGCCAGGACGGACGCTCGGGCGGGCGGCGGAGCAAGTCGCCAGCCAAGGCCGCTTCGCGAAGGCAAGGCGGCAGCTTCGTCGTCCACAAGGAGCTCCTGCACACACGTCAGGAAGCATGACCAGTAAGGAATCAGGCCGCCCAGTAGGCGACAGGCGGCGCGCGTGTGCCGCAGAAGAGGCCAAGGCCGCCATGTCGGCGCGGCGCAACAACAACCAAAAAATCAAAATAAAAATCTGCCAAGCACACTGCAAGCCAGGCAGCTGCGGCAGCTCCGCTAGACGCTCCCTCGTGCACGCAGCCACGAACTCCGGCGTGCCGATGGGCGTGCCGAGGGCAACAGGATCACGCTCGGCGGCTTGTCGCCTCGCCACACCTCAGGGCCGAGCTCTGATGTGCCCGGCGGGGCCGCGCCCCCGGCGCGATTGTAGACGCATTGGTGGCCACCCCGGCAAGTTCTTCGCGACACTCAGGAAGTGCGCGCTGCGCCACTGCAAGGGAATTTTTGAGCGACGAGCCGTTTGCCGCGCGCAGCCGCGTCCGGTGAAGGGCGCCCTCCTGCACGTGAGGAGCTGGCCTCCGTAAAAACAGCGGCAAAGACCTCCCGTGCCCGGAGGCGCCCCTTAAAATCCTCCCTGAAACACCTTGAAGCCACTCCGCAAAAAGGCGCGCGCGCAAAAAAAACCATTCTGCGTTCAGGCGCTCCACCTCTGCCAGCGCAACCATAGAAAGCACAGAGTTTGTCAAGGAACGTCAAATGAAACGACCGTGGCTGCGGGGTCGGGCTCGAAGCGGCCAGGCAATCTGTTCCAGTTCGCGCTGCAAGTGCGGGGCGACGAAAGGTGTCGCCAGTGGCGATGCCCCTCACTCCACCGCTACGCTTTTGCAATGCCATGAGGCGAACAAGGGCTAGCGCCGCGAGTGTGGGGTCGGGGACATCTGCGAGGGCTTGCTTCGTCGGTGCCTCTGCGAACAACGCTAGCATGGCCCAACGCCAGCCATTGAGCTTGTAGTGGTCCACCGTGGAGCTGGACAAGTGTTGCAAAATTCTCTGCTGTAAAGGCATTTATCACCTTCACCGCATTCGGCTAAAAAAAAAAAAGTGAACAACCAGTGACCCGGAAACGCAGCGAAACCCTTCCTTCATGATTCGTAGGCTGCACTGCCTGGAGTTGAGGACGTGCGAGCCAACGAAACTGGACCAGACGCTGCCTTCTTCGCAGTCGCCGCACAGCGAGCGCTGGCCGCCAGTCCGTCCGATTGCTGTAAAACAATGTTGGGACGGAAGCTCAACAGCCAGTCCCCATCAGCGCTCACCCTCCGGACTGCCAGCCAGCAGCTTTCAGATGCCGGCTTTCCCGCCTTGTCCCGCGCGCGATGTGTTGGGTGACCACCGTTCTGCTTGCCCCGGGTCTGGCGCGCTGCGCGCCTGTGTCAACGTTGGACTCAGCTGGCCAGGCACGTGTCTATCAGCTCTCCGCATAGCTCGGCGCGCCTTCGGACCGCCACGCACGCGCCCTCTCGGCGGCCCGCCGTCATTTTCTTTCGACGATAACCGCCCGGACGCTGACCGGCTGACCAACAACGCGCCCAGCCCCCTGGTGCCCAGGGCCACACCAAGTACTTGTTTTTCGAACAGGCAGAAAAAGGCGCGAGAAAAAATGGATTTCGAACATCGTGCCATTTGGAAGAGCACTTGGTCAGCGCAACTGGATCATGAACCTGTCGGTTTTTTTGGTTGCCCTCGGCCTGCAAGGCATCCGCGCGATACCTGACCTGCAGTCTGCTTGGTTGCTGCTCTTTTTCCCCCAACGCCTCAGGTGGTCAAGCAGGCTGGCCAGGCATCTGAGCACGGCCGCATCATGTTCCTCGGCAAGTTGCGCGATACTGGCTGGGGGTAGGACCCTTGTCGCGTAATTGCACCGAGTGTACGCGCAAAGGAGCACCAAGAGCCACGCGGCCTGGACGCTTGGCACTTGCGGGATAAGATGGAGAAGGTTTTCATGGCGAGCACGCAGCCCGCTTTGACGCTGCTGAGCGTGTTGTTGTGAACCACTCAGTTGGCTGCCCCCTGGGCAGGGTGACGCACAGTTCACTGAATTGGCGCAGTCGGGGGGGCAAGCCCGACAGACAAGGACACGCTGCGGGGCAAGCTGCCTAGGTGGTTGAGGTCACCACCACAACGTCGAGCGGGGTTCTGGTGTCGAGTGGCAGTGGGCGGGGCAGGCGTTGGAGGAGCACGCAAGGGAACGCGTCATCCTTGTAGTGTGTGCGTCACTCATGACGAGACCCCGCACCCTGCCGTCCAGCTTCTGCAAGC
>CAUJNA010003585.1:492341-511736 GCA_963377175.1 Effrenium voratum
CAAAAGGCAAGACAATGCGTGTCCTTGCGTGCACATGCAGTGCTGGTGGGGCGCGGCATGCGTGCCCACGCCCCAAGGTCCGGAGACCGACGAGTCCGGAGACTCAAGGTCCGGAGACCAATGTGGGTCCGGAGACCTGGTCCGGAGACCAAAAGGCCCGGAGGCCACCAATGCACCTATACTTGCAGAGGCTGGTATAGGGCAGTGCAGGGTGGGTGGGTGGGTTTCAAATGAAACCGCAGGTTTGGGTCAAGGCTAGGAGCAAAATGGCCAACGCGTAGTTCGATTCACAACATGCCCTAAACACAAGGGAAAAGAAACCCTAAGCGTTAAGGCATGTTGCACTGCTCCTAGCTTGAACCCAAACATGAAACCCCAAAAGAACAAAGCACGTCCGAAGCGGCCGCAGGTCTTTTTACCGGGATTGCTGAAAGTAGCACTGTTTCCAGGGCACTGGTGCGCCTGGAACAGGAGGCGCATTGACCCCCCCTTCAGTGTTTCAGGCAACCCCGGTATAAGCCGCAGGCCTCATCACCCGCCCTTCAGAGTGGGGTTGTACCTGGCAGGGCAACTGCTAGCGTGGCCATGCACGCTTTGGCCGTGAGCAGCCTGTGACGCAGGATCTGCACTTTTTCCGGTCAGTCAGAGCGGCTTTATATAAGCGGCTGGCTGACTTCGCCAGTTGTTCTGGCTGACAGGCGACGGCGGCCATTTGGTCGCAAGGCATGTCGGGATGCAAATAAGGCCGGCTAAGCAGTGACGGATGCTGCTGCCAAATGCTCCGGGCGCCAGGGCGCATGCATCGGACACAGCTGAATGCCTCGGCCTGACATCGCCAGGCCCGCAGGGCTGAAGCGTATGCGACTTTCTGGGCGATGGCTGAATCTGGCCAACCGACCTCTGCTGAGGTCGTCTGCCCAGTCGTTGCACCTTCCTGGGACGTGCGTCGGCTGCAGCAGCACATTATGAGCGTGAGCCCAGAAGGCTGTTAATTGCACGAAGGGTTGCAACGGCCAGGAGGTCGTGAACAACTTGTTAAGGCTGGCTTCCGTCGCGGAGTTGTCCGTGCCTGAAGGCATGCTGAACGAGTAGTGCCCACCACCAATGTGGCTGGGTTGCTTGCAGCAGTGCCAACTGTGCAAGCGTTTCGAAGCATGCGATGTACCGCTGTCCAGGCTTGACAAGACAAGGCCACACGGCTCGTATGTCTTGCATGTTCCAGGTCTCGGCAAACCAAACTACTTGGGAGGATGTGATTGCCCAGCCTCCGATCCCTACCAAATCGTCTTCGGCACACGCATCCGCGGCAGCCAGAGCTTGCAGCTGGTGTGGCCGCGCCAAGGGCTGGACAGGCGAGTGCCGAAAGCATGACGCCAGCCAAGTAAGACATTGTTGGCTTGACTTGGAAAGGCTAGTGTAGGGGTTGTTAGGGTCCGCGATGCGCACCCATGTGGGCTTGCTAGTGCCAGGCACTCGCGGGATGTCCTGAGGGCAGTGCATGGTGCGACCTGAGACTTCCAGGATTTTGGAGCCCACTGTGATCCACAAGCCGGAAGGCTATGGCTAGTTCTGAGATCCTTGTTCAAGGATGCTCTAAATGCTGACCACATTTGAGGCGGTATCGAGTGCATTGAGCCTGGTGGGCTGTTGAGGTCCGAATACAACGGCGCTAGCCAGGATCTGAGGTGCAGGGCAATGCTGGTGGCCCAAATGAGCAGGCCTATGCACTGCTCGAGTGTTTTGCGGGGTACCCGTCGGTTACCCAGCAGAGCTTTGATCAGGGCGTCCAGCTTGCTTAGCTTAGCGGATACGAGCTGAATGGTGTCGTGGGAGAAGTTGATCTCCCAACCGCACCAAACAAGGCTGTCCTGGAATTGCGCCTTTTTCCATGAAATGGGTGCTGCAATGGCGCAAAAGAAAAGCACCACCAAGGCAAACATATCTGGAGCGCTATCCCGGAAGAGTGCACACAAAAGGTCGTCCACAAAGAGGAAGGCTTTGTGGGGCTTCCAGGCCAGCAATCCATGCACCTGGCGGAGCAAGAATGCGCCAGTGCGCTGCCACCAGAACGCCGAGAAACGGCCCCCCAAATGGCACACTCTGTAATGGTAGAGCTTTCCTTGAAAGGCGAAGAGTAGAAGGCCATGCTCTTCCGGGCGGACTTGCACCTGTTTGTGTGCGGCTTTGAAGTCAATGCTGGCGCCTATGAAGGCACCTGGAGTGTCTTCTGGTTGCGTGGACAACGCCAGGTCCGATGCCATTGGCAAGCTCAGGCGCTCTGGCAGATGGCATCTGGTATTCACTTGGCACACGGTGCTGTCCAGGACAAGGCGTGGTTCTTTCCCTTCTGCAAAGACAACGTTTAACTTGCCTACGGCAATGCCTAAGGGCCATTTTTCCCGAGCTTCGGCGATGCTAAGGCTGGTTTCAACAATCCAGTTGTTGGCAATTTCATTGCGCAGCAAGCCTTGCACGGTTTCTGGCTCGTCCTCGGCCATTTTCCAGTTGCCCTCACAAATTTCCAGATCCGGCGGAAGCGCGGAGTCTGGCTTCTTTGCCGGCCATTGAAGGCTGGGTCACCCCAAGAGTTGGCTAGGGCCTGCAGCAGGTGGAGTCTGTATGGCTGTCCTCGGGGCTCATGTCTGAAGGGCAGGGCAATTTTAGAGCCGTGTGTGCTAGAGTTGCCACCTCCAGGCTCTCGGGCGAGAGGGGGCAGTCCGGAGAACCGCTTTTGATGTGTGCCAGGATTCGTGGCACGAGTTTGCGCTCATGCATCCAATGCAACCAGGGCCTGGCGACTGCTTGCAGTGGGTGTTCAGGTCTGGGACAGCACCAATCTGCGGAGGAGTGCATTCCTGCTCCGTCGCAGGTGGGGAGCCTGCAGGGCGCCAGTGCGATTGGTTTGGAGCAATCGGAGTGCAGTCGGAAGGAGCCTGTTTTACTGACCCTTCCTATGCCTACCTGGGCCAGTTGCAGGGCCAGGGAAGGAGGGTATTCCGCGGTCAGAGTGCTGAGGTATACCCCTTGTTCTTTCACGCCTGCAATGCTTCGGTGCTTGTGTGGGTGATTGCAACGGGCCTCCAGGGCCCGTATTTTCGAACTGTTGCAGCCGAACGCCCATGACTTGGAGAAGGCTTTGTCGTGCCTGCAGGCGTCTACCCACACCAGGGCACACTGGTGATCACGTAGCATTTGGAAGTTGGCCTCTTCCAGCCAGGACATGGCTGATGGCGGCTGTTCCCAAATGCCGACGCCTTCTTTGGAGACCACTGCTCTGAACAGGGCTCTGCCACGTTCGTGGATGGTCTTGCTACCCAGCAGTTTTTTACGCTGTGAAGGCGAAAGGCCGGGGACCCCGTCCATGTACTGCGCCGTCCTTAAGGCTTTGGGCCCGCCTGGGCGTAGTTTGAGTCTGGAGTATTCTTTGCAAGGCGGGGCAAGCATTATCATGGCCACGATTCCCGACCAGCAGAGTCTAGTGTCTCCATCTAAGTCGAAGGGCTCGAAGCAGTCAAGGCCAAGGCTAATGGCTGCCGACGTCACCGGGTGCAGCCTTCCTGCAAACACATCCAAGAAGAGCCGCTTTGAGGCTGGATGCCGCGGTGACTTTGAGGAGCTTGCCTGGGCGGGCGAGTGTGGCCTTGGCGAGGCGCTTGGCTCTCCACGGTCCGCACAGGGCAAGGCTGGAGTCAGGGCAGTGTCTACTGGCACATGCAATGGTGAGAAAGGCGCATGAGGCCCGCTATGGGGCAAGGCCGGCGGCAGCATGGCTGCCCGATCCTGTGCCGGTCCAAGATCCGGGCTTTTTCACGTGTGTTTGTTGTGATCCATGGCGGGGTGCTTTTGCTGGCAGCCTACTATGGCGCACACGTGGGCGAAAGGACACTGGTCGTTTGTGCAGCTGCCCGTCTGGTAGCGCCTGCAAACCTCACGCCCTTTATAGGTAGTGCACCACTCTGCCTTGGGCTTTGGCGATGGCGAGGCCCCCTTGGACTTCCCCTTGCCTTTCTTAGTGGGGCGTGAAGGCATGCGGGCTGGCTTAAGGTCGCGCTTGGATCCCTTTTGCCTTGGTGTTGCAGGGCGTGGCGGTGCTGGCACGGATGGCTTGGACATTTTTGGGCGAAGCTGTAGGAGGCTGTGCACATCGTTTCTCATGTGCGTCAGCTCGTACAAGGCATCATCCAGGGACCACTGCTGCCCTAGAAGGTCGGATATGGCTGCCCAGAGCTTGCGATCCGCTGACAAAAGCTCTTGGGTATTCACCGTACGAAGGCCTAAGTTAGGATCTGGCTGTGTGAGACACAGGTCGGCTATCTTTTTGTCGAAGGCCTTGAGATTCGACAGGTGCGCTGCTTGGCACAAGGCTAGGGCATTGCGAAACACGGTCTGAATGCGGGTGAGCCACCCTGCTGACAGCGAGTGGCGCTCCACGGACACCTCCGGTGTGTCGTCAAAGAAGGCCTGACTCAGGAGCTGCAGCTCTGAGCGCACGGCTCGGGCCGACTTTGCTTCCATGCGTTCTTGGTATTGCCGTGATGAAAGGCGATACTGCCAGGGCACCCACTTCAGGGACTGCCCGGGCTTCAGGCTTTCGTGCACTAGGCTCAGAAGGCGGATGGATGGCGTGGTGTCAGCGTCCAGCAGCTCACCGGGTTAATTGGATTTGAAGGTCTCTACTAGGCTCGACACGCGTTCTGATGTGAGCTTGGGTGGCAAGTGCTCTGCCCAAGATGCGATTTGATTGGGCTGAGTGCCTGGCGGCCCGGAGCTGGCGGCCGGTTCGGGAGGCTCCGAGCGAAGGCTGAGCCGATGGCACTCGGCTAGGGCTTTCCTAAGGCGCGCTGCTGCCACACTAGATTCTGGATCCTCTATGTTATTGGCTGTCCAGAAGTCCCTAGCAGCGACTATGAAAGGCTGCAAGTCTGCAATGTTGGGGAAGGCAAAAGCGAAATCAGACGGGCAGTCTGGCCAAAACGAGGTCCTGCAGGCCTTCAGGGACCCGGGCTTCTGTCAGGACGTCTTGGAGCCGATCGCGATCCATGTGCATCAGCAATGCATGTTTGGAGGGCTGGTTTGAGAGGAAAAATGATATCTGCGGAATGTGTGCAGTCAGTGCGGATGGCAGGCTCTGGACCGGCGCTTGAGCGCTGCTGAGTCTCCGACTGTCAGAAGGCATACCTGAGTTGTCGAGTTGTGTCGAATTTAGCTGTGCTGTGTCACGGCAGGGCATGAACTGCTTATTTTAGCACAGCGCGGCCATGCACGCTTTGCGTTTGCAGAGCTGCATGTCTGGATGAGTCTGATGCACAGGGTACGAGCAATGCTTGAGATGCAAGCCGCAAGCTGTCTGTACTGAGTTGCCGTGAGTGCACTGCACGGCATGCACGGATCCCCAAGGCACAAGGCGAATGCCAATTGAATCGATTGCAAGGGCTGACGCTTGCGTGCAAGGCGGGGGATCTGGTGAGCATGCCTGCTCATCCGGTGGTTCCTCTTCGGATTCGGCCTCCGAAGATTCCAAGGCGGCTCTTGCCACTGCGAGGGCTTCCTCATCTGCGTCCAGAGCTGTGGACAACAAATTGTCCACCTCCCTGTGGTACAAGAATCTTGTCAGGCAAGGTGGGAGGCTCCAAATGGCTTGGAGGGCTGCCCTGTGGAACCTGAAAGGCTGGTTCCACGGTTGGGTGCTGACCCCCCCGAGCCATTGGCCGTGGGGGTCTCCAGCCCCGTCTGATGGCGGCGGTAAGCTCAGACTGCACCCACAAGGCTTCTATGGTGTCGTCCCTGCGCAGCGCGGACGAGAGGCGATGGTGTCCCTGCAGCCTTCTGCTGTCTTCCGGAAGGCGTAGCTGCGCTGCTGCACTGAGCAACGCGCATTTAAGGCTGTGGAGGGTAAACGAGGATGCCTCGTGCTGGGTGACCAGCTGGCCGCCTTCCGATTTCCACGGCAACTGTATGGCCCAGCGAAGGCATACCAGTGCTTGCAGGTAAGACATCGGACGCGAAAGGCTGGGGCATGCGTGAGATTCCAGGTTTGGAATACAGGGCAAAATAAAGTCGGGTACAAAGGAATCTCCCCATTCGGCGTGAGTGGCGTCTAAAGCTTGACTGAGCAGAGCCAGCCACTTCACTAGCCAGGATGTGCTAATGTCTTCACCTCGGAAACCGAAAGGCAAGCATGCGAAGGGCTGTCCCTGGCAAGTTGTCTTGGTGGCCCAACACAGGCCCCGAAGTGCTTGCGCAGACAGCGAGAGAGCGGAGGGCTTGATCCTCTGAATGTCACCAAATCTAAGGCTGCAATGGGCGCACAAAAGCAGGGCGCCTAGCAACAGACCCACGGCTGGCGTGCAGGCGGGGGAAACTATGTGCTCCTCCCATGCGGCAAGTATAGCCAGTGGCAGAGGCAGGGCTTCCCGTCGATCGTGTGGTTTGGGGCTGTAGGCAAAAGACTTGATCAAGGGGCTACCCATTAAGTCTTGCAGGCTTGAAATCTGCCCAATGCGGGCAAACCAAGACAGGGCCTTACTCATCATGATGGCACTGCACTTGAGTGCAGTGCGGTCCTCTGCTTGAGACACGTGGCAGCCTGCGATGAAGTCTGAAAGATGGGCCAGGGTAAGGCGCATCAAATCACCCACGCACTGATTTACAAAGGTGAGGAAAAGGCGGATGGCGCGGAGGTACTGCGATAGCGTGCCCCCCGAAAATTTTCGCAGCGATGCTTCGACAAGGATCTGTGGGTGCTGCGAGGCTTCCAGGGCTTGCGCCAGCATGCTGCTGGCCCCGCAAGATTTGAGTGTCAAAACCCATTCGGCGGTACACTTGTCCTTCAGCGTGGCTTGCAGCTGAGCAGTCCTCGCCGAACACGCGGCGCTGGGGCAACACTGTGATTGGCGGGCTGAGCAGGGATCGAATTTGGTCTGTGCGATCTTGGCCGATGTGCGACTGCAAGGCTAGACTGCGAGGCCAAGGCCTGCAGGGCGGCTTGGGCAGAGGGCAAGAAAAAGGGTCTACCCAGGACCTTTGCGGAATGCACTCTGGAACTGGGCACCCTGGTCTCGGGGCGAGGGGGCAGTGCTGGGCGGCTCCACAGCTGAAAGCGGAGATCATTAACATGAGCTCGCACTGGGTAAGGTCTGGACCGAGTGCTGTGATCCTTGCCTGAAGGCAAGCTGAGCTCTGGATTGGCTTTGGCAGTCGTTCCCGGCGATGTAGAGTCGGCGACAGTTGCAGGGCGTGCTCCTAGAGCGCCTGACAACTGGCGTGGGCTGAAGGCCGGGCGGTCTTCTGCCATTTCTTCGGAAAGGCCATCGGGGGAAAATGAAAAAGCTCTCCCCCAGAATTGTTTGCTGCGGTAAGGCATCGAGCCTAAATGCGTGCCGGCCAACGGGGTGGCATACGTGCATGCGACCTTCTGAGGTGTTGACCAGAAGGCTCGTTGGTGTACCTGCACCGCATCAGAGTCAATTATCAGGCCGCCATGTTAGTGCGGACAGGTGGTACACTCACAATGCCTGTTTTTCTGCAACTGCTGCGTACGGAACGGTCGGAGGGCCAACGCACTGCGCAGGCTAAACAAGCAAGGCGACAGATTGCAGAACCAGACCAAGGCTTTACAGAAGACAGTTCTCATTAAACAGTAAAGTGAACAGGGCGCACTGCGAGGCCCTCCTGAAGCTGAGTTGCGCGATCAGGCACAGGGCAAGGCATCAGTACATGGCAACATTGGGTTGCATGGATTCATAGCACCGGCTGCAATAGTGCGAAGTGCGCGTGTCCTCGCACAGGGGCATCCTGTCGTTGATGATGCGGCCGCAGGCTGAGTGGAAAGGGCAGGGCGATGATGCACAAGGCAATGCGCAGCACACACGGGATTGGTCGTCCAGGTACCACGCTTTGGCGACCCCTCCTACTCGCGCAGCCTTCATGGTGCAGGGCAGTCGCATGGCAGGAATTTGCGCACACTGCTCCAGCTGGGCGATGGCGCGTGTGTTCTCCTGCGGCTGGGAGGGCTTTGGCCAGGGCTGCGCGGGCTTGCGGTAAGACTGCCGCTCGTTGCGTTTCCAGCAAGAGTCAACGCTGAAGGCGTGGTGGTCTTCGTCAATGCGCGTGGCACACGTGGGGGGGCAGCTGAAGGGCAAGTCAAAGAAGTTCATCCACCAGCTGCCGTCCCACGCGTACAGAGGCGTGTCCGGTGCAAGGCCCAAGTACTGCAGGTCAGGCTTGGGCTCGTGGAACCCGGATGAAGGCTGAGGTGGCCAGTCACAAGGCGGGAATATGCCGTTAGATGTGTAGCAGGCACACTGTGTTTTTCTTGGCAAAGAGTGACGCCCTATCATGTGAGGGCGTGGTATGCGAAGGCCGTCCAGCGCTGTACAGAATCCACAAGGAATGAGAGTGCACGAATGCCCTCGATCAGGGTAAGGGCCACAAGGCAAATGGCGATGATATGGCAAAAGAGCTTAATGCGCAGAAGGACGGTGTAGAATTCATCCAGCATAACCTCAAGGTCCAAGTACCTTCTGGCTAATGTGGTGTGGATGGCGTCTAAGGTGTCTCCGTCACACTCCGTGGCACGAAGGCAAGGCGTAGGGTCAGAGAGTGAACGAGCCCTATGCAAGGGATACAAGCCAAGACTCGAATGATGGGCAAGTGTGAATGCAAAGGTAGTGTCACGCACGGTGTTAAAAATTTGCGGCCTGGAGAGCAGGGCTTGTGAAGGTCCCGGAGGAACCTCAGTTGCCAAGGGCTCGCCGCGCAAGGCAACAACCCCGGAGGGAATCTATTCGAGAGCGGACTCAAGAATGCATGACTAGGGTCATGACGGATAAGCCTGATCGCAGGGCTTGGTGAGGTCCTGGAGGAAACCTCGATTGCCAAGGGCTCGCGGCGCAAGGCAGCAACCCCGGAGGGAAGCCATTCAAGAGCGGACTCAAGAATACATGACTGCGGTCATGACTGAAGGCATTGCGCCTTGTGGAGGACCCGGAGGAGCCTCAATTGCCAAGGGCACGCGGCGCAAGGCAGCAACCCCGGAGGGAAGCAGTTCAAGAGCGGACTCAAGAATGCATGACTGAGGTCATGAATGAGGGCATTGCGCCTTGTGGAGGTCCCGGAGGAGCCTCGATTGCCAAGGGCTCGCGGCGCAAGGCAGCAACCCCGAGAGAAGCAATTCAAGAGCTGACTCAAGAATGCATGACTGCGGTCATGACTGAAGGCATTGCGCCTTGTGGAGGTCCCGGAGGAGCCTCAATTGCCAAGGGCTCGCGGCGCAAGGCAGCAACCCCGGAGGGCTGCAATTCAAGAGCGGACTCAAGAATGCATGACTGAGGTCATGGCTGTGTGCAAACGCACCTTGAGAGGGTCCCGGAGGAGCCTCCAACGCCAAGGCACGATGTGCCAAGGCAGCAACCCCGGAGGGATGCGATTCAAGAGCGGACTCAAGAATGCGTGACTGGGGTCCTGACTGAAGTCAGTGCGTTCTGTGAGGGTCCGAAGGAGCTTAAAATACCTGGACCAGTGCAGGGTTCCCTGGAGGGATGCGGTTCTTGAGCGAACTGGAAAATCACAGGCTAAGGCCGTAGCAGCGGGACAGGCGTGCACTGCAACACATGCTTGACAGGCTCACGAATGCTGCAGGCGGGGTGCCAGTCAAGTGCATTGATGCAAGGTGCAATGTAGTGGGCTCAAGCTCCAAATGCAATGTCGCGGCTGTTTTACACATTAGCATGCGGTGTTGAACACAAGGCTGAAACGGGGGCCGGGCGTCGGCCTGATGCATAAGCTTTCACCACAGGCTGCGACAATTGTCACATGGCTGAAATGCAAAGGCTGAGGCATCACGCTGCGCCAAGTGGTGGCAGTGCCGATGATGAAAAACCTTGCGCTTCGGCAGGATGTGCACAGGCTCGGGGCGGAATGGCGGCTGAAGATTAAAGGGCCCCAGCAGTGCCTTGCGGTGCTGGCGCAGCAGGCACCCAATGGCAAGGCAGGTCAAGCCGGACACAAGGGCTGTGTAAATGGCGAGGCACACTCCGAAACACAGCAAGGCGTCCATGGCGGCGTTTCCGTTTCAAATGAAACCGCAGGTTTGGGTCAAGGCTAGAGCCAAAATGGCCAACGCGTAGTTCGATTCACAACATGCCCTAAACACAAGGGAAAAGAAACCCTAAGCGGTCCACTCGGAAATCCCGACCCCAACGGGCTCCAATGCTTGGGGCCTTTCCAGGTCAGCTTGGCAACATGATAATTCGAGGGTGCCCCTGAGATGAAATGCCAAAGAGAAGAAAATGAAACTCTGCTTGGGATTCCCTGCTTTGAAACACACCCAGGGCAGAATAGTTAGAAGACCCCCACAAAACTTGTGCTCCGCTGCGCCTCTCGTGGGAGCCGCAGCGGGGCAGGTGCTTTAGAATGCGGCTCGGGAGCCCTGCTTTGGGAAACACCTAGGTGCCAGTGATCCTCTTCCCATCGGAAGCTGAAAAGAAGCAAGCAATCAGCTGGCAAGGAAAGAATTATCTACTGCGAAAGGGTTTGAAACAGAGTTTCGGGATGGATAAAACAGGCCCTAACCCACCAACAAGAAGAGACCTCCTTATCCCCCCAGTCCCAAGTGCCCCCGGCCGGCACTAACACGAACCAAAAGGGGTGCCTCGTTGTAACAAGAAGGAACCAAGCAGAAGCGCAGCACAGCGCAAAGCAGGCAAGCAAACCAGCAGCAAGCAGCACCAAGCGAGCAAAGCGAGCAAGCGTGCAGAAGCAAAACAAAGGGCGACCTCCCAACTCAACACCCGACCCACCTCCACGAAGACCCGGACCACGGCCTGCCGGCCCCGCGCACCTTTTGCACGAAGACGGTGGCCAGTGACGCCGCGAGCGAGTGACGAGATGGCAGATGAGAACTGCCGGAGATTAAACTTGAGCCAAATACCGCGTTGGGTAATGGCGTACTACAAACTGCTACGATGCCCCCAAAAACACCCCCCTTGCCTGCACAAAGAGATGGAGTGAGTTTGGAAAGGCGCATTGGCCATGTTGAAGTTGAATAGCAACAAACAAGAAAAACAGGAGATTAGGCTACCAGGGTTCGCGACCCCATACCCGGGCACTCATTGGTGCCCGGATCCCGCCACCACCCCGAATTACGGGTATGGGGCGGATTCGCGCCGGTAGCCAAATCAAACAGGAGAAAGAAAAAGAAGAAAAGGAAACAAAGATTCAACTCCAGTATGGCAGGCATGAAACTAAACAAATGGCGTTTGCATTGCAACCACATTGAATCAAGAGATCCACGTGGATTTAATTTTGAATTATTAGATTGGGCGCTTTGGCCAGTTGGTTGAAAAGCGGTGCGTTGACCAGAAAACATTGGCCTTAAAAAGCACCGTCTAGGCGCGCGGTCATTCGAGGATAACCGACATGAGCACCGCCGGCAGCACTCAGCGGTTCAGGTCCGAGTAGGACCCCGCCGGCAGCGGTGCGGCACGATCGTGACCCTCACCCCTGCACCTCGAGGAGAAGGCTCGGTTTCAGCCAACTTGTCATCATCACCCCAAGTCGGGGTGTGAGGCGAATTTGGGTTCATGTGTGCG
Organism: Effrenium voratum; assembly: GCA_963377175.1. NCBI lineage: Eukaryota > Dinophyceae > Suessiales > Symbiodiniaceae > Effrenium > Effrenium voratum. Next base: position 503,933 of record CAUJNA010003585.1, read on the forward strand.
CCGGGATTCTCCGGCGGATACTGCGGCCATCCCTGCAGCATTGCGCCAAACCACATTTGCGGCATCATGCCAGCCATGGGCTGTTGCATGAAGCCCCCCATCGGGAATGTGGGATACATTGGACTCGGATACGGAAAAGGAGCGGCTTGTGCGCCCTTGTATCCCGAGCCACGCGTCGTAAATATATACAGAAAGGTAAAAGGCAAAGGCTGAATTTAGACTGCCCTGGCGTCCCCGCTGTGCCGCGTGCTGTGGGTTGTTGATCAAATATGCGAGCACTGTCAAGCCCTCAGGAACTGGGATTCCAGTCTCGCTTTCCTCGATGAGCAGTTGCTTTGCCACCCATCGTTCAAGCGCTTCGTCACTTGCTCTCACACACGAGTGGGTGTCCATAGAGGTGACTTTCTCAACCTCTTGAGATGCTGACTGTGCGGTGTTTGCACGGGGATTGTGTACGACTTCACGGATCGGGTTTACCGATGCCATCAGAGGGGCCCAGCTGCTCGTCTCCGCATAGCACCAGCTGTTGGGCATGACTGCTTTGAGTCCGTCCAACCACTTTGGCTGCCCACGCCTGATTTTGGATTGAGAGGTACCAGGCACCCATTCCCGATAGAAAATGGGCAAATGGCACCCATTGCATAGAATGGTGCCGTACATGTTTAAATGTGCGCAACGAGGGCACCAATAGCTTTGTCCCACGCGAATGATTCCCCTCTTGGCGGCCCCGGGGACACTACCTTTACTTTTGCGCATGCTTTGCTTAACAATGTTCATCAATTGGCCCTACAAGGGAATGATGTTCAGGCCTTCACTCGACCAGCGTTTAATTGGCAGCAGCTTTGGCGCCGGAACTCGTTACGGACCAAGGAGATAACAGCTTTGTGTTGCACTTTGGTTGAATTACGCATTGTACATGCCTTTCATGGGAGCTACATCGTTGCCTATGGTCTCGGAAGTATGCTTGATACGCTACGCCTTCGAGCCCTTGAAGACGACATCTACCTTCCAATGAGCAACCATGAAGGATGTTTTCAACTTGAATTCCAAGCGCAGTCTGTGCAGGAAGGCCGTTGCACCGTTTTGGTGCAGCTCAGACAGCCAGGCCACATTGAGCGGATTCCGGTACAGGTCCCAGTTTTCGATTTCACGCATGAGCAAACCTCGCAGGTCTTGGAGTGGCTGAACATTGCAGCCAGTGACTGTTGCCATGCCAGGGCAACAGGTCCTGTCATTTACAGTCACTAAGAAGAAAAAGCTAGTCTTCCCCATGATGGTTACCATCCCAACTGTTGGGAAGGTCACCATTGAGAATGCTGGCCCTCGACCCGCGCATGTCAAGGACAGGCCCAATGTTATGCGGAAGATGTTGCTGCGCACTGGCGAAATACCGAACATGGTTCCAGGGCTGCAGGAAGCCTGGATCGAGTGCAACCAGCCGACAGCGGGTGCGGGAGCATGTCACCTTCGATGCATACCAAGAGACTGGACAGTGTCATGTTATGATGTTACCCGGTATCTTTCCAGTTTTCGTCACAGATGGAAAGCATGTTCATGACTTCGCTGACGACTTTCTTGCACGTGACAGGATTCGCTCACGCCTACCAACCCTGCCACCTGGCCAGTCAGGTCTTGCTCGGCTGAAGGCCTTGACGCCGGACAAGTCACAGCAGGACCTTGCGACATGGATTTCGCTTTCGCGCCTCAGGATCGAGGTCAGGTCGGTAAACGCCGACACAAGACCTATGAATCGGTGTCCGCCTCTTTCGATGCCAACAACACCACCGTTTGAGCCCTTCTTGGAGCAGCCAAACCACATCGCATTGTGGCTGTCTGGACGAAAGGAGGCTGATGTACGAGCTTTCTTCGGTGGTTGCAAAATCTCCAGCACTATGATCTGGGGTCCTGGCTTTAGTAGAGTGCGAGCCAACGGGAGACGCAGCAAATAGCGCTTGAATCCGAAGGGGTAGTCCATGCAACAGTGCAGGACGCTGCTGTGGTTTTCGCGTAAACAACTAGGAGACCAGAGCTGGAATGCACAGAGTTCAACCTGGGAGTTCTGTGTGACTGCGACAGAACCCCCTGAGTTGTTTTGTCCAACGATTTCACCTAAGTTGCACTTGCAGCCTTTGGTAAATTCAATAACCCAACACTGCAATTCCGAGTCAAAAGGTACGCCATGAATGGCGAGATCCAGGAAACACTGGCCATTGCCATCAACTATTTGATCGATGAGGGTAAGTTCAAAACATGCCTCACGCCGGTGCAACGGTGGTCCACTTCCGAGGACACACCGTGGGCGGAGGTTATCTCTGCTCCTAGAACGATGTCTGGTGGCCAAGGCGCCCAGGCACGTCCAGCTTCGGCCAACGCGCCTAGAGTGGCCAGTGCACGGAATTCGGATTCTCAGTCTGCGCCAAGCTCCAATGCGGGCAGTGGACAGCAGACTATGGCTCAGCGCGTCCGGTTCTCAACACCACCTGCAACAGGTAAGCAGAGGCTGGGCCAGGCCATAGCTGATTCTGGTCAGTCGGCCGCTAATTGCGGTCTTTCGCCCGCCATACGCGGCAATCAAAGGGGAACCATCCCTGCAAAACCAACACCAGCGTGTGGGTATACCCCATTTACGACTGGTGCTCCAACCAAATCTGGCGGCCGAAGAGTTGCTTCACAGGAAAGCAGATTTTTGCGGCTAAGCCCAAACCCCCAGAGCTTTCCAAAGACGCATATAGTGATGATTTCCCAACCCTGTCAGGGCGCAAAGCCGCCAACAGATAGGGTGGTGGAACCACCAAGCGTGTTGGTGGAGTGCCGCCTAAGGAGGGAGGACCGGCATTTAGTCCAGTTCTCGCCCACTGGCCCTCCGCCAAAGAGCGCAGTTCCGGCTAAAAAAGGGACCCAAGGTCAAGGCATCTAGTTGCAAGTATGCCGGTGCTTAAAGCGGCAGGTGCTGGTGCCGCCAGCACTGGGGGCACAGAAGGATGCAATTCCGTAGATAGTGGGATCACGCACCCTTGGCCTAAGGTTCAGCTATTAAGAGCGCTCCCGTGAGGCAAAGCCCTGTAAGGTGGAACTGCAACCCGGACAGGGGGCAATGTTCCAAGAGTTACCGGCAAGGACAATTCTTAGCCGGAGAATAACACCCCATCCCTGTTGACCAATGCGAAAATGGGGGTGACATCTCACCCTGAAGTGTCCAAAGGACACGCAGCTACGCCTGCAAGCCAAAAGCGCGTCACCCAGCCAAGCGCTGGGGAAGGCAACAATGGTGGAAATGCTTCTACATGGACGGGAACAACGCCGGCGACAACGGTGATTCACCCAATCCCGGCGATCCAGATTTTGGCCCGGAATCCAAATACTTTGCACCCGCCGTAAGCGCAGATGCTTGCATTGTCGTGCACTTTCTGTACAGAAGAGCCCGGCTACTTGCCGCTGTGGGGCATGGAGGAATGGGGCATAGCCTAAGCGCTTTCTTCATCCTGACAAGGTGGAGTTTCTTAAGACTGCCCTTGCTCTTCCTCTGTGGCAAGGCAAGAGCTTACAGAGGATGTTCGTCGTGTTCGACACGATGAATGCGGATAACATTTATCATGCAGGGGCCAGAGCGCTTGCTGCATGGGCTAAGGAAATCTTGGTTCATTGTCGATTGGCCCCCAGGTGGGTCTAGTCGACCGGTACCGACAGATGCAAACTGAAAGGCTGCACCCTAATAGGGAAGTAGCAAATAAATTATGCATCAGTTTGCCTCTTTCCCCCGGGACTGGAATGTTAAGAACGGCGTGGCGGTGGACAGGGCAAGTGATGCCCGATCGCTCCACGTGTGTGTCGCGCCCACATGTGCCTATGCGCACTTGCAGTTCCAGATGGTTTTATCTTAAGTTGAATCACTGCGTAATGACACATCCTGGTGTCAATCCGCCCTCTCGGTGAATCACCAACGTATAATTTAGTTGCAGGTGTGGCTGTGCGCTAATTGCGCCGGTTGCATTGTTCTGCCAGGTGCGTTTTGTCACTGCAAGGCAGTCATCATTGCCGGCGTCTATGGCCGCTGGCAATCCACATTCTTTCGCACCGCTGACGCAGCTGGCAAAGAAATATTCATCAGCGGAAATATTCCGATTCCGCACATTGCTAATTTGCGTCGTATCCATAAAGCCGTGGGCCTCCGGTTGCAACGCCTTTGAGAAAGATGGCACTGCGCCCTTTGACGCTTTGGCCTCCTTTTGGGTGCCTTGTTCTTCTTGCCATTACCCTACTTCCCTTGTTGCCCACATCCATTGCGGACGATGGCTTGCTTCCACCTGCCCCGCCCATTGGCCGTTCGGAGCTTAAAGCCAGCCTTTCTGCTTGGCGGTATAAGCTGAGCCAGCAGGCGCCGACCGCCTGGGGTGGCTCTTCTAGCTGCAACAATCTGTAAAGGTTTTACCTTGGAAGCCGGCTCCGCTTTGGGCGCCGATTCCGGCTTGATGACACAAGCTCTAAACCTTGCAAGAGCAGGAACGGAAAACGTTCTTAACTTCACGGCCAAGACTTAGAATGACTCTCTGCTTTAAGAGGAGTCCTTCACGCGTTGTATCCACCAAGCAGGTTTCTGCCCACAATGTTATTGAAACGCTAGAAGCCCAATCCGGCAAAGCGGTTGCTCTCTCTTTAGAGGGGGTTTCCCAAATGGATTCTATTCTACCTGAGAGGCTCCTAGCACTCGTCCGTCCAGGAAACGACCTCGTCCTGCGAAGGATTCGAAGTCTAAGACGCTGCGTGGAGGCGTGTGGCTGCAAAATAACGACCCCTAGATATGCTTGCAAAATGCCCCGCAGCTGCGTTTCTGCAAGGCGAGCAAAAAAAACAGGGAAAAAAGAAAGCCAGTCAGAAAGCCAGCGCGAGCTCGGAGGTCAGCGCAGCGGCGGTGACGACGCCCAGGAGAGCGTTGGCCACCTTGGTGTCGACCTCCAGCGGCGTGATCCTCGCCGCTATGTCTAGGGAGCGCTGGTGCACCACCGTCTTGAGGCCGTAGTTGGCGGCCACCGTGGCCAGCGTGGCGTTGTTGGCCGAGGCGATGGAGCCGTTCATGGCCGCCGTGGTGCTGTAGTTGGACAGCTTCAGGTCCGGGGTGCTCTTCGTGGCCACCACGCCCTCCAGCACGTCGAAGGCCGACTGGTCTGCCTTGTTGGAGAGACCCGTGGTCAGCGAGCTCTGCAGCGCTGCGATGCTGCTTCCGTGCGCGGCCACCTGGCCGTCCGTGGTGGCCAGGGCCGCCGCCGTGGTTGGGGGCGCGATTGCCGGCGCCAGCGCGCTGCTGTCCAGCTTTGAGGTCAGCTCGGCGGTGACTCGGTCCACTCGTCCGTCCAGGAAATGACCTCGTCCTGCGAAGGATCGAAGTCTAAAACGCTGCGTGCAGGCGTGTGGCTGCAAAATAATGACCCCTAGATATGCGCCGCAATTTGGCTCCAGGTTGCATTTCAAGCGATGTCAAGCTTTGCCAAAGGAAACCCCTTTTCCCTTTTTTTCGGGGACCCCTTTTTTTGGGACCCCTTGTTTTCTTTTTTTGTTTTTCCTTTGCCCTGCAAAGGTTGGCTCGCGTGAAATGCAACCTGGAGCCAAATTGCAAGCATATCTAGGGGTCATTATTTTGCAGCCACACGCCTGCACGCAGCGTTTTAGACTTCGAATCCTTCGCAGGACGAGGTCATTTCCTGGACGGACGAGTGCTGGGAGCCTCTCAGGTAGAATAGAATCCATTTGGGAAACGCCCTCTAAAGAGAGAGGGCGGGGCGCACCAGTGCAAGCTCATGCCTTGTGGTCGCAGGCAACACAGGCAACGTGGTCTGCAACACGAGCTTCACGAATTTGTTGGACAGCCGGGTGAAGATGGAGATGGCCAAGGCCGACGTGGCGGAGCTTAAGCAGCTCTTTGACTCCGTGGAGAGGCCAAGCGTACAAACCGGACATGAACAAGGACCTAAGTGGCTTTGCCTTGGACAACTTTGGAGAAACAAAGTGGAAGAACCTGACGGGCACCTTCGTGGTGGAGCAACGGCACGGAGATGCTTAACCACTTGCACCTTACCAGCGTGCTCTGGGGGGTGTGCAAGGGCTTCCAGGCCCGGCTGGACAAGGCAGGCGCAGCGGGGGCCGAAGAACAAGAAGAAAAAAAAGAGGTTTTAAGGCATGTGCAGGCCTCACTGCGCCCGTAACGCTGGCGCAAGCCTTTTTGGGCAACAAAGCTGTTTTTTAAATGGAGGCGCTGTAAGATCTGGCCGACGACTTCAACGTCTTACAGCCGCCGGCCTGCCCCGTCTTGTCAGTCGGCCCGCCGCGTTGCCGCTGCCCTGCGGCGCCGGCAGCGCCAGCAGGGTCTCGCGCCCTTCCGTGCTCCGGATGGTCATGGAGCCCACGGCCCAGCTGCTGCGTCGCCGTACTAAGGGTTGAAGCTTCTCGCCGCGTTCGTCGGCGCTCGAAAGGCGCCCGCGTCCTCACCGCCTTCATGCGCCGGTCCGTAAAGGTCCTTGTTGCGCTGGAACTTGTTGCAGCCAGAACTCTGCTTCTCCACGTTCTTGGGCGCGCCGTACACCGTCTTGCGCGGCCGGGCGCTGTAGGCTCCGGCCGCCCGCTTAGTGGCCGCTCCACTGCCCGCCCTTGCGCGCCACGCTTGTGGTCAGGTCCTTCTTCAGCGTCTGGATGCCTTGTTCCTCCACGGCGTGGCGTTGCGGTTCTTGGGCCGCTTCGTCCGGTGCACGGCTTTGCAGCCCCGGTCCTGTGTGGCAAACTTGTTGCCCAGGTCTGTCGTAACCGCAAAGTTGTTGTTGTCCGTCAGCTTCCGCGCGGCGCGCTGGGTGGCCCCGGCCGACCGTCTTGGGGTTGGGCAAACCAATCAAACTAGCGGGGCTGGCATGGGCAAACCGTGCAAAAACCGTGCAAAAAACGCTATTACTCCAGGGTCTGTTGACTAGGCCCTGGAGTAATGGCATTTTGTGGCGCAAAACCGTGCAAAACAAGCTGTTCTTACAGGCCGCACATACATGTACACCCTGTAAGAACAGCATTTTGTGGCGCAAAAACCGTGCAAATGTCCCTTTAGGGTTTGGGGTCCTTGGCAAACCAAACGGGTTGGACGAGCCAGTATCAAACTCACGGGTGGGCAAACCAGCATCAAACCCCAAACGCGTTTCTGAGCAGGTCCTCGGAAACCTCTCCAACTGACCGTAGTCGGGCCTCCAAGCGCTTGCCCGGGCATGCCTGGGAGACTGAGCCGTGAGAAAGGAAAATGCATGGTGTATGACCGTATGATCCGTATGATCCGTATCCGTATGATCCATATGATCCGTATGACTCTTGATGGCTCCATGGACGGACATACGAATCATCGAATCATACGGATCATGGTCATACGGTCACACACGGCCTGGCACTCCGGGGAGGCACTTTCGACAGTGCTCAAAGACGGAGTCCTTTTGGGTTTTTTTGGGCCGCTTCCAAGGAAAAAAACCGTGTCCAGGGCGGGTCCCTGCCTGGCGCAGGCCGACGGATCATACGCGCCGTTTGGTGCTGAAGCGCTACCGGCAACACGCAAGCTTGCAAAAAAAACGCAAAAACGTTTCAAAATCAATCAACTCGACAGGATTCATACGGCGTGCGTGGCTCTTCTTTTGCACACACGACACTGTGCCTGAGACTGCGCGCACGGCCAATCGCCGTGATGTGAGATCATTGCCGTGCTGGGAGCTCGTCGGATACACGCGGCACGGGTGTACTGCAGTAGTAAGGAAAGAAGGCTTATAGGGACTTATCTTTTTGGCTTTTT
>CAUJNA010003586.1:0-5000 GCA_963377175.1 Effrenium voratum
TACAAAGTGGATAGCGCAGGCAATTTAACAAAAACAACTTGTCCATTGGCAAGGAGGCAGTTTTCGAAAAGCTTGGATGTTTGATCAGCCTGGATGTGCTGCGCTGTGATGCCATGGGGTGTCACGTGCTGTCATGAAACCATGAAATCGCTGTCCAGGATTTTGCACATCATTCATGATACACTTTGGCCTTTACCAGGCTCACAGCCCGTTGGTTCAATGATTCCAAGCAAGCCTATTCCTTTTGTGTGCCAAGAAGCAGTGGCGACTGCTCCAGCCAAGCGTTCGTAGCAGGAAGGGCTTAGTTTGGAGATGCAATTTTTAGGGTAGCCCATGGTGCAAACGGGCTTCTGATCGGCGAAGCTTGGGTGTCTGCCGGCACATTTCCCACAAACACGCGACCCAAGCGTGCTTCATTTGGCTGGGCGAGAACGGCTAGCCTGCAGCGAGTGGCGCAACTTGCTGTTACACAGGAATGGTTCCAACCTCGATGTTCATAGTAAGGCTGCCAAAGGAAACTATTGTTTTGATCCACAAAACCTGAAGGGCGACGGGCAATGCTGCGCCTGCTTGCGCCACTACCAACTGGGACGTTTCACAGTGCCTGTGCTCCATGGCCTTGCAGATTGAAGGCCCAAAAGCCTGGCTCAAAGCATCATAGCCGTTGGCTCTTGAACATTAAAAAATGTCGGCCTTGCTTTCCACTCGCTGGGGAGTCTCCATGCGCTAGCCCACAGGGTAGGGCAGGAGTGGCCACCAAGGACATGATCAGAGGCCTCAAGTTGCCAAAAGCAGTCCTTGACATCCCTGGGCTGCAGCCTCTCACACGCATGGGGCATTCGTTTTGAAAAGCGGGCAAGCCCAGGCCCGCTAAAAAGAAAAGGCGCGCGAGAAAGGCCCCTGATTATGACTATGGCCGCAACATGTGGATCAATGCAGGGCCTTTCTTTCGGCCAGGCCAAAGGCAAAACCCTAGATACCCACCAAACCCCCCAACCAATGGAACACAGAATTAATATTGCCTTGCTGTTTCCGTTGGCACAGAGTGGGAGGTTCATTCTTGACGATTCAACGGTGCCTCGGAGCCACTGAGCAGCTTCCAGACCAGCATGGTGATGACATATCTTTGGCGTATTTTGGTGTTTGGCCCTTGCCATTAGTTGACGCGGTAGGAGCAGCGTGCCGAGCACGAAGCCAAGTTGCAGGCTGGCACCGGTAACATATGCCTGTGCATGACGTATAGTCAACGGTTTGCTACCCCGACACTTGGTATTGCGACGCAATGTGTGTGTGTGTGTGTCTGGGTGGGCCTGTTGCGGAATCAGTCCATGCTACTTTTGCCACCACATACATGAACAGTCGCCGGCCGTTGCCATGGGACATGAGATTCCGCACGCTGAATCATGTCCGATTTTTTGATGCAGTAGCTGTAAGGGCGAATGAGGGAAGCTAAAGATCAATTAATTTGATTGTGCTTTGAAGGAGCTGGACAAGCAGCAGCAGCAGCAGCAGCAGCAGCAGCAGCGCAATGGCAGTCGAGAGGCTGGGGCTGGCGTTGCGTGACCTGCGCTGTCACAGAACTGAATAGTTTGTTTATCAGTTTTTACGCTTGCAGGGCCACATGATGCTCAGTAGGGTCGTTAGGATGTCGACTCCAAAGCAGCGCCTGTCAGGAAGACCAGACTTCCGACAAGCTCGGCATTCAGAAGGCACTTGAGGTGCGCCAGCTGCGCGCTTCAGTACTATCGACACAAGATGACAGTCGCTTAGTTTGTCAAGATAAAGATGCTGAGCACAGAAATAAATTGGAGGCCAATTGGAGGGTTGAGCCACAGTGCTGTTTGTCAAGTTTTAATGTTTGACAGTCCCATCAACGCTAATTCAGGTCCAGAAAGGTTGAGAGGGGCTGTGTTTGCCTGAAATTGCAATTCCAATTGAAGAGTTTTCCCTCAGGAGCAGCAAAGTCAACACCAGCTATCGCTTCAGCGCGCGCTTGAGGAGTGGAGATTCTTGATGTTGCGTTGATGCGTATTATTTTGGCATAGTGTGGCAGCGTGCTTGACTAGTCAACAAACAGTTTTGTTGGCGCCACTGAACAGGGTGTGCAAGCTAATCCCTGCAGATGAGATGTTGAAGAGATATGTGATTCGCCGTGGTGACATGGCAGAAGAAACCAGGCGAGCATGCGGCCAAGTTGAAGGCGCATGCTTCGCCACCCAGGAACCAACCATCAAGAAAACTGTTTGGCCTGCAGGAGAAAGATGCTGAGCAGAGAGGGAAGTTGGAGGCCGACTGGAGGGTTGCCCCGTGCTGCCTGAGCCGCGCATTGCAATGTTTTAATTGTGTCTCCGCAGAAACAGGCTGAGTTTCGGGCGCCCCATTGCATGGCTGAGCTGCCCGGGCTGCGCTGACCTGAATTGCCACTGAAGTGTCGCCGCAGGAGCAACAAGCGCAACACCAGAAGGCGCTTCAGCATGCGCTTGAGGAGCGGGAGAGATCGCATCGTTTGGCATCTTGGTTTTCGGCAGAAGCAGCAAGCGTTGAGCGCGTTGGTTTTTCGGGCCGGTTTTTTTCAAGATTCTATTAATATTGCCTTGCTGTTTCCGTTGGCACAGAGTGGGGGGTTCATTCTTGACGATTCAACGGTGCCTCGGAGCCACTGAGCAGCTTCCAGACCAGCATGGTGGTGACATATCTTTGGCGTATTTTGGCGTTTGGCCCTTGCCATTAGTTGACGCGGTAGGAGCAGCGTGCCGAGCACGAAGCCAAGTTGCAGGCTGGCACCGGTAACATATGCCTGTGCGTGTGTGCGTGTGTGTGGGTGGGCCTGTTGCGGAATCAGTCCATGCTACTTTCGCCACCACATACATGAACACAAGTCGGCCATTGCCATGGGACATGAGATTCCGCACGCTGAATCATGTCCGATCTTTCGATGCAGCAGCTGTAAGGGCGAATGGGAAACTAAAAATAAACCAATTCGATTATGTTATGCCAGGAGATGGACAAGCAACAGCAGCAGCAGCAGCGCAATGGCAGTCGAGAGGCTGGGGCTGGCGTTGCGTGACCTGCGCTGTCACAGAACTGAATAGTTTGTTTATCAGTTCTTACCCTTGCAGGGCCACATGATGCTCAGTAGGGTCGCTAGGATGTTGACTCCAAGCAGCGCCTATCAGGAAGACCAGACTTCCGACAATCTCGGCATTCAGAAGGCACTTGAGGTGCGCCAGCTGCGCGCTTGAGTACTATCGACACAAGATGACAGTCGTTTAGTTTGGCAAGATAAATATGCTGAGCACAGAAATAAATTGGAGGCCAATTGGAGGGTAGAGCCACAGTGCTGGTTGTCAAGTTTAATGTTTGACAGTCCCATCAACGCTAATTCAGGTCCAAAGAGGTTGAGAGGGGCTGTGTTTGCCTGAAATTGCAATTTCAATTGAAGAGTTTTCCCTCAGGAGCAGCAAAGTCAACACCAGCTGTCGCTGCAGCGCGCGCTTGAGGAGTGGAGATTCTTCAGATGTTGCGTTGATGCGTATTCTTTTGGCATAGTGTGGCAGCGTGCTTGACTAGTCAACAGTTTCTTGGCGCCACTGAACAGGTTGTGCAAGCTAATCCCTGCAGATCAGATGTTGAAGACATATGTGATTCGCCGTGGTGTCATGGCAGAAGAAACCTGGAGAGCATGCGGCCAAGTTGAAGGCGCATGCTTCGCCACCCGGGAACCAACCATCAAGAAAACTGTTTGGCCTGCAGGAGAAAGATGCTGAGCAGAGAGGGAAGTTGGAGGCCGACTGGAGGGTTGCCCCGTGCTGCCTGATCCGCATATATTGCAATGTTTCAATTGTGTCTCACAGAAACAGTCTGAGTTTCGGGCGCCCCATTGCATAGCTGAGCTGCCCGGGCTGCGCTGACCTGAATTGCCACTGAAGTGTCGCCGCAGGAGCAAGAAGCTCAACACCAGAAGGCGCTTCAGCATGCGCTTGAGGAGCGGGAGAGATCGCATCGTTTGGCATCTTGGTTTTCGGCAGAAGCAGCAAGCGTTGAGCGCGTTGGTTTTTCGGGCCGTTTTTTTCAAGATTCTAGTAATATTGCCTTGCTGTTTCCGTTGGCACAGAGTGGGGGGTTCATTCTTGACGATTCAACGGTGCCTCGGAGCCACTGAGCAACTTCCAGACCAGCATGGTGATGACATATCTTTGGTGTATTTTGGCGTTTGGCCCTTGCCATTAGTTGACGCGGTAGGAGCAGCGTGCCGAGCACGAAGCCAAGTTGCAGGCTGGCACCGCTAACATATGCCTGTGCATGACGTATAGTCAACAGTTTGGTACCCCGACACTTGGTATTGCGACGCAATGTGTGTGTGTGTGTGTGTGGGTGGGCCTATGGTGGGCCTGTTGCGGAATCAATCCATGCTAATATTGCCACATATTGGCCATACATGAACACAAGTCGGCCATTGCCATGGGACATGAGATTCCGCACGCTGAATCATGTCCGATTTTTTGATGCAGTAGCTGCAAGGGCGAATGGGAAACTAAAGACGGAGCAATTCGATTATGTTATGCCAGGAGATGGACAAGCAACAGCAGCAGCACAAGGGAGAGGCTGGGGCTGGCGTTGTATGACCTGCTCTGTCACAGAACTGAATAGTTTGTGTATTAGTGCTTACCCTTGCAGAGCCACATGATGATCAATAGGGTCGCTAGGATGTTGACTCCGAAGCAGCCCCTGTCAGGAAGACCAGACTTCCGACAAGCTCGGCATTCAGAAGGCACTTGAGGTGCGCCAGCTGCGCGCTTCAGTACTATCGACACAAGATGACAGTCGTTTAGTTTGGCAAGATAAATATGCTGAGCACAGAAATATATTGGAGGCCAATTGGAGGGTTGAGCCACAGAGCTGTTTGTCAAGTTTTAATGTTTGACAATCCCATCAACGCTAATTCAGGTCCAGAAAGGCTGAGAGGGGCTGCGTTGGCCTGAAGTTGCAATTGCAATTGA
>CAUJNA010003586.1:7500-167500 GCA_963377175.1 Effrenium voratum
ATGTAATGTATTATGTATGTACGTTATGTATGTATGTATGTATGTATGTATGTATGTATGTATGTATGTATGTATGTATGTATGTATGTATGTATGTATGTATGTATGTATGTATGTATGTATGTATGTATGTAATGTATTTATGTATTTATGTATGTATGTATGTATGTATGTATGTATGTATGTATGTATGTATGTATGTATGTATGTATGTATGTATGTATGTATGTATGTATGTATGTATGTATGTATGTATGTATGTATGTATGTATGTATGTATGTATGTAATGTAATGTAATGTAATGTAATGTAATGTAATGTTATGTAATAAACTTTGACCCATGGAAGTGGTATACTAGCAAAAGGTAACTGGTATACAGCATATGGGGGAAAATCAGACCATTTTGGCACAACAATTCGGCATAATCATGCCATGTACGTGTTTACCATAAACCAAGAATTGGCCATAAAACCATGCGCATTTCAGTGCCCAGTGTTTCTCAGATGCTTCACATGTGTTTCTAGCAAACACATGAGAAGCATGTGAGGAGCACAGAGCCATTATCCGCAGACTCATGCACATCCAGTATCATTGCTACACACATGAGGGTTGGTAAGCTTCCACACATGTGCGTTGATTAAGTGCTTGATATGGCTACAATACAGTGAGCATTGGGTGGGTAGGCACTATGGTTGTGACACACATGTGGTGCGTTGTTTGCCCTCATTGGTTACATGTGTGCTTCTGTGTGTGCATGTTCATATTACTGAGAAGATTGACATGTGCTTCTGACATGAAACTCCTGTGCTGAAGAGCTGAGCACAGGAGTGGCATGTCCAAAGCACATGTTACATGCCAACATGGAACATGCCCTGGCGCAAGCAGCAGCTGCAGCGGCTTGCCCTGCAGCATGAGGAGGTCTGCCTGGCGCATTTGCGAGTACAGCTGCATGGTTCAGAGCGCATGGCTTCTTATAATTATTAGACACCTCCAAAGGTTGTGCCAGGAAGGGCCACAGTTTTGCTATTTAAGCTTTGATGACACATTGGGGGAGTAGCAGGGCGGCATGGCATTGAAAGGGGGCCAATGCCACGCCAGGCAAGGCAGAGCTACTGCCTGCGCAGTGCTGAACTCAGAGAAATCATCAACTGTGAGTTTGCTTGTTGGTGCAGTGGTCCAGTAAGCCACTGGAAAACTTTACCACTGGACCACTGGACCATCTTGCTACCCAGTAGGCACTGTTGCATAACCCTAGTGTCGATGGGGCCTGAAATGGCTTGATCTTGAGGGTCCAAGGGTCTTGAGGAGTCGTGACCCTTACAGGATCTGCCAGAACAGGAAAACCAAGGGGAAGCCAACACCAACCTCCTCTTTTTAGGGAGGGGGCACTGTGATTTGCTAGCAAATCACATGGCGTGGGTCAAAACCCAGAGCACCACTTTTATTGGGCAGCACCCCTTTGCTTGGTCCACTTTGAGAGAGCTTGCGGGGAGTCAGAGGGGTATGAGGATCATTGGACCCTCCATTAGGGTGTTGGGGGTGTCTGAATCCATCATTCTTGTCCCAAACCTCATTTACTGACCCCAACTCCTGGCACTTTGTGAAGGCCCTTATATTTTGGGTCTCGGGCTCCTAGTAGGTATCCAATATGTTCTTTTGGTTTTCATATTGGGTGGCATGCCCTTGGACACCTGCCCTTACCATGGCTGAAGTTTGCTTCAAGTATCACGTGGGAGGAGAAAACAGGGCGCTCTGCACTGGGCTGAAAGTGGCAATATATGTAAACCACAGGGTCAAGTAAACCAGCTTCAACAATTTCCTCAGACTCAGCAAGCTCATGGAGCATCCTGGGCCAGCGTTGGCTGCTCATGGGCCCCCCTTCCCCCGGCCCAGGCCTCTGCATGGACTATGGCAAGCTGACCAAACCTCAGAGTGCATGCACGCACAAGATGAGTCTTGGTCACAGTGAGGGTGTGTTTCTGCAGCCAGCATGGACCCTACCTGTAAGGAAACACTTCTTTGCTTAATTAATGAGTGGGGCGCACTTTCTGTGACGTAATCGTTTTGCAATAGCAGCGTGTCATAAAGAGTGTCCAGGCAATGAGAGGGCAGCAGCATGCCAGCATGACTGACAATTCAAACATGACGAAGCCCGGGCGGGCCTCCTCATGCTTGCATTGCGCAATCATGTTTGAGTGCATGGCTGACACTATATGACTCCTATGCACCACAGCTATGTGCTTGAGTCTGAGTGGTAGACTTGTTGAAAGCAAATAGCTTGTGGCATAATGCCAGTGTATGACAGACATGTCAGACACGTGTGAGAACGTGTGGGTAACATATGCAAAAGTATGAGAAATGTGTGAGAAAGTATGTAGCATATTTGATGACACATATGAGAGACGCATGAGACACATCTGAGAAACATATGATAGCAACTATGAGACGCGCATGAGAAAATATGACAAACTGTGAGAAATATGAGAAATATGAGAAACTATGAGAAGTATGAGAACATATGATAAATCTGAGAAAATATGAGAAGCTATGAGAAATATGAGAAAATATGAGAAACTATGAGAAATATGAGAAACTATGAGAAACTATGGAATGTATGAGAAAATATGATACAATATGAGAAATATGAGAAACTGTGATAAATATGATAAACTATGAGACATATGAACAATATGAGAAACTATGACAGACATATGAGAGACATGTACATGTGTTAGACACATACAAAAGTGCGGGGGACATGAGGTGCCTGTCAGAGCACGTTGCATAAGTGCGAGACATTATGAGGAGCAGTGCATGCATGAGATAAGCATGCATATCGTGTGGCTGCTTTATGCCCCCCTTTGGCTTGCGATATGTTCATCACGTACTTCTCACTTGACAGTGTCACTATTGAACACAGTGTTTGCACTGCACTGCAAAGCTCATGAGGGGACCTGACAAGAGATGCAACTATGGGAAGTGTAGCATCTCACACTTGCATTTCTTCTCACTTTTCCCTTATATGGCAGCGGCCCTTCCCTGTGCGCATCGGTTCCGCTTTCCAAGGCATAGCTGAGGAGCACAGCGAGATGTTCTGAGAGGCTGGGGTGGGCAGCATGCAGGTCTAGTGCATGATAGCATGCGCACTTGAAGAGAGTTGAGGTGCAGCCTGCAACTAAATTGCCTGCTATTTGGCCCATGCTGCAGCAGCTCTTTTTTTCTGCAAGGCACTCATCAGCAAACAGCAGGCACTCAGCAGGCACAGCAGCTCAGCACATCTACCCCCCTTCCGACAGCCATGGTTGTTTGCCTTTTGCTGGGGAGAATCTCCTTGGAGTGCCTGGCGGAGTACCGAGAGCTGGCGCAGCGGGAGAACGTTGAGCCTCCCTGTGAGCCAGGACCCTGCCCTTGTCCTGCCCAAACTCTTCAAGCTGTCACCTGGCGACAGGGGCTGTGCCTGACACTCAAACCCTGTCCTATGGCTGAGGAAGAAGTCATCCACAGGCAGCTCCAGGAGTGGTTGGAGGAGAACCGGAGAGAGGTGATGGAGGCTTTTGAGCAAGAGAACAGTCCAATTGAGCCAGCCTCCGCCCCACTCCTTCCAACCAAATATCTAGTAGATCCAGTGGATCTAGCGGACACAGTCAGGGACTTCCATCCACAGGATCCAGCCACCCCAGAGCCAGAGGATCCAGATCCAGCCACCCCAGATCCAACAGATTTAGTGGAAGTGGACCTAGTCAGTGACTGCGACGCAGAGGATCCAGTGGATCCAGAGCATCCAGCCGACCTAGTGGAGGATCCAGCCACCCCAGATCCAGTGGATCTAGTTGATCCAGGCAGTGATGATGATGATGATGATGCCACTTCAAGGGCAGCACCAAAAATAAGACCCCAGCCCAAGCCCATGCCAAAGCCACACAAAGTCAAGGCTGGGGGAATAAGCATATTGCTCTGCGGGGTGAGTGTGGCCGCCAAATCCCTGATGCGCAGGTCTATTCAGCTGGTCTAGCTCAGCTCTCAAACAAGAAGACCTATGCCATGTTTGATCTGGTGATCCCGCTGCATGCCTTCCACGATCCGGCGAGGGACACCAGGCACATGGGCACGAACCCCGTCATTCAGCTGAGGATTGCCCAGCATCCCAAGTTTGCTGTCATGCTGCCCCCTGGCTTCAGAGCTTGCTGGCGCGGGTTTCAGTCAGACGAACCTTTGTCAAACTTACTTGGCGCTAACTGAGGAGGGGCCTTTTTTGCTGGCTCCAGTGGCTCAAGGCGATCAAGACGCCACAGACCTTCAGCCTCTGCTTTGCCTGCAGTGCTGGTAGACACCGGAGTGTTGCTGCAGCAATCATTGTCCACTGGCTGCTGAAAAGCAGCTCAGTGCAATTTGCATGTTGGCTTGGCGCTTGGCACGTTTGCATAGATGTGTCAGCCTGAGGCCAGCTCTATGAGGTGGAGCTGCAGCACCTGGCAGAGCGGTCGTGGACTGGCTGCAAAGGCTGGTGCCGTGACTGCACCCAGCTTCCTGGCTTACAGTACAGCATGCACATTCTTCAAATACATTTCGCACATCACGCATCCTTGCCACCATCCTTGCGCACTAAGGCACTACCTCACACCTTCCCAAGATGTGAGACAGCTCGTCTCACAGACGTGGCAGGCGTGAAGGCTATGGGATCAAGTAGGATCCAGTGCTGCACTCCAGCCTTCTAGTGGCTAGAGTGGGTCTGGTGGTCTCAAGGGCCCATGGATGTGTTCATGGCATGCACAATCCGTCGCACTGGTGCCTGCCAGGCAGCCCTCGCACTATGCTAGGGCCTCAGCCAGAGCATGTCATGCATCTCACACCTGCAGCATGCTTGCTTTGGCCACACTGACAAGCCCATCCAGTACTCAGTGCCCGCAAAGAGCAAGCCACATGTGCATCACGCATGATCGCTCTGACTCTGACAGCCGCCTGAGGACTGTTGGACCATCATTGGCCATGCCTGGGGCCAAGTGTGTGGCCCATAACTGGCCAATGAGGGTTCAGTGCAGCCCTTATAATTACAGCAATCAATGTTTTCTCGCCCAGCTGGTGTAGCAGCTAGTGTAGCGACTTGCATGTGCAGCCACATTGCCTTGCAGCCATTACAGGCACCCTGCGTGGCACTGCTTGGGTGTTTGCCTTTTGTTGGGGCCTTCATTTTCCTAAAGCTTGCTTACACTCACCCATTTGGACCTTGTGCGCTCTGATGTTTGCACGCATTGATGCTTGCATGATCTCTGCATGAAAGGCACATATGGGATACATATGAGAAAAGTATGACAATCGTATGAGAAAATTCACATGCTAGAACTGAGAAGCTATAAGAAACCTGTGAGACACTTGTGAAGACACACATGTCTCAAGATTCCCAAGTGTTCTCATAGCTTTATGTGACCTGTACTTGAGAAAATATGATAAAGGTGTGAGCAAACATGATAACATACTAATATGCACACCATATGAGAACATATGCAAACATATATGATCATACTTGTCTCATATGACACGCATGAACATTTTGAACATATGAGAAGCATGTGAGAAACATATGAGACAAGTATGAAGCACATATGCGACAAGTATATGAGACATCTGAGAAATGTAACTGCGTTTGAAATGGGGAAACGGGGGAGCATGAGAGGCATGCCAGAACACGTGGGAAAGACAATTGGGGAATGCCGGAGAACATATGCAGGAGCTGTCTGGGACACACTCACACATGATAAGCATGGATGTATCATGTGGCTCCTTGATGCCCCTTGTTGGCTTGCAATGTGTTCTTCACACACTTCTCACTCGACAGTTTCTATTTGGACACACGCACACATGGTTACTTGCCATCAGTGGACTTTACCATTGCACTGATGAGCTCATAATGGGAAACCTGCCAAGAGATGCAAACATGGGAAGTGCAACTTCCTATACTTGCATGTCTTGTCACATTTCCCTCCTGAGCACCTATGAGAAAATATGAGAACATGTGGGAAATGCATGATAAACTATGAGAACATATGAGACCTTGCCAGAAGTAAATGCTAGGGACTATGAGAAACGTGATAAACCTATGAGACATATGGGAAAGTATGAGAAATATGAGAAACTATGAGAACATATGATAAAAACTATGAGAATCTATGAGAACATATGAGAACATATGATAAGTATGAGAAATATGAGAAAATATGAGAAACTATGAGAAACTATGAGAAACTATGAGAAACATTAGACATATGAGAAAATATGAGAAGTATGAGAAACTATGAGAAAATCTGAGAAGCATGAGAAGCTGTGAGAGACATATGAGACACCTATGAGCCACAGTGTGCACAGTGCTTATTCTACATGCACAGAGCGCCTTCTGTGTCCACCTCATAGGCTCCGGCTGCCCGTGCAAGGACTCGTCTGCAGAGCACAGGCTACAGGACTGATGCATGAGGTGCTTGTCAAGCTGGTGTCTCAGAAAGGGGGGGGGTGTCTCACAAAAGAAGAGAGTGTCTCAAAAACTTTGGTATGAGAGACGCGTGCAAGAAACATTCTTCTGAGGCTGGTCTAGCACGAGACGTTTGCAACATCCAGACTGCTACTTCAGGGGGGGGGGGGGGTGGGGGGGCAGGACGGCAGACATGTGCATCATGCGTCTTGGAAGTGTTCCACTGAGCCAGGTCTAGCACTATCCAGTGGTCTAGTACAGCCCAGTGGCCAGGGCCTCAAGTGCAGACTGCTACAAGTGCGGGGGGGGGGCAGGACATCACAATAAATCATCAGGCAGGAGAGAGGTCTGTAACCAAATCACGTCATGCATGACGGATGGCTTGACTGACATGATGCCTTTGAAGCCTGCAGCAAGTTGAAGCTCCAGTAAGCTCTGCTACTTGCCATCATGGCAGCGTTAGCTCCCATCGCGCCAACGCCAATCTTGACGGTCGACTTGATCATCGAGTTTGTCACGGACATGCCCGCGGTCCCCTTCTTCTTGCCATCGCCTCAGAAGCCGAATCCAAGCAAGCCAGGGGTTGCCTGATTGAGTTCAAATTGCACACTGGCAAGGCGAGTGGTGAATGACAGCACCAAGAGTACTCTGGCACAGACCGGGTGGAAAGACTCTAAGGATTCCGTCCGACTCTTAGCCATGCTTCACTCGCAAGGGATGCTGCCTGGCTAACTGTCACGCCCAGGTCTTGCAGCACAAGTGCTTTGCAGACTTGTCGGAGCACGCCTTCCTCACGGTGTCAGCCATCAACAAGTCCGATAAGTGAAGCCCTGAGCATGCATCCTGCCTAGCACACACCTAGTTACACTAGTGTTTGGCACACATCACATTAGTGCTTTGCTTGATGACTCAGGACCATTGCGACCTTCAGCTTTGCCAGAGCCCCAACAGAGAGCTCAAGTTGCTAGCATTGGCTCTCGCATGGCTTTGGAGTGGACCAAGCTGCAAAGCAAAATCCAGTTGCCAGCCTTGCAAGGCCACCTCAACGCTCACGTCCGAGTACACCATGAAAACCCTGATGAACTCGACTGGTCAGACCCTCGGGCTTCGGGCGAAAGTGCGCGGCGACTGGCATTCTGAACAAGCCTTCCACGGGCTAAGACGCGAAGGCTGGGCGAACAGATCCATGCGTTGCTCCCCTCAAAGGGTGCCTTGCCTTGCAGGCCCACAGCAGCCACCATCAGCCCCGACCGCGGAGGATCTGGAGCTGGAGTCACTGGACCATGTGGATCACGCAGATCCAGTGGATCCAGTGGATCCGGTGGATCGAGCGGGTCGAGTGGCTCCGGATCTGGTGGGGTCCGAGTCAGTCTCGTCCTGGGAAAACGTGGGGTCCGCCAGCTTACCGCACGCCAGCTTCAGCAGCGAGCCAGAGCCCGCCAGTCCACCGAACCCAGAGAGCTCATGGACTTGCTCTGATGACTACGATCGCTGCCCGGACCTCAGTGTGCCATCAAAAGGACTCCCCCACTTGTTAGCCACAGTCACTCGCCATTCTGCCAGATCCGCACCTCCACAGCTTCGACAAGTTCTACCTGAATCTCGTGGAGAATCCGGAGTCTCTTGGTCTCGCTGGCTCCGCCGCCCGGCCGCATTGACGCCACGCATACATTCAATGTATACTACTCTGACCCCACACAGGCATGCGCAGGAGTGCATTAGTATGCATTTCACACTGACTTGCACCTTGATGCACGCCCACACAGTGCGCACGCAATTTGCAGCCTCTCCCCCAACGCACATGCAAGCAACAAACTCAGGACTACCTCCAGGACTTCCGGTGGACGTACGCCGGTCTGAAGCCCAATGGCACCTATGCCGGTGGGCACATCACCATGCAGACGTGCCCCAGCCTCTTGAGCACACACCTATGTGCCCGCAAGCCTACATTCTTGCAGTGCCCTCCAGGTACTTTGGAACCCACATTGCTTCCGTTGTGACCCTTGTCATCGAGTCCCTGAATGCCAGAGCACACAAGGGCAAGGCATCCCACCAGGGCATCCTCGCTTGGCTTCAGACCCTGTCAACTGGCCGCATTCCCTATGGCCCGGTGCTCGCGCAGCACAGCATGCGGCAGGGGTCCTGGAGGTTCACAGACTGCGGGTGGCTCTACCCGGACTGCCTCAGCCCCGGGTTTGAAAAAATGAGGATAGTCGTGCATCCTGACTGGTTGCATTTGTGCTCACTGGCCCTTGCCAAGGTGACAGGAGTGGCTCCAGTGGCTCCAGTGGATCCAGCTTCTTGGCAGCATTCTAGCGCAGCTGCTGCTCCAGCAAAGTCGTGGCTTGCAGCTGCCCGAGTTTAACTTCCTGGACCACTACGCCAAGGCCGTGGATCGCATCCACGTGTTGCTCATCTTTGAGGGCAGCTGCCTCAGTGCGGCTGGCGTGGAGCTGACGGAGGACACGACGTCAACCAGGGCGCAGATGAAGCAGCTGTGGCGCTACCGGGGCAAGGTTGACTGGAACAGCTGGTCCCTCCCGTCCCTCAGTTGCTCTTGTTTAATGCAGGGCACACAGAGCATCATAGCACTCCTGCCTCGCTCAGGTATCCCGGCGTCACGCCCCACCTCTTCAAGGCGGAAGGCATCCTCCGGGACCACTCCCTGAGCTTGGTCGAGGACAGCCTGCCACTGTCCACTCTAGTGCCATCCAGTGGATCAAGTTGGTGGGTCGACCTCTTTGTCACCATGTTCGTGTGCCGCTAGTCTGAACACATAGTAGTGAGCACACTTGATACACCATTAATATGTGAGTTTGCATGTGTGTATGTAATGTAAAGTAATGAATGCAATGCAATGGAATGTGTGTCACATAATGCAATGCAATGCAATGTGATGCAATTCAGCCCACAGTAGCGCAATGTAATGTAACGCAACGCAACACTATGCAATGTAATGCAACGCAGCATGTTGTAATGTAATGCGACACAAAACAAAGGTTGTAATCTAATGTATGCTGTGTAATTGCGGTTCACATAGTGTAACATCATGCAGCACAGTGCAGTGTGACGCAGTGCAATGCAGCTCTGTGCAGTGCAGTGCGATGTGACGTGATGCCACGCGATGCACAACAAACTTTGTAAACCAATGCCGCGCAGCACAAGGCAATGTGACGTAACAAGGTGTAATGCCAGGTAGCGTCATGTGCCGTGACAGAATGAAACACACCATTGCATTAATGCGCGACACAGTGCAGTACTGTCATGTCATGTGCAGTACTGCACTGTGTTGCGCATTAATGCAATGTTATGCAAGGTAATGTGATGTAATGCACTGTAATGTAATGTAACTTAATGCAATGTCCATTGTGTTGATACGTATTTATAGATAGACATGTATCTATATATATATATGTATATGTAATAGATATTTTGATCGATAGATGGAGAGGTGTTGATATCGATATCGACGATATCAATAATGATCTCGCATCGATATTGACATGTGTATGGGTTGGGTCTGTGCGTAGGACGCTTGCATGCAGAACTTTCATGATCATATGATTTCCTGAGGCTTCGACTTCCCGCATCGCGGGGGCATCACGATGTACAAGATCCCAAGCGTCAATTGGACATATGGGACGGACTATGTCCCAATGGAGCGGGCCGAGGCGTTCACGATGCCCCATGGCTGCACTCCAGGGCGCTCACACCATGCTTCTGACTCTATGATTCTCACTCCCTTGACTTGCTTCAGGGCTCCGAATTTCTGGCTGGAAGCTCGCGGCGGTCATTGTGCTTATGTCGCCTTCACGGGGACGCGCCTTGGCCGCTCATCGCCCCATCCTTTGTAACTGCCTCATGCTCTCAAAGCTTGGCAATGTCCTTTCCGTGTATCTTGTGCTTCTCCACGCAGTTTGCTTGTCTCTGTGCGAGGCCTTGGCAGCTCCAGCGAGCACTGACCCTGAGTCAGCAGGGCAAGGGCGCCGGCAAGGCACCGGCCAAGCTGGTGGCCATGGAGTGGGCCAAAGGCCCGGCGAACCCCCACGCTCGCACGCGTCCGGTTTTGCACCTTCTTCGCATCGACGAAGAAGACGTGCCGGCAGCAGTTCACACGTCATTCGTGAACTGCTATCAGAATCAGTAGGCACTTGCTTGTTTGGGTCCAGTAGGGTCTAGTGGGTCTAGTGGGTCCAGTAGTCCAGCCATTAGATGAAGGATTAGACTCCCTCGAGCCAACTTTGGGCACCCAGTATGACCCTCTATACCCGTGGCCACTAGACCTCCCCATGGACGGTCTCAAACGGCTCCAGTGCGCGTGGACAGCACACTGGAAGCCAGCCATATGCCTGCCATCTTCCCATCATGTTCAGCCAGTTTCCCCGCAAGGGCTGGGCCAACAACTGCAATGTTTTAGCATGTTTAGCATCGTAATTGCTACAGTTCCAGAAGCCTCTTTTGGGCTGTCCCACCAAAGGGGACTAGGGAATCGCCCACCCCTGCTGCAGGGAGGATTTTGCTGCATAGGTGCAAATTTGTGCAAACCATCAGTGCGTGCATGTCAGCAGCGCTACAGATCATGATTTATGAAGAAGTGCCCGCCGTGCCCAGGACTACTGCAGGGAGAGCAGCAACTCCCCCATGGCCCTGGGGCTCAGCATTGCGTTGGCTTGCATGGCAGAGCTTGATGGCAACTTGCCTACTTTCCTGCCTCAGCTTGGCCAAGGAAATGCCAACTGGTCGCGGGAACAGGGTCGGACGGGGCCTCAGTTCGGCTTGGGCAAGTGCAAGCCGTGTCTTCCTGTTGGCTCAGGGAAGCTTATTATCTTGTCAAGTTGCTTTGCCGGGCAAACGCCTGAGGGCAATGCAGCCCCACTGTCATGACATAACTTGAGCATTGATAATAGCTAGCCTCACGATTTCCTGTGTTCTCCAAGTGCTGGCTTCTTTCTCACACAGCTGCGCATTCAGCCCTTTCCCTTGTGCAGATGTTGGTGCGTTGCAAGGATAAACTCACCCACACGGCCACTCTGCCCGCCAGGCAGTCACCGCGCTGGCCATTACCGGAAGCAGCCTCAGACCCTGACGCCATGCCTGCACCCATGGGCCCGCAGTAGCCTCCACATGTTTTGAGGGATCCAGTGGGAGTAGGTCCATTAGGCACGGGGCTCAAGGGCTAGGGCTGGCACTCCAGTGGGTCTAGTGATCCAGTGGGTCTCAGCTTCGCCATGCCACCCTCAAAGTATCGCCATGTCTACTGGCGCGCCCAGAAGCACCAAGAGGGCTACTTTGTTCAGTTTGCTCCTCGTCTGCAGGTGCATGCCAGTGTGTCTCATCGGCCCCTCACATCCACCTTGCAAGCCAAGGGTGGCAAAACGCACGGGAAGCTGTTCAGCACAGAGCTGGAAGCTGCCCAGCATCTCAAGAAAGAACTTGGTGCAAAGTCACTGACAGAGCTGCGGAGGAGACACTAATGTTATCACCACCACTTCTGTTCTAGCCTCACTTTAGCATCAATGCCAGGACTTCGAAGAGCAAGGCCGTCTCCAAGAAGCGTCCGACAGAGGGCTCAGAAGCAGACAGCAAGCAGGGGCAGCCCAGGAAGAAGATCAAGCAGAAGAAGAAGAAGAGGCTCAACGGAAAGCAGAAGAGCCACCACAGCCACAAGGGCCCAACGAGCAAGGCCAGTGCAAGTGGCAGCAAAGCAATGAAGACCAGCAAGAATACTAGCAGTAGCAGCACTGGTGAGAAGAGCAAGACTGCCAAGCAGACCGAGACTAGCAAGAGTAGCGAGCAAGGGAAGCCTCAGCCAGCAAAGCCCTGCCTGAAGAGGCCTGCGTCAGCACCAGTGCAGGCGGGGCAGGCCCAGCCCTTCTTTTGTTGATGCCTGCGCATGCGTGCCTCAGGACGCGGTGCCCGTGGACCTCCAGATTCCGAACTGCCTCCCTGCTTCTCCAGACTGGGCCTTAGGCTTGTCTCTCAACCACTCAGCTAGGACTGACCTTTTCAGGATGTGTCTGACATCAGCCCGAATTTGGTCCAGCTTTACTTGCACAAGGACACTGCAGTGCTCAGAGCTTGTGAGCACACCAGTGCCTTTTGAAGGACATGGAGTGGCTGCGATCCGTTTGCCGACTGGTGGCTCTGTCTCGGGTTCGAGTGACTGAACTCACAACTGTAGCAGCAAGGGACTGCATCCTTGGTCGCTTTGCTGCAAGGCCATAGCGGCCCTGAAGTGCATTGAGGAGACCCTGCTGAGCCTAGGTGCGCACACCTGCACCCAGACCAGGGGGCACTGTGTGGCTCTCATGCACTCTCATATTAGACACTGTTTATCACATTTGCACTCATCACATTTATCATATGTTCTCACAGATGCCCTGAGTGTCTCACACGACTGTCTGGCTTTCTCACATTTTCTCGCACATACTTCTCACACTTCTCACTTGTTCTCATATTATATGCATTGATGGCACCTCATCGCAAGTTTCTCATATCACTTCACACACTCACATACTTCACCAACTGCACGCTCTGACATCTTCTCAGATGTCTCATAGTTTCTCCTTGTTTCTCATATTTCTCATACTTCTCACATTTCTCACATTTCTCACGTGTCTCACATCTCTCATAGTTTCTCATAGTTTCTCATATTTTCTCATATTTCTGATACGTTCTCATATTTCTCATATATTCTCATATGCTTATCATATGTTCTCATATTTCTCCTGGCCTCTCACATTTTCTCATATTTCTCATACTTGGCCCATATGTCTCATAGGCTTGTCACGTTTCTCATTGTTCCTCGCATTTGCTTCTCATATGGTCTCAGACGCTGTCATAGTTTAGCACGCATTTCCCACGTGTTCTCATATATTCTCATAGGTGCTCAGGAGGGAAACGTGACAAGACATGCAAGTATAGGAAGTTGCACTTCCCATGTTTGCATCTCTTGGCAGGTTTCCCATTATGAGCTCATCAGTGCAGTGGTAAAGTCCACTCATCTTCTCACATTTTATCAAGTTCTCATATTATACGTGTTGATGGCACCTCATCACAAGTTTCTCATATCATTTCACGTGCTCACATACTTCATCAAATGCACTTCTGCTCTCACCTTTTCGCACGTGCTCCCATAGCTTCTCACAGTGTATCATAGTCTCTCATAGTTTCTCATATTTAACTGCATGCTTTAAGGTTTTATGAGTGCACTGACTTGCAGGCTGCGTGTTCTGCACGAAAGCATCATGCAGGGTGCAAAGGAAACTGACAGGTGAAAGCAAGGGACTGGCGCCACGAGTGGACCACTCCTTTGCTTTCCCCCATCAGTTTACTTGTGAGAAAATATGAGAGAAGCTACGAGAACCTATGATAAACTCTGGGAAAATAAGAGAGTGCGCTACAAAATGTGAGAGCATATGAGATGCGCGAACAAGTCTGAAAATGTGAACAATGATTAGCAAGTGCGAGAACATATGAGAGCATATAGTTAAATGTGAGAAGTGTGAGAAATCTACGATCAGCTATGATAAGCTGTGATGAGGTGTGAGAGCATGTGAGAACACGTGAGACGTGTGAAAAAATATGAGAAATGTGAGAGACGTGAGAAGCTATGAGAAGCTATGAGAAATATGAGAAAGCATGAGAAATGTAAGAAACTATGAGAAACTATGAGAATTATGAGAAACTATTAGACATATGAGACACGCACAGACACGTGCAGACACAGACACGCGCGTGCACACCCATGCATGCAAGCGTATGCACAAGTGCGCACGCGCCCGCCAATGCACGCGCACTTTCAGATGCAGGGGCGGGCGTGCAAGTGCCGAGCACGAGCACGCGCGCGCGAGCACCCACACCCGCACGCGCGCAAAAGGTGCACACGCACTCACACTCCCGTGCGTGCATGCACATCCACGCGCACGCATGCGCGCACGCACACGCGCACACGCACACAGACGTGCATGCGCACCTGGGCGCACTTGGATAGGCGCACACACACACGCGCACACACGCACGCACACACGCACACACACACACACACACACACGCCCACACACGCGCGTATCTGCGCAAATGCAGGCACTCACGCGCCCCCACCTGCGCACCAGCGGCTTGACGCGAGTTGCTCGGTATTTTTCAGCTGTAGACCCACTGTGTTTGAGCCAAGGATGAGAGATACGAGCACACTGATGCAGCATAGCCCCTTGAACTTCTACTTCCACATGGCACCTTGCGCACCGTGGCAAAGTGGCCCACTGTCATGCTTTGCTGAGCTTTTTGTGCACTGCTCCTCGTCCTTCACAGGCACTCCTGAGCCTCCTGAACCACGCTCGCTTCTATGGGCTGCAGGGGAGAGCTCTCTCCCACAATCAGACCGTGTTTCAGGCCATGACATCTGGCTTGCACACAGCCCAGACCATGGCCACTGAGTTTGGAATGGCGCAGTGCATGCGAGCAGCACCGCGGCTGCAGGGGGGGCGGGCAACTTGGAGCCAGCCTGACAGAGTGGACTGTAGCTGAGCCAGCAGTGACAGACGCACTGAGGAAATCAAGCTAGGGACAGCCTTTCTGTGGCTTCTGATGACCTCCGGCACCGCGCAGGAGGAGTTGCAGGACGAGGCGGCACAGCGCTCAGATGGTGCAAAGAGTCAAAGTCATAGGATCAGGCTGCTTGACAGTTGAGGTCTCCAGGGTTTTGGGTGCTCACGTCGGCGAGTTCCCAGTTGCCACTCGAGAGCACCATAGCAGCACAGTGGCAGCATGTTGACAGCACGCCCCATGCAGCCACTAAAGGTCCAGGGCCTCCAGTGGCTCTCGTGGTCAAGTGACTCGAGTCACTGCTGGCGGGTACCTGTCCAACAACGCGGCCATGGGCCTGCTTTGTTGGGCTGACTGCATAGGCGGGCTAGCAGCTCTGCAAGACTTGCAGCCCAGCAAGACTTGGGAGGCCTGACCCGGGGAACCCCGGTGGGCGAAGTGACGCACAGGGAGCTGACGCAGTCTCAGTGCTGACCTTAGTCTCAGCAGCTCATAGCACTCTGTGCCCAGCTGCACTAACCTGGCCAGAGGCGATCAGACTTCAAGCAGTTTGGCCTCACAAGCCCGTCAGGGTTTGCCAAGCTTTGCATGCAAGCCTCTGAGTCGGCTCGGCGCGGGCTGGTGCAACTAACAGGCCAGCTGTGCACGATTCCTCACTTGCAGTCAAAGGCCCTTCAGGAGTCCTATATCCGCACCTTGGCTGCAGCCCAGCAGCGCTCGTTTGACTAAGTGGCTTGCAGACCACTCGTCGCGACAGTGGAGGTTTGAGTCCCTTGTCAGGAGTCTCATGGCCCTTTTTGATGGTCGCCGTGTGTGAAGCGCAGACATGCCTGGGCAAAGCAAGCGCGGCCTGCTTAATCAAGCTCGCAGACAAGGCAGGCACGGACTTGGCGGGTGGCCTGGCACACTGCCTTGCACTTCTGCAAGGTCCTCCAGGAGAAGTACTCCCTTCCTGAGCGATTTGAAGAAGAGGCACCTCAGGGCGCCTCAACTTGCTGGACAGCTTGCCAGCAAGCATTTGTCGACCTCTCCGTGCCTCGAGAGCCTCCTGACGCCAAGCCACGAGAAGACAAGAGTGCTGCGAACTCAGTCCTTCACGACGTCACGCAGTTCAGTTTGGTCTGAGACTGAATTGTAGTTTGACTCTCAGGTCAAGTGGCTGCTCCTTTCAATTCAGTCAGGCTTGAACGTGAAGGCGAAATGGCAGCACTGCGCAGACCAGGCACGCCCAGTGGCCTGGTATCACTTCTTTGCTTGCCAAGTTCTTGGCATCAGCGCCGACACACCAGGCACCTAATCCGCATTTGGACCTGGGACTTATTGCCTGCATGTGTGCTAGACAGCTCCACTGCTGTAGAGCTGAGGGTCCGAGATTTGCCAGCTGCTGCGCTCCAAGCTGCCCAGCACGGCTATAACTTTTATGGCGAGCAACAGTGGCTTGTGGCCATATCGCTCATGAGCCCAACGTCTCCAGACTTTAGCCTTGGTGAGACTGCAGGGCTTCTAGTGGTGTAGTGGCTCCAGTTTTTCCAGTCACCCCAAGTAAAGAGCTGGCTCTACCAGCGAGCACTGGACGCCACCTCACTCAGTGTCCCTAGCGGCCTCACCTTTTCCAGCAGCTTCAAAACTGGAAGCTAAGCTAAGCGCAGCTTTTGCGAAGTAAAAATGGCTGATTCTTTGATGAGGAAGCCTGGCTCACCTCAGAGACACACCTTCACTGGTGAGATCACAGTTGCCACTGCATAATAAGTTCAATCCGCGCAGAGTCTTTCTAGTAGTGGATCAAGTGGGTCAAGGCAAGCCAGCACATCTGCCAAATGCCGAGCATCTCAGCATTGAGGCGCAGTAGGAGACACAGCTGAGAGTGCACCCCGGTGCAATACATTGGCTGGGGGGGCCGCAGGGCAGCCGGGGGGCCAGCCGTGGCTGTGACAAGTGCGCGCTAGGAGCATCCAGCTGGAGACCGGGAATGCGGAGGAGGCGCAGCACATGTTTTGATCAGTCAAGTGAGGGCTAACTTACGGCCTGTGCCAGGCTGACTCGTGGCCTGACGCACAGCCAAGGGACAAGGCCTTCCTGGAGGCAGGCTATTTGCTTAGGGTTCACTTGACAAGTTGAAGTCTCACACACCCTCCCCTTTGAGCCTTGGAAGTCTCATCCCACATTTTATTTGAGGCTGGGCAGACTGGCTTGATGTCTCTCTGTGGTCATTTGCACTGCGATAGGTGTTGCAGGGGGAGGCGAAGCATCTTTGCAAGGAGGAGTCCCCAAGATCCAGGCAGAAGGCCACACTTGTCTGTTCTCATGCTGTGCTGGCGTACTGCGCTGCAGACAGAAGATGACATCGACCTGATCGCAGAGGCCTTTGTGGACGAGGTGTGCACTTTATCCAGCCCACGTGATGCAGCATTTTGTCGCCAGGCCAAAATTATCGCAGCGAGTGAAGTGATTGGCCCTAGAAGAAAGCTGTTTGAGCTGGCTGCCATCAGTCTGAGTGCCAGCGCACGCGTGCTGCTGCGCACTAAGCGCCTTGGGCCATACTAATTTGCATTAATTCATGGGTGCCATAGTTGTCAGAGCAGCCCACTGGTTCCAGTTGGTCCAGTGGTCCAGTGGCACCCTGCCGGGCCAGAGCTCAGTTAGCAAGTGCGAAAATCCCCACGGTCACTGCAACGGTCACTGCAGTGAGATGTCTTCACACTGAAGCAAGTTCCCATTAAGCACTGCAGCACGACCTGACATGGTGCAATCTGTCTTTGCTCACCTGCACTGCATTTTTCACATCTAAAGTGCATCTCTCTAGGTTGAGGCTGATGGGTGCAAGCTTGTTTTAGGTGTGGGATAGGTGCTCGGCAGAGTGATGCATCTCACCAAAGTGCGCAGCAGACTTCTTTTTTTCTACAGCCCAGTAATGGATGCTCGCCAGCACTGCGTGCCTGACTTCACACCTGCGTGGTCACCTAATTGTCCCAGCTAGCACGCACTGCATTATCCTGACATACTTGCAACAGACATCGCATGTGGGCACAGTGCATTACCATGTTAGCATGTCACGTTGGCTGCAGGAAAATGAAGGGCAAAGGCAACGGGTAGGTGTCAGAGGCGCGCGCCTTACTCTTTGCCTTCCCCCTTCATTTTCCTGGCTGCGCGCAAGCACTCACACGCATGCGCACACGTTTGCTGCAGGACGCACTTGCTGCACCCGCGTTTACGCAGCACTGGCGGGTGCTGGAAGCAGCCCTGACGGACGCACGCATGCGCGCGCATGCGCACACTGCGTGGCAGAACATGTCTGAAGCACGGCCCACTTGCGTGAGAGGGACAAGAATAATGGCGACTGCAACGAGTGGATGTCAGACGCAGACACCTTACTCGTTGCTGTCTCCACTTTTCTTTCCTGCACACACTCTCTCATATTTGCTAATATGCACTAGTACTTTCTCACACGCTCACACGTCTCATATGCTCTCATATCTTGTCATATGCTCTCATATGTTCTCATAGCTTTTCATAGCTGTTCATAGTTTCTCATAGCTCCTCATATGTTCTCATATTTTCTCACATGTTCTCTTAGATCATCATGGCACTTAGCACTGTGTGGCTCTCATGCACTCTCATATTTGACACTGTTTATCACATCTGCACACATCACATTTATCATATGTTCTCATAGATGCCCTGAGTGTCTCACACGACTGTCTGGCTTTCTCACATTTTCTCGCACATACCTCTCGCACTTCTCACTTGTTCTCATATTATATGCATTGATGGCACCTCATTGCAAGTTTCTCATATCACATCACCCACTCACATACTTCACCAACTGCACCCTCTGACATCTTCTCAGATGTCTCATTTTTTCTCATATGTCTCATAGTTTATCATAGTTTCTCATACTTTTTATATTTCTCACATTTCTCACGTGTCTCACATCTCTCATAGTTTCTCATAGTTTCTCATATTTTCTCATATTTCTGATACGTTCTCATATTTCTCATATATTCTCATATGCTTATCATATGTTCTCATATTTCTCCTGGCCTCTCACATTTTCTCATATTTCTCATACTTGGCCCATATGTCTCATAGGCTTATCATGTTTCTCATAGTTCCTTGCATTTGCTTCGCATATGGTCTCAGACGTTCTCATAGTTTAGTGCGCATTTCCCACATGTTCTCATATATTCTCATAGGTGCTCAGGAGGGAAACGTGACAAGACATGCAAGTATAGGAAGTTGCACTTCCCATGTTTGCATCTCTTGGCAGGTTTCCCATTATGAGCTCATCAGTGCAGTGGTAAAGTCCACTCATCTTCTCACATTTTATCAAGTTCTCATATTATACGCGTTGATGGCACCTCATCACAAGTTTCTCATATCATTTCACGTGCTCACATACTTCATCATATGCTCTCGCCTTTTCGCACGTGCCCATAGCTTCTCACAGTGTATCATAGTCTCTCGTAGTTTCTCATATTTAACTGCATGCTTTAAGGTTTTATGAGTGCCAATGAGTGCACTGACTTGCAGGCTGCGTGTTCTGCACGAAAGCATCATGCACGCACAGGGCACAGGGTGCAAAGGAAACTGACAGGTGAAAGCAAGGGACTGGCGCCACGAGTGGACCACTCCTTTGCTTTCCCGCATCAGTTTACTTGTGAGAAAATATGAGAGAAGCTACGAGAACCTATGATAAACTCTGGGAAAATAAGAGAGTGCGCTACAAAATGTGAGAGCATATGAGATGCGCGAACAAGTCTGAAAATGTGAACAATGATTAGCAAGTGCGAGAACATATGAGAGCATATAGTTAAATGTGAGAAGTGTGAGAAATCTACGATCAGCTATGATAAGCTGTGATGACGTGTGAGAGCACGTGAGAACACGTGAGACATGTATGAGAAAATATGAGACATGTGAGAAATGTGAGAGATATGAGAAATATGAGAAACTATGAGAAGCTATGAGAAATATGAGACATATGAGAGTGCATGAGAGTATGTATATATAGCACTGAAGTAAGATGTGCGATAACTTGGGAGCAACTTGAGAGAGTGCGAGGCAAGCCGTATGAGACAGTGTGAGAAGCAGGCTAAATTATATGAGACGTGTATAAGTGCAAGCTAGTCAGACGCAGACTAGGCAGTGCAAGACTGTGCGTGTAAGAAGTCTAAGAACGTCTGCATGTGTAAGAGTGAGTAAAAAGAGGAATGCGCGGTCCAGAATGAGAGAATGTAAGAAATATGAGAGCATATGAGAGTGTGGGAGGAGGTAAAATAAATGCCAGCTGTAGCTGCAGGGCTGCTCAGAGATGGCGGCATCAGCTGCCTTTGGGGCAAGCTGAGGCTACCTGCAAACAAGCTCCCTCGCTGCTCCTGGCTGCAGGCTCCAGGCACCTAAGCTCTAGGCTCCAGGCGCCTTCCTCGCCAGAGCTGCGAGCAGCCTTCTGGAGGCCTGATGCTTACCTGCTGCCCTGCCCCCCTACCCCTGAGACGCCTGGTTTGGCTTCTCGCATTCGTGGTGTACAGCCGTACACCACTAATGAAATCAGGGAAAAGCGAGACGCCCTATGTTGGAGTCTCAAATGCATCAGGGCAGCATTCGGGAGTCTCACTTTTCCCTGATTTCATTCGCGGGGTACAGCCGTACACCACTCATGCAAGAACTGAAAGATGAGACGCCAGGGCTCGGTGTTTGGCGGGGCGAGGGGGGTTGGGGAAGGGAAGGGGAATGAGGGAGAAAGGGTGGGATGGCTACTCGCGAGACACTTCCTCAGCGAGACGCTGCCTCGCCATTCGTGGTGTACGGCCGTACACCACTAATGCAAAAAAAAAACGAGACGATGGGGGGGATGAGACGCTGGAGTGAGACGCTTGGGCCGTTCGGGGTGAGACGCTGCTCTGGGGTGAGACCATCTTTTGATCCTAACTTGGATGAGACACTCTTTTCTACTGCCAGGCTTCAGGGGAAATCCCATGTCTTCGCAGCTGCACTCATGTGGGGTTGCACGAGTGACTGTCTTTCCTGGCTTGGGCCAATGGGGTGAATGGGCGCGGTGCCAGGTGCTGATATGTGGCATCACCTGGTGCCAGCTGGCGGTCAGGACCCGGAAGTCCTTCGACGGAAGGAGCTTCGCAAGGCACGCAACAAGCGGCATCGAGATCGCCCGGGCCTGGCTGATGTGCGTGGTGCAAGCTCCTCTTGGCCAACTAAGGTGTCAAGGATGGCCAGGTCAGTCGGCGCAAGCCGAAGGATAAGCCACAGGACGCCATGCCTGAGCCCAAAAAGCCAAGCCAAGTGGTGCTGGCAAAGCCGGCCAGCACGCCAAGGACTGAGAGAAAGGCCTTCTTGCAGGCCTGCGTGGCTGGGGAGGGACTCAGCATCATCGCGGCAACGCACGCCTACGCCACATGCCCTTCTGCCCTTGCCCGCAAGCGGGAGCGAGAGGACCGTCGCGCTAGCCGAAAGCCAGGCCGCCGCCGCCTGAAAAAGGCAATCGGTCCAGTGGATCCAGTGGATCCAGTAGTGGATCCAGCAGTCCAGCCTGAGGGAGAGGAGCCGAGCAGGGGCTCACCAAGCTGCGCGGGGGAGGCTGCAGATGATCTCGCTGATCTGTTCTGAGGGCCACAGCAGCTGGGTCCAGTGGTCCAGTAGGTCTTTTGGATCTAGCAGCACGCGCCAGGATGAGGAAAGCTGCAGATTTCCTCACTGATTTGTCCTGACTTGCTTATAGTCTGTGGGGCTGCAGCAGCTAGGAGAGAGCAAGCTTGCAACTTTTGCAGCCTCGCGCACTCTGCAGTGTCTCCAGGGCTCTAGTAGTGCTCCCGGCTCACTAAGTTGGAGACATGTTCAGTGGCACCAGTGGTTTGCCTGAGTTCTCTACCCCGGATAAGAAGACGCCGAGCCCCTTCAACCCGAACTCAACTTCTGCGCAGTACATGGCCCTTGCTCGCTCTGGGTCGGAGCCTTACAGTGCCGCAGAAAGCATGCCTGAATGCACTGATGGCTGTTAGCCATCATTATCAGGTCACTGGATGCTCTTGACTCACCTGCTCCCTCCTCTGCTCGCGACTCAGAGGCTACCTTGCTGCTAGGTCAAGAGGTGCCCACGGACACCAAGCAGCTAGGGCAAGAGCCAGTGCCTTCACAGGCACCACGCAGAAGGAGTCGCCGCCTTCACTGGCGCCAGCTGGCAGGAGGAAGCAGACCAAGAAGGAGATCAGTCGCTGCCTCTTCCCTGAGACCACAGACAGTGCGCCAAACGCAGTGGCTCCAGAGAATCCAGGGCGGGCAGTGGCAGAAGGCCCTGCACGTGCGGTCATGAAGAGGCCAGCAGGGGCAGGAAACTCTGCGCCGGAGAAGGACGCCAAGAAGAAGACAAAGAAGACCACAGACCAGGTCCTTGACGCCGCCATCGAGCCTGTGAGCGACAAGGAAGTGGATGGCGTGAAGCATGGCCCAGAGCCGCCGCCAGGTCTGATGCCCGCCAACTTGCCAGCAACGTTTGCAGGCCGCAAGGCGCCAACAAGCCCTGGCTTGGCACTCATTTGGACAACCTTGCGTGTGGTGTGGTACACACACTGCCCAGCTGAGTCTCGCTCAGAGGGTTTGGCGCGGTCTGTGTATGCCCATGTGAAGAAGACTGTGCCCAAGACCCCTGAAGTCCTGGAGATTGAAGCTGCTGCCCACAAATACCTCATGGAGCACGTCTCGAAGAAGAACTGGTGAGCGGAGCCAATCATGCCGCCAGCCTGCCTGCTCAGGTCCAAGTTTTGGCTAGGTACTCGACGAGTGGTCCAGTGGGTCCAGTGGGTCTAGTGGGCTGAGAGGGCTGAGCAGCCAAGTGCTTTAGAAACCAGTAGCTTAGGTCATGTGCCACTGCTTAGGCACCCGACTGCGCAGTTCAAAGTTCAAAGTGCTTGCTGCAGCGGTGCGACAGCTCAGAGCTAGCTTCCTTTGCATTGTCTAACACCGCTGAGGCTCCAGTCGGTCCAGCAACTTCCAGTGGGTCTAATGACGCCAGTGGTCCAGTGACTGCCAGGATGAGTGCCGAAGAGGTGAACTCGATCATCTTGCGCCAAGTCAAGCTGACCTTTTTTGGGATATCTCTGGCAGCCCTGGTGCTTCATCCCTTGTACTCCGAGCTGCCAAGAGATTTAGATGTTGCCGAGATCTTCACCACTGCAGGCTTAATATCAGGAGCTGCCCGCCAGACAGGTCTGTCTGCAGAGACTTTTGACTGGGAGAATCCGGGCCAGAGCAGTGTGCTCAGCCAGCAAGGCTTTTGGCAGTGCTTGACCCTTGTCCTTCGCTTGAAGCCCGGCGGGCTGCTGACATTGGCGCCGGATTGCTCCAGCTTCGGATTCGCTTGTCGCCACTGGACGCAGCGGAACAAGAAGAATCCGGAGGGAAGAGCAGACTACACTCCAGCAAGTGAAGGAGCCTTGTTCTTGTTTGCACTGAGCCCACATGTCATTCAGAAGGCTGCAAGGCTGTGCGTGCCTAGAGTGGGCACCAAAGCTGGCTGAGGAAATATCATGGCCAGGATGAGCATATTTTTCTTCTGCGTTGCTGTCCTGCGCGGGGTGGAGGCGACGTTGGAAAACCCCAGTGGCTCTATGATTTTTAGTCTGCTGAGTGACACGATCCGAGACTTGGCTGCAGCTGTCTGGCACCTGTAGTGCTGCCACGGTCAGTCCCCTTGCTGCATAGGATTCTGCTGCTAAGGCGTTCTTGAGTCTGTGCACCGGGCATTCATTCACTACCTGGATCGCTGCGCCTATGATGTCAGTGACCCTCCGAGAATATACAAGCACTTCAAGTTTCTCTGCACAGGAGGGTGGCTGCAGAGTGCTGTCCGCACTTGCAGCTGCCAGTGCAATCATCTGAAGCTGATGGAGGAGACAGTAAACCCAGAGGGCAAGATACAGAAGACTGGCATCAAAGACTTGATGGGCCTCTCAGGTCAATACCCTCCTGCTCTAGGAGCTATGATAGACGCCTGGAAGTCCCGACATGCATGGCGACCACCAACCGCGCAAGCTCCAGACTCAGCCCACTTGAGCAACTCATGGGCATTTTGCTGTCCCACTCAGGGCACCAAGCGAAAAGGCACCGCTGGCAGTGACAAGGAGGCCACTGCGCAGCTGCAAAAGCGGGAAGAGAAGGCTCCAGCCTCGGCTTCTTGCATTGCGCCCCATGGCAAATTCCCAAGATCAGTGTCTCCAAGGCTCAGCCTCCAGCTCCAGTGCATCCAGCACCTGCAGTGGTCGGAGATCTCAGTGCTGATTTTGATCCCTGGCGCCTGGATACCAGGCGGCAATGCAGACTCCCATGTTTGCAGTTCTGCTTCGTACTTGCGACTTGTCTAAGGATGCCGAAGAGGCACCCAAGCGAACAGGTGCCACTGCACAGCCACCGAAGACTAAAAAGACTCCAGCCAAGGCTTCTTGCATCGCATCACTCAGTCTGATGCAAATTCCCACGCAAGACTGAGATCAGTGTGTCCAAGGCTCAGCCTCCAGCAGCTCCAGTGGCTCCAGTGGCTCCAGTGCATGTAGCCAAGACGTCTTCAGACTCAGCTTCTGCTGAGTTTGACCCCTGGCACTCTGATGCTAGGCAGCAATGAAGACTGCCAGGTCTTGTCTGCCAGGCTCAGGCAGCTTGCAGCTTGTCTAAGGATGCTGCAGCCGCTCACCTGCCTTCAGAGCCAGGTGCTGACTCCTGGGGGCCCTGGTGCTCCCGTAAGGAAGCCCAAGAAGCTGTGTGGGACCCCTGGTGTCAAGTGCTGAAGGTGGCCTGCAGCACAGTAGTCATGAGTCCTGGGACCCTTGGTCCTCCAGTGCTAGTGCTGAGCCATGACATGCTCACAGGCAGGAGGTGGAAAAGGAACCACTGCAGCTGCTGCCACTACTGCTGACTCTGCATCATCGCACTTGTAGCAGCCCGCAGCTATTTGGCAAAGAAGCATGTCAGGGGCTGATCCGTGGGATCCTTGGGCAGGCACTGATGGCAGCACTGGGGATCCTTGGGATCCTTGGGCAGCTGAAGGTGCAGCTGCACAGAAGCCTCGCCGAGGCAAACGCCAGGCACAAGATGATGAGCCCCAGGAGCTGCAGGCCCAGTCTCGCAAGCAGGTCCGTCTCGACTCTTCCCTTG
Organism: Effrenium voratum; assembly: GCA_963377175.1. Taxonomy (NCBI): domain Eukaryota; class Dinophyceae; order Suessiales; family Symbiodiniaceae; genus Effrenium; species Effrenium voratum. Next base: position 32,664 of record CAUJNA010003586.1, read on the forward strand.
AAGTGGCAAGTAAGCTGTCAGATCGGCGTGCTGGCGAACATGCACCCACTGCATATGAGGTGAGTGGAGCTGACCGGAAGCGCATTCAGTCCGTGGTCGCCACGGCCTGCAAGCGCAGGGGCTGCAAAAGGCCAGGCTGCAAGGCCAAGATGCAGCTTGATCTAGTGGTCCAGTTCGTCCAGCAGTACTGGGGCCTGCTGAGTGATGAGAGGGCCCACTTGCTTCGCTGCACGTACAACGATGTAGCTCCCAGCTCGACTGGAGACATCAAGATTGCAGAGCGGGCAGAGTGGACAGTGTGCGGGGAGTTGGTTTGCTTCACCCGCTTTTGCGCCATCATTGGCTGCAGCCAGCGCACTGTGCGCAACGCAATCGCCGGGCAGCCAGACCTGAGGCGGTCCCGCTCTAGCAACCTTCCTGCCCAGGCCAGGCCAGCTGAGCAGGCTATCAAGTGCGACATGTTTTTTCACCAGCTTCATGCATCCGCTGCAGAGCCAATGCCCGAAGATGAGCAGGCCTATCCCGCTGTCCGGTTTGTGGATGGTCGAGCTGTTCCAGCTGCAAAGGGGTCCAGGAGTGCAGAAGTGCAGGAGACAGACCCAGGGGGCTCCAGTGGCTCCAGTGGTGGCTGGCCTGCATGCAAGGCCTCCCTGATCAACATTGACCCATGGGAGGACTGGTCCTTTGACTGGATGGAGACATCACCCCTGACACCAGCAGCCAATGCAGTGGTCCTAGGCCTTCCAGTGTGCGCAAAATCCAGCACTGTCGCCTGGTAGACCTTTACTGGCAGATGTGCTCTGAATGGGAAGTGATGATAGAGCGCCGGCCTGATCTAGGCGCGAGGCCCTCATATCATACATTTGTGCGACGCTACACATCCCACTGGAAGCATGTTTTGCCCCTTGGCCTTGATTAGCTGTTGACGGTTCTTCATGGTGTGAAGCTATCTCACCCTGCCAAGTCCAGGCAGATGAGAAAAACGTCGCAGCATGGGCAGTGCAAGATCTGCTTCGATCTCTACACGGCCCTTCGAAACCCAAGATCCTCTTGGGAAGCCAAGGCGGAAGCAGCACGAGTGCTTCGCACTCACCATCGGGAGCAATATACGGATCGCATGCTGTACTGGTCCCTGAGGTGGTCCAGCATCAATGCTAAGAACTGCCTGGTCATCATCATAGATGGCATGGGCAAGTTTCCCACCTCCTGGCCACACCTGGGCCACGACAGGGTGTCAAAGGAGCTCGAGAACATCGTCAAGCCGAAGATGGTGATCACAGGTGCCCTAGCACATGGCTGGGGAACATTTCTGTATGGCACCGCCGAGCAGCACAACCATGGTGCAGAGACTCGGACTGCATGCAGTGCCCATACTCTGCACAGCAAGGCAGCAGCAATAGCACAGCTAAGGACCACTATGGTGAGGTCCTCTGCCGCGTGCTAGACATCATTTTTCGGTCCAGTAGGTCTAGTGGTCAAGTAGTGCCAGAGCACTTGATCCTTGTCGCAGACAACACAGTGGCTCAGTGCAAAAACCAGCAGACCTTGCTCTTTTTAGCATACCTCGTGGCGAAAGGGTACTTTGCCTCAGTCACCCTCTTTCACCTCATGGTAGGTCACACGCACGAGGCCAGGGTGTGTCCATGCTTTGTGGGCTGATTTCTGCCTGCACCTTCTGGCAGGACATTGACCAGCTGTTTGCCCTCATCAAGGCAGGGCCCACGCATTTCAGGCTGCACGTGTTGGCTAAGCCCTGGCCAGGCAATCCTGGCCGGGATGCGGACGTGGCAAACACCCAGGGACATGCTTCAAGGTATCAGGCAGAAGCTGGAGCCACGCGTCAGGAGCAAGGGGGAGTTCTTGATCACGGACGAGATCACCGCTGTGCACGACTTCAAGTCCTGGCTCGCGCCCTTGCCAGTTGCTGCGGCCTCAAGTTGGCTTCCTCACTTGGCACTCCATGGGAGCACTCATGTTCATGTCCGAGTCCGAGCCGCGTGGGCCACACTGCCCTAACCAAGGAGATGTCAGGCTGCTTCAAGCCAAGATATGGCATTCCTGCTCCCCACTGCTTCATGCTCATGAAAGGTCGCCAGCTGACTCGTGCGCACAGCTCAATGCTAGACGACACTCCAGACCCTGATGGCGTGTACGTGTGCATAAAGTCCTATGTGAGAGACACAGTGCTTCAGCAGCCGCCCGAGCTGCTGCTCACCCCACTCTTACTCGGCAGGATGTCCCGAAGTGTGCCTGGTCAAGTCCTGCCACGTCGAGAGCTGGGCGACTCAGAGATCAAGAGCTTCCTGAAGCTGGCCCAGCTGTGCATCAAGTATGGCATGCCCCTAGCAGAGAGTGCTCTCAAGGAAATGGTGTACCAGAGGGTGTACAGCGTTGTCGATCTTAGCTGGCTTGCTGAGCAGGTTGGCCGAATGCGTGGTCTGCGCAATCTTGCCACCGGTGATCATTTTTTCCCGCACTTGCCAGACTCAACCTGGCAAATGTCAGTGCGGCTGGGGTGATTGAGCCACTGGGTCAATACTTGGCTCTAGTGGCTCCCGTGGCTTCAGACATTTCCAATGCGCCACCGGGCCAGGGTAAAGTTGACTCGTCCGCTGGGTCAATATGTTTTTGTGTTTTTTTGCAAAATTGCAAGTCAGCATGGCCCAGCTACTCCTGTCAGCACGGCTCAAGTAGCGGCAAAATAGTTGCTGTTTTTGAGGCGGGTCATCGAGTTGAGGCGTAGACTGACCACTTTCTGAGATGTCCGGGCCCAGAGCTGCCTGGTCATCACTGATGCTGTGTGCAACTTGCCAACACAGACCCGTGCGGCCAGTGACTGGACAAGGTCATCAGAACTTGGCCACAGCTTGAGCCACTGGATCCAGTGGATCCAGTGGATCCAGCTGGCCCTGGCCCAATGCTTCTCATGCTGACGAGCTCCTGGACTTCTGCCCTGAACAGCTGCGCATCCAAAACACAGCTGCACCGGCAGCTGCAGTGATTGCCGCCTTCTAGATCCAGCACACCAGTGTGGAGTGGACATTATTGGAGCGGGGATCAAGTGAATCTCCATCTCAGACTTCTGGCCCAGCCCTCAGAAGACCCACAATGATGATGTTTGCCCTTTTGGTGTTGGAGGTGAGCTTTAGAAAGGCCCAGCAGGCTCCGTGTGTCAACCAAGGCTTGGTCCTCCTGATCCGGCAGCAGTGTAGCCTCCATCATCAAGTCAGTAAAATGACAAGTGCCGCAGCACTGCAGCTGCCAAGAGCCCATTGCAAGCATGGTCATGTCCACAGATTGCAATAAGGTCAGCCACTGCACATCGGTGGAGCTTTTGCAGCTCCAGTGGCTCCAGTGGCTTCAGTAAGTCACGGGTCGGTAGTGGAGCTTAGCTGCACTGCCGATGAGCACTCTGGAGGACTTGCTCAGAAGCATGACAGTGACACGTGGCCCCTGTTTGCACCTCAGGAGAAGCTTGGCAAGGTCTATGAGAAAACCTTTGCAGAGATTCGCTCCTCACTGTCAGGAGACACCTATGCCAATGTCCATGACTGGATGCAGGCAGAGTACTTGGCGAACCCTGCCCGGCTGATGTCTGAGCTGAAGGAGCTGGAGGGTGAGTGCCGGCAGATACTTGGGCTCCCAGGCTCCAGCAACATCCAGAGCAGTCCCTGACTCCTTGGTGACTGACCAAGATGTACCCCGACGCTTCAAGTTGGCCCTGTGCCAGTTTGGCTTCCTGGCTGACAGCCAGCTCAAGGGGCCTGTCCAGTCATACGCAGTGTCCCTCACCTGCACCCAGTGGCTGTCTTGTGTGCTGAGTTTGTGAGTGCACAGTGACATCTATTTTGTGGCCAGCCAGGCGAGACAACTTGCAGAAGCTGATGGTGTTCAAGAGAGGCAATGAAACGCATCGATATCCATTGGAAGCTCAATCCAGCACCAGCTGGTCCAGGCTCACTCCTCAGCTGTTGTGCCATCAGCCAATTCCCCACATGGCAGTGCCAGAGTTGAGCCATTGCTGAGGCTCAGAAGTGCAGCCATTCACGGTGGCACTGGCCATCGGATCTGCTACAGTCATGAGCTGCTTTCTGTTCGCAATCTTCAGCAAAAGGCTCGACATTCTCGCAGAGCACATCACGGACGAAGAACTGCAAAGGGAGTTGGCCTTGCGCCTGATGAAGACCCTTGTGCTCCACACGACGAGCTCTGGAGATGACAATCCCGACAGAAGAATGCTTCAAAGCCTGGGGGAGAAGCGTGCAGCTGCGAGCGCACGCATCCGCAGCGCACGCATCCGAGCCCCTTCCAGCACTGGTACGTCTACCAAAAAATCCTCAGCAAGCAAGTCAACCCACGTGGGCCGGGGCCTTGGGCCCAGTCAAAGCTTGCACGCACTTGCTTCCTGTGAGTCAGGTCTAGGGAGCAGCGCCTGCGCGACCTCATCCGTGAGCAGAACGCATCCGCGGTGTCAAAAGCTCGAGTGGGCACAGAGGAGATGTCAGTGATGATATTCCTGGACAGTGCAGGCCCTGAGACCAGGAAAATCATTGCGGCAGCCCACCAGAGCGAGGCGCCGCAGTTCACGGCGTTCCCGTTGTCGCTTCTCACCTTGCACCCGTATTACCCGAATCCAGTGCAACTTGGCACAGCCCAGGCCAGCGGCACTCTCCCAGTGGCTCCAGTGGCTCCAGTGGGTCTAGAGGCTCCAAAGTAGCCTTCCATCTTGACTTTTGACACCGACTCAGGAAGAAAGAGGAGAACCCGGTCTGGCATGCGATCCACGGCCATTCCTGGGAGAAGGTCGAGTGGTGGGCCCGAAGGGTCTATGGCAAATGGGAGCATAAGATCTCCCAAGTGATCCAGGCTGGGCAGGTTCCAGCCGTCAAGAGCTCGACAGGCTGCGCGCCCTTCCGAGATTCCGGCAAAGAACTGGAAATCTACTGCATGGCCCAGCTCATGCAGCACTACAACCACGCCTTCGTGAAGATGTTGCCACAGGACCGCTACAAAGAGCTCATGACCATGTGGAACAGTGGCCTGGTGGACTCGAAGGTCATGCCCGCCATCATGGCGAAGCGCAAGGAATTTGAGCCGAGGGATCTCGCCTTCCTTGCCCTGCAAGACGATCGAGCTCCCCGCAACTTCCTCAATCCAGCAGGGACTGCTGAAAAGCAGGACCAGGGGGGCTCAAGCAGGGATCCACAGCTTGGCTTCAGTGCTGGGCAAATAAGCACCCTACTTTAGGGAGCACCCCCCCACTTTAGGGAACTCACCCCCCTTCTCAGGAAGCTCTCAAGCGCCTGGTCAAGCAGCTCCAGCATGAGCAGCGCGCCTGGCGGGTGTACTTGCAGAAGGCAAAGGCCTCCGACGACATGCAGAGGGGCGACTGGAACGTCCAGGTGGCGAGGCAGCAGGAGCGCCTTGAGGAGGCCTGGCAGAGCCTCAGCAGTGCCTGGTGTGTCACGACAGCCGCCAAGGACACTGCTGTCCGGGAAATTGATGTCATGACTTAACTTGTTGCCTTGCTGTCCTTGAGCTAGCTGTTTTGGCATGCAGGACCTCAGCACAGCCATGCCACACGTCGCTGCCCACCGGCACATGCTGGCAGATGCGGCAGATGCTGTCCAGGTCCATCAAGTGGTTCAAGTGTTCGAGTGGAACATTCCAAAGGCAGGTGGGGAAGCCTCCAAGAAGGCGGAAGAAGCTGCAAAGGCCATCGCCCTCTCATGCAGCACTGACCCGCAGATGGCTATTCACATAGTGCCCCCTGCTTGCACTGTTGTGCTAGGCTTCAGTCATATATACTTGAACCAGTAGTGGACCTTGCCATGAAACCCGCGCGTGCCGAGGATCCCGCCTTGCCAGCCATGCTACGGGAAGATGGACAGCTCAGGAGACGAAAGGGTGGAGAGCACAGCCAGGCATGTGGAGCTGTGGCTGGATCAACTTTCAAAGCCTGAGCACAAGCTCCTCATCCGCAAGGTGAGGGTGACCTGGAGCGCGGAGACATTTTACAGCCCAGAGCGGGAGCTTGCCTGGGAAGTGGATCACACTGTCATCCACGACCAGGGTGCCCAACAAAGCCAGCTCCTTCAATCACGTGCTGGGCAACAGCCCACTTCTGAAGCGCGGTGCTTTTCCAGTTTTCATCAACGCCATGGCTCGGAAGGACTTCCGCAACTGGAAGGTGCCGCTGGGCTTTGATGGTGCTGGAGGCTCCAACAACGCCTTGTCCATTGAGCAGCTGCAGTGGTTCAGCGGCTCTGAGCTCCACTCACAGTTTTTGCGCCACCTCTTCATGGGCTCCAGCGTGGGGAAGCAGAGCCGGGTTCAGGTCATCGACATGTTTCTTCTCGACGACCAGCCTGGAACAAGTGTGGTGGACTTGAACTGCCTCAGCGACCGCGGGCTTCCTCAAGTCGGGTACTGTGGAATAGTGTGGATCCAAGAGAAAGCACTTGTGAGGCAGGGGCTTGGTGTCCAAAAATGTTTCTGGGAGGCCTTCCACCTCCAAGTGCCTAGAGCCTTCAGGAATGTCATCCTGGAGAATGTCACCACATCCCTCTCTAACATGTACAAGGAAAAGCTCCGACAGAAGACGCTGCTCTTGGAGACGGGGGTCGTCGTCCCGGAGGTTGGCCAGGGGGCGGGTGCACAGCACACAAAGCCTGAGTATGACCCCAAGGACTTTGAGCTGTGCTGGCCAAGGGCAAATCAGGAGCTTCCACTTCGGCAGACCACTGTGGATCAGGCAGAGAAGCTCAATGGCATCTCCATCACAGACTCCAGTGGTCAAGGGATCCAGTGGTCCAGCCTTCAAAAGGCCCACAACGACGAGTTCTGCCCCAGCGGTGAGGCCTACAACCCTGCCAGCAACAAGAGGGGCCCAGAGTGCAGCACCGAGGAGCTGCAGAAGCAGACCAAGCCTGCAGTGAATCTCCAGCCAGCTCAGCCTCCAGATGGCCTGCTGAGCACTGGAGTTGCCACGGACGACTTCCAGCTGATCTTGGCACCTGACGGCTCTCTTTACGTCAAAGCCCTCAAAGACTCCTGCCTGGAAAGCAGTGCAGCACTGTTCCTGTGCAAAGGCACGTACAAAACTGGAGCAACCGCCAAGGCAGAGAAGGGCAAGCCTGGCTCCGCCTTCATTCCCTCCGAGATGAGCCAGGACACCTTGGTGGTTGTCGACTTGGGCGGCACCCGCTGTCCGAACGGTGCTCCTCCCAGTTTTCCAGTGCCTCTTGGAGCTGCCTTGCAATGGTTTGCCGGCGCGCGTCTTCAGGTCGGTGCAATTTTCAAGCACAAGGTCTTCGAGGTCGAGGGCAAGTTCAAGGTAGCCGCCACAGATGATGTCATCTACCAGCTGGATGTGAGCCGCAAAGATATGGACCCAAAGGCAGTGATTGCAAAGGAAGCACTGTCCAGCTACGTTGACTATAGCAAGCTCACCCATCTCAAGGCAATCCAGCGGGTGAAGTATGATGAGAGTGGTAAGGCGCTCAAGCAAGGCATTCCCGCTGTTCACGCATCCCAGTCAATTCGTCTCAAAAAGGACGAAGTGTATAAGATGTAGGGGCTCTAGTGCCTCTAGTGGCTACAGTGGCCACTCAGTTTTGCTTGAGCTCAGAGGGCGGGCAAGGCCCTAACAAAGCACGTGACCATGGTGAAAAAGATAGCTGACCACCAGGGCTCGACTTGTTTGAGGCAAGTGTTGTTTATGCTGCATTGCCCGCGGCTCTTGAATTTCAAGAAGCTCGAGAAAACACCCTTAGGCCCCGGCTCTAGTCTCGCCATGATGATGTCCTTCTCCATCGCTCCAAAGCCAGACCTGTCGTTCTTGGAGCACTCCTCGCAGGACATATATGGAGAGTTGACACAGCGGGAGCAAAGGGCAGCTGATCAAGTTGCCCGTTCCCTGCAGTGCCCAGAGCCTGAATCTGCATCCAATCCGGAAAAGGCCAAGGGCAGTCCGCAAAAGGCCAAGGGCAAGGGCAAAGCCAAGGGTCAAGCCAAGCCCCAAGCCAAGTCTAGTGGGAAGACTGCTGCCCCAGTGCAAAAAAAGCCCAGCAAGGCTTTGATGAAAAAGCCTGCCAAGTCTTCCTAGAGCTAGCTCAATGCAGCTTTCAGCTGGACTCGCTGTTTTTTTCAGGAAATCATGGCTTGCTTCAGGAATCAGTTGCTTCAGGAAATCACTTGGCTACAGTGGGTCCAGTGGCTCTAGCTGGACAAGAGTAGAAAGGGCCCTGCGCGGGGATTGAAAAAATCTACAGGCAGCCCGTGCACGCTTTTATGTTGCCGGTGCAGTGCAGCAGTTCTGAGTGCCACAATTTCAGCACATTGCTCTGAGGCTTGCGGCGCCATGACTTTTGACATGTCGCCGGTGGCTTGGAGTGAGACTGCTGCACTGTGGCAGCTTAGCACTGCATGGGCAGCAAATCAAGATTACTGAACTACTTGACATACAGGATCCACTCAAAGCTTCTTGACTTTGATCTCGACGCATAGCCGGCGAACCGTCTCAGGTGCAAGGCACGCCTTCACTCGCAGGACTTTGCTCACCTTCGTGGCAAGAGGCCGCCATCCAAACTCACCCTTGTCGCGCTGCGCCTTGAGTTTCTTCACCTGCTTGATGCTGGCCTGGGACGGCTTGAGCTTCTGAATCACACTTTTGCAGCCGTTCACCTGAAGGGAAATCCAGCCGCAACAATGTGTTATTGCCACTTTACTTCCCTCTTCTAAACATGGTTTTGGAGCTTGCCCGCCTTGGGGCTCCCCTTCTGTGTGATTTCCTTGGTGGTTTTTACCTTGTTAGCCAAGCCCTGGGACAGGTGATACACCACCATGTCTTTGTTGAACTCTTGAGCTGCGCAGTGCACCTTCCTGATGAACGACTGTGCCGGCGTAGGGCTGTGAGTGAACAAATCCGGTATGTCACTGCACACAATTTCCACATTGTGCTTCCGGCTCGCCTGCCAGGCCTGCTCTGCAGCAATCTGCGAGCGCGCCAAGGCACGGGCAGACTCAAGAAATATCTTGACCTTGTCAGCGCAGCCCTTGAGCATGGGGTGTGTGCGCTCAACTAGGCTCTTCAGGGCAGCACGCTGGTCATAGGGAAGGCTCCCACTCACCACTTCTGACAGCTTGACTTTCAAGGGCGTTGAGTCCCTTTGCGCTGCCTGTTTGGCCGCTGATGTTTGACGCTTGATCGAGCCTGCTAGCTTCTTTCCGTCACTGCTTGTCCGTGTGTAAAGAACCCCAACCGTCTTTGCACTGGATGTTGAGGACTTTGATGAGGGCTTTTGCGTCACCTTGGTCGGCTTTGGGCAGCGGCCTGAAGATGCTGAGGAGCTCGATGGCTTCCGCACCACTCGTGCCATCAGCTCAGTGCAGTGACTAGATTACTAGACAGGGGGGAGCCACTAGATCCACTAGAAGTGGCCACAGTCAGGCACGCACAGCACAGCTGTCTCACAATGCAGCCGTCTTTAATACCAAAGTTTTCAAGACACCCCTCTTTTGTGAGACACCCCCCTTTCTGAGACACCTACGTTACCAATACTTCACGCATCAGTCCTGGGGTCTGGCCTTTGCAAGCAAGTCCTCTGCCTGGGCATCAAACTCAGAGCTATAGGTGGACACAGAGAGGAGGCATCGCTCTCCAACGTGTTCTAATAGTTTCCTACTTTGTGGCACAGAGGTGTCTGACATGCTTTTGACATTTTCTCATATGTTCTCACATATGCTCACAGTTTCTCATATTTCTCATATTTTCTCATAGTTCCTCATATTTCTCATATTTTCCTCATATTTCTCATATTTTCTCATATTTCTCAAGTGACAAAATATGAGAAATATGAGAAAATATGAGAACATATGAGAAAAGATGGGAAGTTAAACTTATGAGAAGGTTTGAGACTGTATGAGTGCCATATGATAAGATATGATACTGCGTGATAAACCTGAATGTATTATGAGAAGTGCATATGAGAAGCTGAGAACAACTTGTGAGACAATGTACGGGTCCATGGGAAAATATGAGAAATATGTGAACTATGTTAGACTATGGGAGATATGAGAAAATATGAGAAATATGAGAAACTATGAGACATGTGATAAATATGAGAAAATGTGACAAATATGAGAAGTGTGTGAATTATGAGAAAGTATGAGACATGTGGGAAAATGTGAGAAATTATGAGAAATGTTAGACAATATGAGAAATATGAGAAAATATGAGAACTATAGTTTCTCATAGTTTCTCATATTTTCGCACATTTCTCATATTTTCTCATATGTCTCACATTTTCTCATATGTTTCATAGTTTCTCATACTTATCATACTTCTCATATTTTCTCATATTTTAACATAGTTTCTCATATTTTCATATTTTCTCAAACGTAGGTGTCCCACGTTCCCATAGTGTCACATAGTTCCATAGGTCTCTCACATGTCTGTCATGGTTTCTAATAGCTATCGCATTATGCACCTCTCACAGTTCTAATATGTGCCCTTAGATCCTCATATGCTCTCTGATGTTCCCTCACACACTTAACATATTTTTAAGAATATGTTCTCATATTTTCTCAGGTGCTCTGATATGTTGTCATATGTTGGGGTATGTGTTTTCTCACATCATATCACAAGTTGTTTGTACTTTCATATATTCACATAGTGTCTCATATGTGCTTCTCATATAGTCTCACACATTATCAGATCTATCATACGTTTCTGATATTTTCTCACAGATTATCATATGGCATTTGTTTTTAAATGTAATTCTCAGATGTTATCGCACTTAGACGTTTTCCATCATATAGCATATGAGTAAGCATGAGAAGCATGTGATAAGACACGGTAAGCTTAACATACTATCTGCCACACGTGCAGTTGTGAGAAATGCGTGATAGAAGAAGCCAAAAGAGTGCAAAACCCAACCCAAACATAAGGATCCTTATGTTTGGGTTGAATTTTGAACTCTTTTGGCTTCTTATATATTTCAGATAATGTAAGGGGAGAAACACCTATGGGTTACACATGAGACCATATGAGACACACGGGAAGAGTATGATGATAATTCTATGCAAGCACATGAGAAACGTATGAAAGGTGCATGAGAAATGTACGAGAAACACACCAGAGTCATTTACCAGTGAAAGCGCGCTGGGTCAGGCAAGCCATGAGTTATAAAAGCTGCACTGTGTCCTCATTAAGCAGGTATGGGCCACAAGCTTTGCCATGCATTGGATGTGAGGTCAAGTGTGACAGGGAACGCAGGGTGCAACTCACACTTGGCACAACGATCCAGGATCTGGCCCTGCAGCCGGACGCGCACAAAGCTCTGAACAAGTGCCCTTTTCAACATCAGCCTCCAACGCACCATCAGCATTGCGGTTCTGGGATGCCCTGTGTGCAGATTTCTACAAGAGACCAACCTGGCCTCCATCACTGTCTCCGTGATCTGCACATGGGCCTGCAGCCGGGCGCCACGTGTACAAGCTCTGCGTGAGTCCCCTTTTCAACATCAGCCTCCAAAGGAGCAGGCGGTTCTGGGATGGCCCGTGTGCAGAAAAACAACACAGTGCGTGGAGCAAGCACGATGCCAACCTGGCCTCCATCACTGTCTCCGTGATCTGGGCCTGCAGCCGGGCACCACGCGCACAAGCTCTGCACGAGTCCCCTTTTCAAGCTCTGCATGAGTCCCCTGGGATGGCCTGTGTGGAGATTTTTCTGCTGCGTGGAGCAAGCGAGAAACCAACCTGGCCTCCATCACCGTCTCCGTGATCTGGGCCTACACGTTGAAAAGCAAAAAACCCTGAACCACGATCAAAGAACACCCAAACAACAACGGCCTGCGTGATGGCTGGGATGTCCGGCGGCTTGGCCTGCCCGGCGTGCCAAGCTGACAACTCTGAGGAATACTGAACGCAGCACTGCCAACCGGCACAGGTAGCCGACATCATGTTTCGTTTGGATGAGAATAGCAAGGTTAACTTCCATCAACTGCAAAACTGTACGTTCAGCCACATGTGTGGTAACACACACACACACACTGCCAACCACAATATATGTATATAATATATATATATATATAATATATATATACATATAGAAAGATATACATATGTAGATATATATACATATATATATATATATGTATATATATATATATGTATATATATGTGTTGCCTGATATCTGGCGGCAGCCCGCCTTAGCTGTGGCTGGGATGTCTTGCTCCTGCGTCGATCTCCACATCACACGCAACATGTCTGTCCCGGCACTCTGAATGAATGCAACAGTGCCAGTTGTCTAACGGGCAAGGCGCTACCCCGCGGCTAGCAGCCTGACAGGAGGTTTCACGGAGTATTCGTCCGAATACTCCGTGAAACCTCCTGTCAGGCTGCTAGCCGCGGGTAGAGATGGTGGTTCAAGTCCACCCTGGTGCATATATATATATATACCTATGTGTGTGTGTGCACACACATGTTGATAGCATGAGCAAGCATGTGCTCTGAAGTCCATGGCGCCTCCCTCAACTGCATGTGTGGCATTTGTTGCAATTTCTGCTGCCCAGGCTAGCTGGGTGATCAGGCAGGCAAAGAAGGCGAAGACGTCAAGAAAGACCATTGGGATTTGCGGTTCGTGCGCATGCAGTTCTTGACATTGGGTCTTCTGTGAAACATGCATGCAGTGGCACGCAAGGACCGTGATTGGCTGCAAGTTTTCAAGGACGCTGTTGGGCTCAACCTGCCCTCCAAGAAGTTTTCGCGTGGCAAGAAACATCTTGAGCTCACAGGCCGTTCTTGTTTTCTTGCAAGGGCTCAACGGTCCAATGTGATATCTCCTGCTTCCAGGTTCGCCAGTCGACAACGTGGACACCCAGCCTTTTGACATTGCTCCCGAAGGCCCGACCCAAGCTAAGCAAAAGCAGGTCTCGACGACTCTCCCGCACATGGCTCCGCCTGATTGCCTGGAGTCCACGTTGCAGCATTTGGCAACGGCGCCGTCGATGAATTTTGAATTCAGTGATCAGTACAAGAAGCATTTCAAGGGCCGTTTGGAGCAAGCGAAGCAGGCTGTTGCATCAGCAGGCCAGGTCCGTCTTTGCGCGTGCTGTGTGCGTGTGTGTGTGCTGCAGTGTTTGCAGGCCCTTGTGCTGGTTCGGATCCGGAGGCTTGATTTGGAAGTAGTCGTTGTTTGGCCAGTTGCATGCATGAATCATTCATGGCGCTCAACTCTCCCTCTTCAACCATGTGTTCCGGGTTCCCCAGCAAAGAAGGTGTGCATGACCATTCCACTTGTAAACCTTTGCCCATGCAATGGAGTGCAGGCCGCTCAGAGCAAGCAGATCAAACCTGACGCTTTGGAGTGCAAGGCCGGGCGTGCCATGTTTACCGTCATATGACATATCCTACAGAACATTCACATACACACGTATATACATCTATGTGCGTGGGCCAAACACAGGTCGCAAGGCTTGCACTTGAGGCTGATCGCATGCACCAGCTCCTCTGCAGAGAACACCCGGCTCGTGGCCAGTGACCTCACAGCAGGGCCGGGTCACTTAAAAGGACACAAGTGCCTCTATAATCGCCAAATCACCCAATCAGGATTTGTGTGTTTTCCTGCAATGTCTTGTCCATGTTTCTGTGGTGCATGGAGCCAACTTGCATGCGCTCAAACATGACTGGGCAATCCAAGCATAAGGAGGCCCGCCCGGGCTTCATCATGTTTGAATTGCCAGTCATGTTTGCAGGCTGCTGCCTGCTCATTGCCTGGATGCTCTTTATGATGTGTTGCTACTGCAAAGCAGTTGGGTCAGAGGAAGTGCACCCCACTCTTTGAAAAATGCATTTCCTCATGGGTAGGGTCCATGCTGGCTACAGAAACACACGCTCACTGTGACCAAGACTCATCCATGTGCCAACACTGTGACTTGTGTGTGCACGTGCACTCTGAGGTTTGGTCAGCTTGCCATAGTCCACGTGGAGGCCTGGGCCGGGGGAAGGGAGGCACTACTACCAATGGGCAGCCAACACTGGCCCAACAAGGACTCGAGTAGAAGGATGCTCCATAATTGTTGAAGATGGTTCACTTGACCCCATGTATACATATATATGTATTGCCACTCATGTGATTTCAGCCCGGTGCAAAGTGCCCTTTTTTATCATCCTGGATCCACTTGATCTCTTGTCCTGGATCCACTTCCACTTGACAGGATCAGCAATCATGTGTAAAATGGAAAATGTAGCCAACGATCATCGTAAAGGTGATGCCTCCACCCAGGAAAGCCCACACAAGGAGCAGGGGCAAAGGAACTCGGGGATCAGGAGCTTCAAGCTGAGTAAGATCGGCCCTGAGACTGGCAACTTCCTCACGGAGGGAGCCTATGGCGTCCAACACCTCGCGGAGCTCATGTGCACTGTCGGATGATGCTGGGGCCGATGATGGCATCTCCATGGCTCCTGAAGTGGCACTGGATCCACTTGATGCACTGGATCCACTTGACGGCCACTGGGCACACATCATGCTCCCACACGCAAACCCAAGTGTCTGAAGCACTACTTAGGGTCGGGCCCTTAGAAGTTGGTCTGAAAGGTGTCCAGCAACCATCAGCACTCACTGGCCCACTCAACATGGGACCAGCGGACAGTCTTGCCACATTTAAGCAGGGGTCACCAGAGAGGTTGAAACTGCTGTGCAACTGCAGGGCAAGAATGAAATATTATGTTTTTTTTTTTGCTGGGTGACCTTGAGAACTCAGGGAGGCTTTGCACTGGGGCCAGCACCCTGCAGAGCCGCTGGGACCAGGGTCTTCTTAACCTCAGGTGGACAATTTCAGCTTCTTGATGTGAGAGCTCCAACTGTGCGGCATGATGGTGGTCCAGCACTCCATGTAACAATTTCATTGTTTTTGGTGGCTGTACTTGCCATTAAGGGCTGTGATGGGACGGTTCCAACTGTCGCAAGGTGGCCCAGTGTTCCAGTGGTCAAGTGTTCCAGTGGTTTACTGGACCAATAGGTCAACAGGCAAAACTCCCAGTTGTATGTGAGGTGGCCTGGCAGTGCAACCCATGATGTTCTTTCTGAGTTCAGTGCTGTGCAGGCAGTAGCTCTGCCTTGCCTGGCGTGGGCTTTCAACACCATGCCTTTCCATGCGGTCCTGCCCCTCCTTCTCAAAGCTTAATTGATAGCAAAACAGTGGCTTTGCTTAGCACATGTGGCTTGGAGTTCCTGAGTGATTGGAGGTGTCTAGTTAAGAAACCATGCGCTCTGAAACATGTAGCTGTACTTGCAAATGCGCCAGGCAGACCTCCTCATGCTGCAGGGCAAGCCGCTGCAGCTGCTGCTTGCGCCAGGGCATGTTCCATGTTGGCATGTAACATGTGCTTTGGACATGCAACTCCTGTGCTCAGCTCTTCAGCACAGGAGTTTCATGTCAGAAGCACATGTCAATCTTCTCAGTAATATGAACATGCACACACAGAAGAAGCACACATGTAACCAATGAGGGCAAACAATGCACCACATGCGTGTCGCAACCATAGTGCCTACTCACCCAATGCTCACTGTATTGTAACCATATCAAGCACTTAATCAACGCACATGTGTGGAAGCTATGCAGGCAACTTACCAACCCTCATGTGTGTAGCGATGATACTGGATGTGCATGAGTCTGCGGATAATGGCTCTGTGCTCCTCACATGCTTCTCATGTGTTTGCTAGAAACACATGTGAAGCATCTGAGAAACACTGGGCACTGAAATGCGCATGGTTTTATGGCCAATTCTTGGCTTATGGTAAACACGTACATGGCATGATTATGCCGAATTGTTGTGCCAAAATGGTCTGATTTTCCCCCATAATGTGCGCATATGCTGTATACCAGTTACCTTTTGCTAGTATACCACTTCCATGGGTCAGAGTTTTAATGTAATGTAATGTAATGTATGTAATGTATGTATGTAATGTATGTATGTATGTGTGTATGTATGTATGTATGTGATGTAATGTAATGCAATGTAATGTAATGTAATGGAATGCATGTATGTATGTTTGTATGTAATGTAATGAAATGTAATGTAATGTAATGTAATGTAATGTATGTATGTATGTACGTATGTAGGTATGTATGTAGGGCATGTATGTATGTATGTATGCATGCATGTATGTCTGTATGTATGCATGTATGTATGTAATGTATGTATGACATATATGTATGTATGCATGCATGCATGTATGTATGTATGAATGTATGTCATGTATGTATGCATGTATGTAATGTATGTATGTATGTATGTATGTATGTATGTATGTATGTATGTATGTATGTATGTATGTATGTATGTATGTATGTATGTATGTATGTATGTATGTATGTATGTATGTATGTATGTATGTATGTATGTATGTATGTATGTATGTATGTATGTATGTATGTATGTATGTATGTATGTATGTATGTATGTATGTATGTATGTATGTATGTATGTATGTATGTATGTATGTATGTATGTATGTATGTATGTATGTATGTATGTATGTATGTATGTATGTATGTATGTAATGTATGTATGTATGTATGTATGTATGTATGTATGTATGTATGTATGTATGTATGTATGTAATGTATGGCTGTATGTATGCATGTATGTATGTAAGTAAGTAAGCAAGTAAGTAAGTAATGTAATGCATGTAATGTATGTACGTATGTATGTATGTGTGCATGAATGCATGCATGCATGCATGCATCATGCATGCACATACATGTATGCATGTATGTACGTATGTATGTAATGTATGTATGTATGTAATGTGTGTCATGTAATGTAATGTATTGTAATGTAATGTACTGTAATGTATGTATGTATGTATGTATGTATGTATGTATCCTTGCACTTCCCCTTTGCTCCGGAGTATTTCCGCAAAAAAACACGGTTTTTCCAGCGTTTTCGCAAAGAGGACGTCCAAAAACATTGAGTTTTTCCAGATTTTCGGCAAAAGGATGCAGGAAGCCCAAGCCAGCAAAAAAGCCGGCAGGGGGAATCGAGCCTGGGACCCCTGTTTTGCGACACCGGCTCCCCGAAGACTACGTTTAGTGGAACGTCATCAAATTGCCGCGCGGTACGTGGGGGACCCCCCCCCCCCTCCCCCCCCCCAAAAAAAACCCTACGTAATAGACGTCGGGGGGGGGGGGGGGTTAGGGGGGGGGGTTATCCTCTATCCTCTAGTAAGTATCCGACACGCCGAGCAATGTCGGCGGATATTGCCACATGTTGGCCACATACATGAACACAAGTCGGCCATTGCCATGGGACATGAGATTCCGCACGCTGAATCATGTCCGATTTTTTGATGCAGTAGCTGCAAGGGCGAATGGGAAACTAAAGACGGAGCAATTCGATTATGTTATGCCAGGAGATGGACAAGCAACAGCAGCAGCACAAGGGAGAGGCTGGGGCTGGCGTTGTATGACCTGCTCTGTCACAGAACTGAATCATTTGTGTATTAGTGCTTACCCTTGCAGAGCCACATGATGCTCAATAGGGTCGCTAGGATGTTGACTCCGAAGCAGCCCCTGTCAGGAAGTGCCAGCTGCGCGCTTCAGTACTATCGACACAAGATGACAGTCGTTTAGTTTGGCAAGATAAATATGCTGAGCACAGAAATTTATTGGAGGCCAATTGAAGGGTTGAGCCACAGTGCTGGTTGTCAAGTTTTAAGGTTTGACAATCCCATCAACGCTAATTCAGGTCCAGAAAGGCTGAGAGGGGCTGTGTTTGCCTGAAGTTGCAATTGCAATTGAAGAGTTTCCGCACAGGAGCAGCAAAGTCAACACCAGCTGTCGCTGCAGCGCGCGCTTGAGGAGTGGAGATTCTTCAGATGTTGCGTTGATGCGTATTCTTTTGGCATAGTGTGGCAGCGTGCTTGACTAGTCAACAGTTTCTTGGCGCCACTGAACAGGTTGTGCAAGCTCAGCTAATCCCTGCAGATCAGATGTTGAAGAGATATGTGATTAGCCGTGGTGACATGGCAGAAGAAACCTGGCGAGCATGCGGCCAAGTTGAAGGCGCATGCTTCGCCACCCAGGAACCAACCATCAAGAAAACTGTTTGGCCTGCAGGAGAAAGATGCTGAGCAGAGAGGGAAGTTGGAGGCCGACTGGAGGGTTGCCCCGAGCTGCCTGATCCGCATATTGCAATGTTTTAATTGTGTCTCCGCAGAAACAGGCTGAGTTTCGGGCGCCCCATTGCATGGCTGAGCTGCCCGGGCTGCGCTGACCTGAATTGCCACTGAAGTGTCGCCGCAGGAGCAACAAGCTCAACACCAGAAGGCGCTTCAGCATGCGCTTGAGGAGCGGGAGAGATCGCATCGTTTGGCATCTTGGTTTTCGGCAGAAGCAGCAAGCGTTGAGCGCGTTGGTTTTCGGGCCGGTCTTTTTCAAGATTCTAGTAATATTGCCTGGCTGTTTCCGTTGGCATAGAGTGGGGGGTTCATTCTTGACGATTCAACGGTGCCTCGGAGCCACTGAGCAACTTCCAGACCAGCATGGTGATGACATATCTTTGGTGTATTTTGGCGTTTGGCCCTTGCCATTAGTTGACGCGGTAGGAGCAGCGTGCCGAGCACGAAGCCAAGTTGCAGGCTGGCACCGCTAACATATGCCTGTGCATGACGTAAGTCAACAGTTTGCTACCCCGACACTTGGTATTGCGACGCAATGTGTGTGTGTGTGGGTGGGCCTATGGTGGGCCTGTTGCGGAATCAATCCATGCTAATATTGCCACATGTTGGCCACATACATGAACACAAGTCGGCCATTGCCATGGGACATGAGATTCCGCACGGTGAATCATGTCCGATTTGCTGATGCAGTAGCTGCAAGGGCGAATGGGAAACTAAAGACGGAGCAATTCGAGTATGTTATGCCAGGAGATGGACAAGCAACAGCAGCAGCAGCAGGAGCAGCAGCACAAGGGAGAGGCTGGGGCTGGCGTTGTATGACCTGCTCTGTCACAGAACTGAATCATTTGTGTATTAGTGCTTACCCTTGCAGAGCCACATGATGCTCAATAGGGTCGCTAGGATGTTGACTCCAAAGCAGCCCCTGTCAGGAAGACCAGACTTCCGACAAGCTCAGCATTCAGAAGGCACTTGAGGTGCGCCAGCTGCGCGCTTCAGTACTATCGACACAAGATGACAGTCGTTTAGATTGGCAAGATAAAGATGCTGAGCACAGAAATAAATTGGAGGCCAATTGGAGGGTTGAGCCACAGCGTTGTTTGTCAAGTTTTTATGTTTGACAGTCCCATCAACGCTAATTCAGGTCCAGAAAGGTTGAGAGGGGCTGTGTTTGCCTGAAATTGCAATTGCAATTGAAGAGTTTTCCCTCAGGAGCAGCAAAGTCAACACCAGCTGTCGCTTCAGCGCGCGCTTGAGGAGTGGAGATTCTTGATGTTGCGTTGATGCGTGTTCTTTTGGCATAGTGTGGCAGCGTGCTTGACTAGTCAACAGTTTCTTGGCGCCACTGAACAGGTTGCGCAGAAACAGGCTGAGTTTCGGGCGCCCCATTGCATGGCTGAGCTGCCCGGGCTGCGCTGACCTGAATTGCCACTGAAGTGTCGCCGCAGGAGCAACAAGCTCAACACCAGAAGGCGCTTCAGCATGCGCTTGAGGAGCGGGAGAGATCGCATCGTTTGGCATCTTGGTTTTCGGCAGAAGCAGCAAGCGTTGAGCGCGTTGGTTTTCGGGCCGTTTTTTTCCAAGATTCTAGTAATATTGCCTTGCTGTTTCCGCTGGCACAGAGTGGGGGGTTCATTCTTGACGATTCAACGGTGCCTCGGAGCCACTGAGCAACTTCCAGGTGATGACATATCTTTGGTGTATTTTGGCGTTTGGCCCTTGCCATTAGTTGACGCGGTAGGAGCAGCGTGCCGAGCACGAAGCCAAGTTGCAGGCTGGCACCGGTAACATATGCCTGTGCATGACGTAAGTCAACAGTTTGCTACCCCGACACTTGGTATTGCGACGCAATGTGTGTGTGTGTGGGTGGGCCTATGGTGGGCCTGTTGCGGAATCAGTCCATGCTACTTTTGCCACCACATACATGAATAGTCGCCGGCCATTGCCATGGGACATGAGATTCCGCACGCTGAATCATGTCCGATCTTTCAATGCAGCAGCTGTAAGGGCGAATGGGAAACTAAAGATGGAGCAATTCGATTATGTTTAGGTGCAGCAGCAGCAGCAGCAGCAGGAGGAGGAGGAGCAGCAGCACAAGGGAGAGGCCGGGGCCGGCGTTGTGTGACCTGCGCTGTCACAGATTTGAATAGTTTGTTTTTCAGTTCTTACCCTTGCAGGGCCACATGATTCTCCGTAGGGTCGCTAGGATGTTGACTCCAAAGCGGCCCCTGTCAGGAAGACCAGACTGCCGACAAACTCGGCATTCAGAAGGCACTTGAGGTGCGCCAGCTGCGCGCTTGAGTACTATCGACACAAGATGACAGTCGTTTAGTTTGGCAAGATAAAGATGCTGAGCACAGGAATAAATTGGAGGCCAATTGGAGGGTTGAGCCACAGCGTTGTTTGTCAAGTTTTAATGTTTGACAGTCCCATCAACGCTAATTCAGGTCCAGAAAGGTTGAGAGGGGCTGTGTTTGCCTGAAATTGCAATTGCAATTGAAGAGTTTTCCCTCAGGAGCAGCAAAGTCAACACCAGCTGTCGCTTCAGCGCGCGCTTGAGGAGTGGAGATTCTTGATGTTGCGTTGATGCGTATTCTTTTGGCATAGTGTGGCAGCGTGCTTGACTAGTCAACAGTTTCTTGGCGCCACTGAACAGGTTGTGCAAGCGAATCCCTGCAAATCAGATGTTGAAGAGATGTGTGATTAGCCGTGGTGACATGGCAGAAGCAACCTGGCGAGCATGCGGCCAAGTTGAAGGCACATGCTTTGCCACCCAGGAACCAACCATCAAGAAAACTATTTGGCCTGCAGGAGAAGGATGCTGAGCAGAGAGGGAAGTTGGAGGCCGACTGGAGGGTTGCCCCGAAGCTGCCTGATCCGCATATTGCAATGTTTTAATTGTGTCTCCGCAGAAACAGGCTGAGTTTCGGGCGCCCCATTGCATGGCTGAGCTGCCCGGGCTGCGCTGACCTGAATTGCCACTGAAGTGTCGCCGCAGGAGCAACAAGCTCAACACCAGAAGGCGCTTCAGCATGCGCTTGAGGAGCGGGAGAGATCGCATCGTTTGGCATCTTGGTTTTCGGCAGAAGCAGCAAGCGTTGAGCGCGTTGGTTTTCGGGCCGGTCTTTTGCAAGATTCTAGTAATATTGCCTTGCTGTTTCCGTTGGCACAGAGTGGGGGGTTCATTCTTGACGATTCAACGGTGCCTCGGAGCCACTGAGCAACTTCCAGACCAGCATGGTGATGACATATCTTTGGTGCATTTTGGCGTTTGGCCCTTGCCATTAGTTGACGCGGTAGGAGCAGCGTGCCGAGCACGAAGCCAAGTTGCAGGCTGGCACCGGTAACATATGCCTGTGCATGACGTAAGTCAACAGTTTGCTACCCCGACACTTGGTATTGCGACGCAATGTGTGTTTGTGTGTGTGGGTGGGCCTATGGTGGGCCTGTTGCGGAATCAATCCATGCTAATATTGCCACATATTGGCCACATACATGAACACAAGTCGGCCATTGCCATGGGACATGAGATTCCGACGCTGAATCATGTCCGATTTTTTGATGCAGTAGCTGCAAGGGCGAATGGGAAACTAAAGACGGAGCAATTCGATTATGTTATGCCAGGAGATGGACAAGCAACAGCAGCAGCAGCAGGAGCAGCAGCACAAGGGAGAGAGTCTGGGGCTGGCGTTGTATGACCTGCTCTGTCACGGATCTGAATTATTTGTGTATTAGTGCTTACCCTTGCAGAGCCACATGATGCTCAATAGGGTCGCTAGGATGTTGACTCCAAAGCAGCGCCTGTCAGGAAGACCAGACTTCCGACAAACTCGGCATTCAGAAGGCACTTGAGGTGCGCCAGCTGCGCGCTTCAGTACTATCGACACAAGATGACAGTCGTTTAGTTTGGCAAGATCAATATGCTGAGCACAGAAATAAATTGGAGGCCAATTGGAGGGTTGAGCCACAGCGTTGTTTGTCAAGTTTTAATGTTTGACAATCCCATCAACGCTAATTCAGGTCCAGAAAGGTTGAGAGGGGCTGTGTTTGCCTGAAATTGCAATTGCAATTGAAGAGTTTTCCCTCAGGAGCAGCAAAGTCAACACCAGCTGTCGCTTCAGCGCGCGCTTGAGGAGTGGAGATTCTTGATGTTGCGTTGACGCGTATTCTTTTGGCATAGTGTGGCAGCGTGCTTGACTAGTCAACAGTTTCTTGGCGCCACTGCACAGGTTGCGCAGAAACAGGCTGAGTTTCGGGCGCCCCATTGCATGGCTGAGCTGCCCGGGCTGCGCTGACCTGAATTGCCACTGAAGTGTCGCCGCAGGAGCAACAAGCTCAACACCAGAAGGCGCTTCAGCATGCGCTTGAGGAGCGGGAGAGATCGCATCGTTTGGCATCTTGGTTTTCGGCAGAAGCAGCAAGCGTTGAGCGCGTTGGTTTTCGGGCCGGTCTTTTGCAAGATTCTAGTAATATTGCCTTGCTGTTTCCGTTGGCACAGAGTGGGGGGTTCATGCTTGACGATTCAACGGTGCCTCGGAGCCACTGAGCAACTTCCAGACCAGCATGGTGGTGACATATCTTTGGTGTATTTTGGCGTTTGGCCCTTGCCATTAGTTGTCGCGGTAGGAGCAGCGTGCCGAGCACGAAGCCAAGTTGCAGGCTGGCACCGCTAACATATGCCTGTGCATGACGTAAGTCATCAGTTTGCTACCACGATACTTGGTATTGCGACGCAATATGTGTGTGTGTGTGTGTGGGTGGGCCTATGGTGGGCCTGTTGCGGAATCAATCCATGCTAATATTGCCACATATTGGCCACATACATGAACACAAGTCGGCCATTGCCATGGGACATGAGATTCCGCACGCTGAATCATGTCCGATCTTTGTTGATGCAGTAGCTGCAAGGGCGAATGGGAAACTAAAGACGGAGCAATTCGATTATGTTATACCAAGAGATGGACAAGCAACAGCAGCAGCAGCAGGAGCAGCAGCACAAGGGAGAGGCTGGGGCTGGCGTTGTATGACCTGCTCTGTCACAAAACTGAATCATTTGTGTATTAGTGCTTACCCTTGCAGAGCCACATGATGCTCAATAGGGTCGCTAGGATGTTGACTCCAAAGCAGCCCCTGTCAGGAAGACCAGACTTCCGACAAGCTCAGCATTCAGAAGGCACTTGAGGTGCGCCAGCTGCGCGCTTCAGTACTATCGACACAAGATGACAGTCGTTTAGTTTGGCAACAGTAATGTGCTGAGCACAGGAATAAATTGGAGGCTGATTGCAGGGTTGAGCCACACTTGCCGTTTGTCAAGTTTCAATGTTTGACAGTCCCAGCACAGCTAATTCAGGTCCAGAAAGGTTGAGAGGGGCTGTGTTTGCCTGAAATTGCAATTGCAATTGAAGAGTTTTCCCTCAGGAGCAACAAAGTCAACACCAGCTGTCGCTTCAGCGCGCGCTTGAGGAGTGGAGATTCTTGATGTTGCGTTGATGCGTATTATTTTGGCATAGTGTGGCAGCGTGCTTGACTAGTCAACAGTTTCAGGTTGTGCAAGCTAATCCCTGCAGATCAGATGTTGAAGAGATATGTGATTAGCGTGGTGACATGGCAGAACAAACCTGGCGAGCATGCGGCCAAGTTGAAGGCGCATGCTTTGCCACCCAGGAACCAACCATCAAGAAAACTGTTTGGCCTGCAGGAGAAAGATGCTGAGCAGAGAGGGAAGCTGGAGGCCGACTGGAGGGTTGCCCCGAGCTGCCTGATCCGCATATTGCAATGTTTTAATTGTGTCTCCGCAGAAACAGGCTGAGTTTCGGGCGCCCCATTGCATGGCTGAGCTGCCCGGGCTGCGCTGACCTGAATTGCCACTGAAGTGTCGCCGCAGGAGCAACAAGCTCAACACCAGAAGGCGCTTCAGCATGCGCTTGAGGAGCGGGAGAGATCGCATCGTTTGGCATCTTGGTTTTCGGGCCGGTCTTTTTCAAGATTCTAGTAGTATTGCCTTGCTGTTTCCGTTGGCACAGAGTGGGGGGTTCATTCTTGACGATTCAACGGTGCCTCGGAGCCACTGAGCAACTTCCAGACCAGCATGGTGATGACATATCTTTGGTGTATTTTGGCGTTTGGCCCTTGCCATTAGTTGTCGCGGTAGGAGCAGCGTGCCGAGCACGAAGCCAAGTTGCAGGCTGGCACCGGTAACATATGCCTGTGCATGACGTAAGTCAACAGTTTGCTACCCCGACACTTGGTATTGCGACGCAATATGTGTGTGTGTGGGTGGGCCTATGGTGGGCCTGTTGCGGAATCAGTCCATGCTACTTTTGTCACCACATACATGAATAGTCGCCGGCCATTGCCATGGGACATCGGATTCCGCACGCTGAATCATGTCCGATCTTTCGATGCAGCAGCTGTAAGGGACAATGGGAAACTAAAGACGGAGCAATTCGATTATGTTTTGCCAGGAGATGGACAAGCAACAGCAGCAGCAGCAGGAGCAGCAGCACAAGGGAGAGGCCGGGGCCGGCGTTGTGTGACCTGCGCTGTCACAGATTTGAATAGTTTGTTTTTCAGTTCTTACCCTTGCAGGGCCACATGATTCTCCGTAGGGTCGCTAGGATGTTGACTCCAAAGCGGCGCTTTGCCAGGAAGACCAGACTGCCGACAAACTCGGCATTCAGAAGGCACTTGAGGTGCGCCAGCTGCGCGCTTGAGTACTATCGACACAAGATGACAGTCGTTTAGTTTGGCAAGATAAATATGCTGAGCACAGGAATAAATTGGAGGCCAATTGGAGGGTAGAGCCACAGCGTTGTTTGTCAAGTTTTAATGTTTGACAGTCCCATCAACGCTAATTCAGGTCCAGAAAGGTTGGGAGGGGCTGTGTTTGCCCGAAATTGCAATTGCAATTGAAGAGTTTTCCCTCAGGAGCAGCAAAGTCAACACCAGCTGTCGCTTCAGCGCGCGCTTGAGGAGTGGAGACTCTTGATGTTGCGTTGATGCGTATTCTTTTGGCATAGTGTGGCAGCGTGCTTGACTAGTCAACAGTTTCTTGGCGCCACTGAACAGGTTGTGCAAGCTAATCCCTGCAGATCAGATGTTGAAGAGATGTGTGATTAGCCGTGGTGACATGGCAAAAGCAACCTGGCGAGCATGCGGCCAAGTTGAAGGCACATGCTTTGCCACCCAGGAACCAACCATCAAGAAAACTATTTGGCCTGCAGGACAAAGATGCTGAGCAGAGAGGGAAGTTGGAGGCCGACTGGAGGGTTGCCCCATGTTTTAATCGTGTCTCCGCAGAAACAGGCTGAGTTTCGGGCGCCCCATTGCATGGCTGAGCTGCCCGGGCTGCGCTGACCTGAATTGCCACTGAAGTGTCGCCGCAGGAGCAACAAGCTCAATACCAGAAGGCGCTTCAGCATGCGCTTGAGGAGCGGGAGAGATCGCATCGTTTGGCATCTTGGTTTTCGGCAGAAGCAGCAAGCGTTGAGCGCGTTGGTTTTCGGGCCGGTCTTTTTCAAGATTCTAGTAGTATTGCCTTGCTGTTTCCGTTGGCACAGAGTGGGGGGGTTCATTCTTGACGATTCAACGGTGCCTCGGAGCCACTGAGCAACTTCCAGACCAGCATGGTGATGAC
This sequence comes from Effrenium voratum, assembly GCA_963377175.1. Taxonomy (NCBI): domain Eukaryota; class Dinophyceae; order Suessiales; family Symbiodiniaceae; genus Effrenium; species Effrenium voratum. The sequence continues at coordinate 58,485 of CAUJNA010003586.1, forward strand.
ATATGTTTGGTGTATTTTGGCGTTTGGCCCTTGCCATTAGTTGACGCGGTAGGAGCAGCGTGCCGAGCACGAAGCCAAGTTGCAGGCTGGCACCGCTAACATATGCCTGTGCATGACGTAAGTCAACAGTTTGCTACCCCGACACTTGGTATTGCGACGCAATATGTGTGTGTGTGTGGGTGGGCCTATGGTGGGCCTGTTGCGGAATCAATCCATGCTAATATTGCCACATATTGGCCACATACATGAACACAAGTCGGCCATTGCCATGGGACATGAGATTCCGACGCTGAATCATGTCCGATTGTTTGATGCAGTAGCTGCAAGGGCGAATGGGAAACTAAAGACGGAGCAATTCGATTATGTTATGCCAGGAGATGGACAAGCAACAGCAGCAGCAGCAGGAGCAGCAGCACAAGGGAGAGAGTCTGGGGCTGGCGTTGTATGACCTGCTCTGTCACAAGACTGAATCATTTGTGTATTAGTGGCGCCTGTCAGGAAGACCAGACTTCCGACAAGCTCGGCATTCAGAAGGCACTTGAGGTGCGCCAGCTGCGCGCTTGAGTACTATCGACACAAGATGACAGTCGTTTAGTTTGGCAAGATCAATATGCTGAGCACAGAAATAATTTGGAGGCCAATTGAAGGGTAGAGCCACAGCGTTGTTTGTCAAGTTTTAATGTTTGACAGTCCCATCAACGCTAATTCAGGTCCAGAAAGGTTGAGAGGGGCTGTGATTGAATGAAATTGCAATTCCAATTGAAGAGTTTTCCCTCAGGAGCAGCAAAGTCAACACCAGCTGTCGCTTCAGCGCGCGCTTGAGGAGTGGAGATTCTTGATGTTGCGTTGATGCGTATTCTTTTGGCATAGTGTGGCAGCGTGCTTGACTAGTCAACAGTTTCTTGGCGCCACTGAACAGGTTGCACAGAAACAGGCTGAGTTTCGGGCGCCCCATTGCATGGCTGAGCTGCCCGGGCTGCGCTGACCTGAATTGCCACTGAAGTGTCGCCGCAGGAGCAAGAAGCTCAACACCAGAAGGCGCTTCAGCATGCGCTTGAGGAGCGGGAGAGATCGCATCGTTTGGCATCTTGGTTTTCGGCAGAAGCAGCAAGCGTTGAAGTAATATATTGCCTTGCTGTTGCCGTTGGCACAGAGTGGGGGGTTCATTCTTGACGATTCAACGGTGCCTCGGAGCCACTGAGCAACTTCCAGACCAGCATGGTGATGACATATCTTTGGTGCATTTTGGCGTTTGGCCCTTGCCATTAGTTGACGCGGTAGGAGCAGCGTGCCGAGCACGAAGCCAAGTTGCAGGCTGGCACCGCTAACATATGCCTGTGCATGACGTAAGTCAACAGTTTGCTACCCCGACACTTGGTATTGCGACGCAATGTGTGTGTGTGTGTGGGTGGGCCTATGGTGGGCCTGTTGCGGAATCAGTCCATGCTACTTTTGCCACCACATACATGAATAGTCGCCGGCCATTGCCATGGGACATGATATTCCGCACGCTGAATCATGTCCGATCTTTCGATGCAGCAGCTGTAAGGGCGAATGAGGGAAGCTAGAGATCAATTAATTCGATTGTGCTTTGAAGGAGCTGGACAAGCAGCAGCAGCAGCAGCAGCAGCAGCAGGAGCAGAAGCGCAATGGCAGTCGAGAGGCTGGGGCTGGCGTTGTGTGACCTGCGCTGTCACAGAACTGAATAGTTTGTTTATCAGTTCTTACCCTTGCAGGGCCACATGATGCTCAGTAGGGTCGCTAGGATGTTGACTCCAAGGTAGCGCCTGTCAGGAAGACCAGACTTCCGACAAGCTCGGCATTCAGAAGGCACTTGAGGTGCGCCAGCTGCGCGCTTCAGTACTATCGACACAAGATGACAGTCGTTTAGTTTGGCAACAGTAATGTGCTGAGCACAGGAATCAATTGGAGGCTGATTGCAGGGTTGAGCCACACTTGCCGTTTGTCAAGTTTCAATGTTTGACAGTCCCAGCACAGCTAATTTAGGTGAAGCAATGCTGAGAGGGTCTGTGTTTGCCTGAAATTGCAGTTGCAATTAGAGAGCTTCCCGTCAGGAGCAGCAAAGTCAACATCAGCTGTCGCTTCAGCGCGCGCTTGAGGAGTGGAGTTTTTCAAGAGCGCGCATTGATTCGTGGTGTTGCAGCGGTATTGACTTTCAACGGTTCCTTGGCCTCACTGTACGGACTAGGCACGCTGTTCCTTGCAGACCAGATGTTGACGCGATATGCTATGCGGTCCTTGGTAGTGACATGGCAGAAGCAACCTGGCGAGCGTGCGGCCAAGTTGAAGGCGCATGCTTCGCCACCCGGGACCCAACCATCAGGAAAACCGTTTGTCCTGCAGGAGAAAGACGCGCAGCTGCCCTTGCTGCGCTCACCTGAAGTTGCCACTGCCGCCGAAGCGTCGCCTCAGCAACAAGCTCAACACCAGGCGCTTCAGCACGCGCAGGAGCGGGGGAGATCGCATCGTTTGGCATGTTGGCTTTCGGCACGAGCAGCGAGTGTTGAGCGTGCTGGTTTTTTGTTTTTTTCGGGCCCAGCTTTCTCAGTCAGTATTTGCTTTGTATTGTGTGACTCTGTGACCTAGTTTGGCAGCGTGTTTGACTACTCAACGGGCCCACTTAACAGCTTCCAGACTAGCATGATGATGACACATTAGGCCTTGCTTCGCCGTTACCCTTAGTGCGGGGGAGTGTTAAGTACAGGGTGATGCACAAGCTGACAGGCAAAAGGCTCTTGAGAAATTAGAACTGCGGCCGCCTGGGAAGTCATTTGGATCTCATTGGCCCCTAACTGTTCTGTATTTCCTCCCCCTCTTTTGTCTTCAGGGGGAATACATTTGTCAAAGCCAATGGGCTCTCCATTGGGACTCCCCATTTACTATTAGCTAGCTGACGCTAGTGTACATGGTAGGAACAGCGCGACGGGCATTTGCAGGCTGGCACCGGTAACAATGTGGATTGTCTGAGCATGACGTACTTGAACTTGTTCAGCAGTTTGCACCTAGACTTAGCATTGTATTGTCTCCCTTGTTTGATTCACGCTATCCCAAAATGAAAGTCATCCGACTTTGATTTGTTGCGACAGCTTGCAAGTGCCTGTATGATCAATCAGCTAAGCGCGACAAGCATTTGGAGGACCCTCTGCGTTTTACAGCCTCAGTCATGGGCCAACATGTTGAAGCCTGCACGCTTCTGATTAGAACCTCATCCTTCGTGCCGCGCCCACGACATGTTGCTCTGGTGGATACCCTCCGAGAGGAAATGTGACATCCTGCAAAAGTGTTTGTATTTTGTCACCCTACGTCGCGTAGCGGGCAATACTCACGTCAGTGCATGTCAGTTTCTGCAGCAAAGTTCGAGATATGTGGAGCATGCCCGTCAAATTAAGTGACCAGAGAATCACTGGTTCTTTCTCATTATTTTCTAAATGTCCCATTCTGTGCGGGGGGGGGAGAATATTTGAGAGTTCAACATGACTCATGGGTACTTCGATTCCCAGGCTCAGCAAAGTCAACAGGCGCTTGAGCGATCGCTGGAGGACTGACCAGCTGTTTAATCGTTGGCTGGGGAACAGCTTGGTCCATGGATTGTTAATGCTCCGCTTTCAAAGAGGTTGCCCTGGTTTCTCCATCATAGACTACCGATATGTTATCTGAATTGTGTCAACATGGTAAAGCTTCTCGGGCCACTTGCAACGCTCAAGTTTTGCAATTGGCTCGGTGAACTTCAGGCGCACACCTGCCAGAACCCTGAAGAAAAGCCTCGATCGGCGCGTGTGCACTTTTGAAAGAGTGTTGCTGGAGAGGTTGATTGCTGACTGCAATTCTTGAGCAACGGCCAGCATCCGCAAGTCTTTGTTTTGTTTCAAAATGAGCTGTCCATCAACCCTGAGTTAATGCACGAAACTGGCGGGACTGCTCATCAGCTTTCCATGCAATGACTGGGTCCCCTTCAAAGGTGGGCCACAACAAAGCGCCAAGGTCCCATTGTCCGCGTTCGAGCGCCCATTGTTGGGTTTCCGCTGCATTTCGCACTTTCTGACTGGACTGACCGATTTAAGCAACAAGGCGTCAACCACGCGCCACTGGAGCGGAGATCATGTTTGTTCGTCCAAAGGCCCGCTCCATACCTTGATGGCTTTCTGGTTCCCTTCAAAAGACATGAGGGGATTCATGCCTGTATGAATTTCTGTATGGCACTCAAATCGAGATGTTCAAAGTATCCATGCGCCGCTTGCGGGAATGCATCCACTGCATGTTATCGCAGGAGATGCGAGCTAAGTGCGCGAAGCTAGAGGCCGGCTGGCTCAGCTCAAGTGCGGCCAGACGCGTCGATCGACCGACCATCTCGGAATTAGTAATTACGACAATGCATCGGGAGGCCGCGTCCCAAATTTGCAGAATTTAATTAAGCTTGGAAGACCAGTGCGGGAAGCAAGTCTAGAAAGAGAGATCGTCCTCCGGCCAATCCACTTAGGGATTGAGGTTTCGCTGCAAGCATCTCACATCCAAACAGGCCGGCTTCTTCGAAATGGCCACGCAGCTGGGTTTATCTGGGCGTGCACTCAAAGGGCAACAATGTGCAATCGTTTGTCCCCTTTTGACCAGCTGTTCGACCAACGTCGTCCTGAAAGATTGTTGTTAGATCTGCGGACATGCGATGCATGACCTTTCAGCAGGGGTCCAGTCAAGGATGGGCAAGACTGTATTTGGTTTGCCAGGCAGAACATGCTCGACATCAAGCAGAGCTGAAGACGGCTCTTCAGGACAGTGACGCAGATTGCCCTGTAGCCGAGGTAGCTGATTCAGAATGAACATTTTGAACAACTTGCTATTGGGGTCTCCTTTGGAGGGTCAGGCGTTAACACTGGGCCAAAAGTCAGCGAAGGCTGCGTCTTATGTTCTTGGCTATTTGGCTCGTTTCTGACCTCGAGCCTCTATCAAATACACGGATTGGACAGCCATGCTCTATAAATTGAGAATGTGATGTGTTGACGATTAGAGGGGTCGCAGTGTGGTCAAGTGCTTGGTCCAAGTGAGTGACAATCAAAACCCGGGTAATTGGAGGGTAGTAAGGCACAATCCCAGCCATAAATGGGATGCGACCGCCTTGGCAATGACATGGTTCTGGGTAGACCCTTTTAATACCGGTTTCTGATCGCGACTCAAGTGTAGTAAATCAATCATCAGAACTTGCCTTTTCTCATCAGACCAAGCTAACTCTACCCTCCTCCATTTTTCGTGGCAGGAAAGGTCGGCTCCAGCCTAGTGCCTTTTGCCCGCATTTTGCGTGCCTTTTGAGGCACAGCGAGCCAAGCAACAGCTTGATCTGCAGAAGTTGCTGCAGGCGACGTTTGGTTTTGCGGCGGGCGTCACCGATGTGCCCCTCAAAATACATGGTGCTCCCTCTCACATGTGCTCGAGGACAAAAACCTGCTCATTATTCACCAACCTGAAAGAAGGTACCCCTACAACAGGCACCGTCAGAAAGGGGCACGAGGTCGTAAGCAGAATCCCGTTGTAGCCTTGCCTCTTCTTCTTTTGGCAAGGCTCAGCAGAGTTCAAAATAGGTTGGGCAAACTGGAGCTGCTGTTTAGAGTCTGTGTACACCGTGGGCCCGTGGCAAAATGGCAGTACACCCTAATGCGCTGGTGGGAGGCTGCGAGTTTGAGTCCTTCCACTGGCCCTTATGTTGAAACACCGCCGTTTGGCAGGGACCATGGTTGTCATTAGAGTGGAGAGTCGATGCAAGATGTGGACAGGCCTAAACTGACATGAGCAACGCAGCTGCCAGATTGGAAGACAAAACCCCCTATCCAGTTGCACCGAGTTGCCAGAAGTCATGATGCGACACCCATGTTGACAACTGGACATGGCCACCAGTGGATCACCCCTCTGGTGTTGCGGTGTTCCTTGAAAAACAACGTAGCTCCGAGTCCTTTGCAGGAGAAGGACGTGGATCATCGGAAGAGCCTCAAGGCTGTGGATTCCTGGAACATGTGCGTAGAGACGCAATGGCGCATCTTACTGTAATATGTGTGTGTGTGTGTGTTTTGTCAGGGTTTTACAGGGACACCAAAAGAAAGCCATCTACTTTGTGGGTTTTTCTATGTTGATGCACCCCCATAATATATCACCTAATATGAAGTATAGCGATTCAAAGTGTGGCCATGGGGCAGTCGCCGTTTCCCTGATTTGGGCAAACAAGAAGTGGCACCCAATCTGTCCGCGTCTCATGAGAACCTCCCACATTTCAGGAGACTCAGGGAGAAACCAAACAAGCATTTGGAGGATTCCGGTGTGAACTGCGGATGGAGCACGAGGTCTGGATCCACTGGCCAGCGGGTTTGTGTCGCCTTCAACAAATATCCCACACACCATTTTTTGTCAAACATGCACCCTTTGTGCTTGGAAAACATGTGCCATGGTCAAAGGACCCGGCCAACCAATCGGATCATGAGCCCTTCAGAAGGGAAGCTGGACAGCCATTGCAAATCCTTTGGGGAACCTGGCCTTGATCCAGACAAGATGTTGCAACCTCATTAAAGTTGACCCCTGATTCATAGCCCTCAGTTGACTACAGGGGTGCACCGGAATAAAGCAGTCCCCAGTAAAAAGGGTACGCCCGAAATAAGAAGCAGCGGGTTGGTTCACAAGGGTCAACATTGCACATTGCCCTCGCTCTGCGATTCACTCCGATTCGAGGCTCAGGAGGAGCAGCATCGTGACGTGGAGCAGGCACTGCAGGCCCCTCTTTGCCTTTGGAAGGAGTTGAGGCAGTCCAAGAAGACAAGACATCCAGATCCCAACCCGAGCTGGAGCAGAGATTTGTGTTTCCTTTTTTCTCTCCGGGAAGAATGCCAAGCCTGCAGGCAAAGGATGAGGACCACCGAAGACAAACGCAGGCCGGCATTCCGAAGGCTAAAATATGAGGCCTGCGCGTGGACATGCGGTGTTTTGATGAAAGGATTACACATGGTTTAGGATTTGGCTGAAGCGGTGGTACCCTTTGCCGAGAGGGTTGGCTACCCATTTCCATGCACACATGCACGAGACGCCAGGAACTGCAGGAGCTGCAGCAACGCTTTGCGGATCAGGCGATTGCATGGGCGGATGTATAAGAGTGTTGCTATGCCTTGCCGGCTTACTTCTTGAGACTTTTGATGTGCACTAACATGTTCAATGCAGATGCTTGGCATTTGCGGATGCAGACGATGTTCATGATGGTACAACCTTCAACTTCAATACAATCGGCATGATGCAAGCAAAAGGTAGGGGAGGTCGCAGTATATGCGTTTGCGAGTAAGCCAATTGATAGATCCTGGACTGTTTTCTTCAATGATAGACCTGAAAGGATTGATGGCAGACTCCTGGGTATCTCGGTGGTGCGTGAGATGCGAGAGATAAGCAATGGCCAAACTCAACCTTTAGTTCTTGCGGGGGGATTAACCATCAATCTGGATTGTCCAAAATCCGGCAAGGAAGAGGCCATGAAAAAGCTGCGGGCAGAAAAGGAAGAGGCCTCACAAGAGCTGCTGCAGACAAGTAGAGAGACGAAGAGGCTACCAGCTGAGCTTGAGCGCAAGGCAAACCCTGGGGCACAGCCTTTGGCCGTGGAATCCCAGCCGACGGAGCTCACCGGAGCTTCCCAGGGATTGGAAGAAACGCGTGTCAGTTTGAAACCAGCAGTGGCAGAGGGAGACACATTGCAAAGACAGGTGGACAAAGCCAAGCAGACTCAAGAACCGCAAAGCCAAGGAGACGTGGGAAGCCAACTGCAGGAAAGTTCCCACAAGTTGCAAGAGACCCGGGAAGCTTTGCAAGCTGCCCTTGATGAGAAAGAATCCCTGCAGAACGAGGTCGAGACTGTCAGAAGGCAGGCTGCAGAAGCGCAGGAAAGCCCGGAAGACTTGGCAAGGCGGCTGCAGGAAAGTTCCCACAAGTTGCAAGAGACCCGCGAAGCTTCGCAAGTTGCCCTTGATGAGAAAGAATCCCTGCAGAACGAGGTCGAGACTGTCAGAAGGCAGGCTGCAGAAGCTGAGGCGCATTCGCAGGAAAGCCCACAAGACTTGGCAAGGCGACTGCAGGAAAGTTCCCACAAGTTGCAAGAGACCCGGGAAGCTTTGCAAGCTGCCCTTGATGAGAAAGAAACCCTGCAGAACGAGGTCGAGACAGTCAGAAGGCAGGCTGCAGAAGCTGAGGTGCATTCGCAGGAAAGCCCACAAGACTTGGCAAGGCGACTGCAGGAAAGTTCCCACAAGTTGCAAGAGACCCGGGAAGCTTTGCAAGCTGCCCTTGATGAGAAAGAATCCCTGCAGAACGAGGTTGAGACTGTCAGAAGGCAGGCTGCAGAAGCTGAGGCGCATTCGCAGGAAAGCCCACAAGACTTGGCAAGGCGACTGCAGGAAAGTTCCCACAAGTTGCAAGAGACCCGGGAAGCTTTGCAAGCTGCCCTTGATGAGAAAGAAACCCTGCAGAACGAGGTCGAGAAAGTCAGAAGGCAGGCTGCAGAAGCTGACGTGCATTCGCAGGAAAGCCCACAAGACTTGGCAAGGCGACTGCAGGAAAGTTCCCACAAGTTGCAAGAGACCCGGGAAGCTTTGCAAGCTGCCCTTGATGAGAAAGAATCCCTGCAGAACGAGGTCGAGACTGTCAGAAGGCAGGCTGCAGAAGCTGCAGGAAAGCCCGGAAGACTTGGCAAGGCGGCTGCAGGAAAGTTCCCACAAGTTGCAAGAGACCCGCGAAGCTTCGCAAGTTGCCCTTGATGAGAAAGAATCCCTGCAGAACGAGGTCGAGACTGTCAGAAGGCAGGCTGCAGAAGCTGAGGCGCATTCGCAGGAAAGCCCACAAGACTTGGCAAGGCGACTGCAGGAAAGTTCCCACAAGTTGCAAGAGACCCGGGAAGCTTTGCAAGCTGCCCTTGATGAGAAAGAATCCCTGCAGAACGAGGTCGAGACTGTCAGAAGGCAGGCTGCAGAAGCGCAGGAAAGCCCGGAAGACTTGGCAAGGCGGCTGCAGGAAAGTTCCCACAAGTTGCAAGAGACTTTGCAGGCTGCTCTGGATGAGAAGGAATCCCTGCAGAAGCAGGTCGAGGCTGTCAGAAGGCAGGCTGCAGAAGCTGAGGTGCATTTGCAGCAAAGCCAGAGAGACTTTGGAAGGCAACTGCAGGAGAGCATGCAGGGGCTTGGACTGTCTTGTAAGGCATGTGAAGATGCAATGCAGGCTAAATCTGTTCCTTTGCCCTGCGTGCCAGTTCTGTCCGACCTTTTTTTGCAAACCGAGCTTACAGGCTTTGTTGCGTGCTTTCTTGCCATGTCATTGCTCCAGCAGAAAGTGGCCTATGCATGTGCTGTTGAGGAAACCGTCTTGCATATAAGTATTCCTCATTGGTACGAGTAACGCGTTTCCTTGTGTACTGCATCTTGCTTTGTCAGCGTGCAGAAGCCAGAGAGATCTCCAAGCTTGAGACCAGCTTTGATTGCAGAGCCAGTTTATGTCAGACCGTAGATCGGTCTTGGGCGATGTCCGATGAGTTTCGTTTCTTAACAGCGCCTTTTTCGATAGCAAGCTTTGTATTTGCATTTACAACTTGAATTGGCATGTTGGCTTTCCGCAGCGAGACGTGGCAGGCAACAGCCGTCAATACTAAAAATAGCAATGCGTGCGCAGTGGCATAGCTCCGCACTGCGAGGTTTGGGCACAGTTCGACGCTGCAGAACATTGTTCTGGGGCAGGTCTGGTAATCCACATTTTAGGAAAATGAAGAGTTTCCCCTGTAAACCACGCCGGTCCCCTCCTCGGTGTGAGTAGGCTATCAGCAGGAGGGGTTGGCGGCCATAAATGGGAGATCCATAAGCAGGCTTGGGCAATGGGCTCTTGGGTTATGGTAAGTGATGAGGGCCCTACCAGAGTTTGTTGGATCCCGCTCCGGTTTGACCTAATTGGCGGAAAGCCGAGGTGAAACCAGGTCCAAACCAGGAGCCATATCTTGGAAAAGCTGCTTCTTTGCCGCTGTGATTGGACAGGTTACCAGTGTACTAATGAGATTCACCGCCTCGTATTCAATTTGCGCACGTGTGAGGAGCAGCAGGACGCGCGCAGCCAAGAGCTAGAAGCTTTGCAGGCCAACCAGCATGGTTTTCATAGTCGGATTGGATTGGTCAAACGCGATGCACGGTACGTTTGAACGTAGTGATGACCATTGTTTGTTCCACTCTGTTCGACCCTCCCCTCAACAATGGATCCTCCCGAAACAGATGAGTTTCCATTTAATCTAGTATTGCTGGAGCTTGCTCTTGAGATTGGGTTGGTGGGACTTGAGGTTTCATTTGATTTAATATGCGGCTGATTTTTGGAGCGGAGGGACCTAGTACCCATTTGATGTTGTATCGCGGGATGTGATTTTGGTTTTTATTGAGTATTGCTCAATTGTGGGATTGGATTTTCCATTTGAGTATAGATTGCTGGCATTGATGTTTCTTTTGAGTTGGTGGTATTGCCAGATTGAAGCTTCCATTTGTCGTATTGCTGGATCGGAGTTTCCGTTTGATTTAGTATTGCTTGATTGGATTCCCATTGATTTGATCCAGTATTGTGAGGTTGTTGTTCTTGTTTGGGGCGGCTGCAACAAATTATTATTTTGCCCCAACAAAGTTATTCTCTCCTCCTCAAGGTACTCCTCCCCTGTGTGAGATGATTGAGCACGGACTTTGGATGAAACTATGCAACGACTTGCTGAGTCTGTGGGTTGTTGTGGTTGCCAAAAGTTGACTCTTGGGCAATTAGCTTGGGCTAGGGCCTACAAGAAGCTTCAACTTCCAGATTTGAGATTTGAATTGTCAGCTTTGTTTTAGCCTCAAACATGATTGTTTTTGGGGCTGCAACAAATTGTCGGGCGGTCCCTGAGAAGGAGCTGCCTTATTCCTTCTCAAGTGCCACACCCCTCGTTGTGGGATTGATTGGGTCTATACTTTTAAATGAAGCTTTGTAAATAAACGTGAGTTTGGGGGCTGATGATTTGTTTGTTTCCCAATTGTGTACTTTTTTGGGGGGAGTTGGGGGTTCATTATGCAGGAGGGCTTTATTGATATATTATATATATATGTATAAGTCACCATTAGTTGTGCCAATGGGCCAACTGTTGTCAATTGGCGGCGGCACGAGGTCCCGTTGCGTGCTTTTGGTCCCTATGTGAGGTTCAGTCAAAATGACGGATTTTGCAACGCACCACACAACCCAGGAGACTCACACATTTTCCCATGTCCTCTTCGGAAACACGTAATTGTGACAATGGTTCATGCGCATGTGTGTGTGTGTGTGTGACACCTGAGGCGCGAGATGCGGATCACGGCCGGAAGTTGCAGGCAATGGTGTGCAGTGATCCACAAATTATCCTCAACACACATAGCATTGTTCGCGGTAGTATTTCGCAAAGGACCAGTCGACTAGCCGTTTGTGCGACTAAGCAAAGTTGTGCCAGAGTTGCAGAGTTGCAAGGCAAAGGATGAACATCTGCTGGAGCTTCAGCGAGCGCAGGCTATGACTGGGTTTGATTTTGGGCACTTCAGTTGTCCAAATTGGGGCCTTGCGTGTTGTTGCAAAGATCCTGTTTGAGCAAGTGTTTGTAGTTTTTAGGCAATTCACTCATGATGTGCGTATTTGGTAATCAAACCAATCAAGCTTGCTTTCAGGCAACCAGACCTCAATGTTCGGTGTCGACATCTTCGCTGCAATGTTGTCATAGCAAGTTTTGAGCAACTAAGGGAAACATATTCTATGTTGCGACACACAAAGGAAGCTAAGTTGTGCCATGGTTGCAGCGGCTTCATGCTGTTGTGGGAACATGATGCATGTTGCAGATGCGCATTGGAGAGGCGCAGCAAGCTGAACATCATCTCGAGCTTGAAGAAGCATTGCAGGCCAGCATGGAACAGCGTGACTTCGTACTGGGGACTCTTGACTAGGCCAACTGGCAGGACACGCGGTAGCATGATCAGAATCACGATCCAAAGTGACATCGCAAACTCATTGTGCATATGTTATCCTTTCTTTTGCTCTGGTCCTCGTGTTGCTGTAAACAAGGGCTTGTCAGACTGACTGCAGCCTATTTGCAACAAGAGAAGGACGAGGATCGTGGAACAAGAAAGGGAGGCAAGCTTTTGCCAGCAAAGGGCAACAGAAGCGCGGACTTCCCAGCGGAACAGTTAGGTCACTCCTTTGATGCCCTGGCGGTGTTGTTGGCGGAAGCAATGTTCCTCTGGTCAGTTGCTACTTCTTTCCAATAGAGGAAAGACAGCTTGTTGGCAGTCACAAACTTTGTTGGATGCATGTGCTGGTTTGCATGACCCTTACCAGTCAATTGCAGGAGCAAGATGAGCACCACACCAACAAGGCGGAGGCAACGGTTGCTACTCCGGAGCAATGTGCAAGCTGACATTTGCAGTGAGCGACATATGATGTGTTCTTCCTTTCTCAACTTGACACTAGAGTCTGAAAATGCCTGCTGAGACAGGTTGGCTTGCACGACAGCACTGTGTACTGAGCGCAATAATTGGCCACACGGTGTTTTTGTTGATGGGCGCAGAGGCCTCAGCTAGTCTGCGATGTGATATTCCTCAGCAAAGGTCAGGACACCAACATGTGGGATCACATCGACAGAATCCATGGACACGGGGGGGGGGGGGAATGCCCAGGTAGTTTCTAGCAAGTGAAAGACACAGCATACAGGGAGATCCCACCCCTTCAATATTCTGGCTTGAACATGAGTGATTGCTGCATCAGGAACAGTCGACATGAGACTTTCCAGAGTAATCGACCTTTTGGGAGTTACGTGCGACAAAATTAATTGCGTATTTGCCTGACTTGAACATGCGGGTCGTTTGCCAAGCTCGCCATGGACGAGTTCCAGCAGTTCCAGACGCGGCAGGAAGGGAAGCTTTGGCGAAGAACGCGAGGCTTTCTGTGCCGCAGCCCGTGGGTTGTGGAGTGGTTCGTGGTGTCACCGGAGTACTTGGTGGCTTTTGCCTCACGTACCAGTGCAGAAGTGAAGCTTTGCATTTGTCTGGCGTCTGTAACCTCAGTGGAAGAGGATGGTAAGGGCATCTTCCGTGTTTGCTATGCCCCGCAGCTGGGAAAGGCAGCTTGCGACAAGGCTCAGCATTTGGTGCTAAAGGCGGCTGAGGAGGAGGACATGCGCCGGTGGATTGCAGCCATCCACGAGGGCCAGGAGCGCCGCCGCCGCGACCGGCACTTTGTGCCGCTCTCCGTGGCCTCTGAGCGTCTCGTGGAGCAGCGCCGCCGGGTGCAGGAGGCGGAGGCGGAGGCGGCGCGGCACCGGGCCGCGGCGGCGGAGGCAGGGCGGGGCGTCGCCTGCCAGCGCCTGGCCGCGGCAGCCGAGGCGCCGCTGCTGGCCGGGCTGCGGCGCTGGGCTCTTGGGGCCCGTGCCTTGGCGCAGGCAGAGGCGGTGCAGGAGGCAGAGGCACGGGCAGAGGCAGCGGGGGCCCAGGCAAAGGCAGCGGAGGTGCGAGAAAATTCAGTGCGGCTGGGGGTCACGCTGGTGGGTGTGGTGCTGCGTGGGGCAACGCAGCGGTGTTTGGGTCATGTCTTGCGCTGTTTGGAGCCTGTTCCAGAGCCATCTGAGCCACTTGAGCCCACGCCCAGCACGCCAAGCATGCCCAGCGCCCTTTCAAGGGCTCTTGCAGCCGGACGTGTGGCGAGGGAGGCCGTGAGATGGCAGTCGCTTGGCAGCGCCATGGCCGTGCTGAGGGCTTTGCTAAAGACGCGAGAGCAGAGAGAGACGAAGATGCAGGCGGTGCAGGCCTCCATCACCACGGAAACAGGGGATGCTGCTGTGCAGGCTGAGGATGTGGTCGACCTGGTCAAAGTGGTCGAAGTGGTAAAAGACACAGAAGTCACATCTGAGAGCACACCCGAGAGCACGCCGCATGCCTCTTCACCGCGGTATGCAGCTTCAAAGGTGCTCGAGGCTTGCCAGGCATCACCTGAATCAATCTTGCAGGAGCTGGGATTGCCCAGTGATACAGAGTCAGAGTCTGAGGAGTTGTTGCCTTGCCAGCCAAAGTCTCCAAAGTGTTCGGAACCAGTCTCAGAGCCAGTGCATCTGCCTGCAAACTTCAATGGGGACGATAGGTGCACGCATGCCGGAGCTTCAGGTTTACCTATCCCAGCACCACGCGCACTTGAATCTTTGCAAGAGCAGGGTGAGCCGCACGAGCGGCAAGAAGGTTGCATCTCAGGTCGCCTCACAGAGGCTGCCAGCTCCGTCCAAGAGGTGCAATCAGGACTCCTCAAGCTCCAAGATCATCTCGAGCAAGCGCTGGTTGCTGAAGCAGAGCGGCAGGAGGATTCGCAGTACGCGCAGCGCTGGATGTTGGAGGTGGCGGCTTGCGATACCGACGCGCTTTTGCGGCCCTCTGCATGTTGCACTGGCAGCAGTTATGATCCTTGGGAGCGGGAGTCGAGCAGCGACGTGGGTTTCGCCTCCGCCTCCGACAGCGATTTGTCCCCGCATCGGGAGGCCACGATTTCCAGTCGTCTCCAGGGAGGCACCGGCGGCGATGTGAAGCTGCAGCTTCCACTCAGGCGGGACCCATGGAAACGGCCGCCTCCTCCTCGTTGTTTGCCAGTGGGGACCCCTTCCCAGCGCGCGCGCTCTAGCTCCGCCTCTGACACGGAGGCCAGCGTGACACGAGGCAAATCAAGCCAGTCACCACTTGCACCACTTCCATCCTGTGACTTTTTGCCGCAGGAAGTCCTGCGCGCGTGGCGCAGTGGAAGTTTCGAGGTTTCACCGACAACGCCAACGACTCCTAACACGAGCTTCGCAAAAAGGGCATGCCATGGGCCATGTGTTTGGGTGCTTTGCTTCCTTTGAGCCGGAGAAGTCAGCATCGTGCAAAAGACGCTCGTTCCAGGCTCAGCTGGCTGAGCACCGCCTCGAGCTTGAACGGATTCTGCAGGCCGAGACCCCTGACAGTCACTGGACACTGGTCATAAGCATTGGTCCCAGCATTGGCTGAATGTACACTTGCTGTATGTGGGATAATGTTGGTTCTGTGTCGGCCTATCCGTCATTTGAGTGAAAGGGCATGGGAACATAGGGCAAAACTTACACCAAGTTGTGCCCCAAAGCCCCATGTCGTTGGGGGCAAATCAGAATTAGTTGTGCTAGTTCAACTTGTTATGCAGGAGCTTAGTGGTAGATTGAAGCGTGACTCAAATTGCAACTCTGATCCTGACCCGTCATGTTGTCCTTGTTGTTGCACTTGAAGCTGGTGCAACTAGCATTACGTGAATCGCATGCTTGGGGTTTGTAAAGCTGGGAAGCAGCTACACATTCAGGGCAAGGCACTTGCCAAGTGACAACTTCTGTGATTGAACCTCTGATTGGCGTTGTGCAGCAAGCTGAACACCGCCATGGCTGCAGGCCCGTACAAAATCCTAGTTTCCTGAAGGGCCCGGCAAGTCGATAGCGTGATTGGAACAAAGCATTGCTGTGACGGCTACAAATGTGCTTCGCTGCATAGCGGGATGCAGAGAGGTGGTCATGTGTCAAACAGGGGGCAAGAGATGCATCAGCAACAAACCATCACGCTCGAGGCAAGCATCGCAGAGGTGACAGTGATTTATAGTGTTTGTAGAGTGTTTGTAGAGGGATACATACATACTGATTGTTGTGCACAGTGTAAGTGACGTTTCACTCAAGGGATGTTGTGCACAGCACATGTGACAGGCAAAGGACGCGGAACACAGCGAAAACTTGCAGGCGGGGGCTTGGGCACATGCTCCATTGAGCGCGGGCAAGGAGTTTGAAAGTTGTGGAAGACATTGAGGGCAAGGTTCCGAGTGCCTCCCCTGGCAAGGTGGAAGCTGCACACCGTTTGGAACTCGAGCAAGCGCTGCAGGCGCTTGCAAAATCCAAGAACCTTGAGGGGCAAAGCAACTGCCACAGTCATTGACTGATCCAAACATCACCTAGCTGCGAGGAAGGTGGTCATTGTGTGAAACAATCCTGGGCAGGAACATCACCAGCAGCAGAGCAGCAAGCTCGAGGCGAGCATTACAGAGGTTGCGTGGACTTGCCAATGTTTGGGATTGCTTGTACACCAGGTTTACATACCCTTTCAGGAAATGACCCCGGCAAAGGCGTGCACTTTTGATCCCACTGGCCCAACAGAGATTGTATGCCAACAGGCCAAGGATGCGGAACACTCCGAGAAGTTGCAGGCAGGGACTGGGCGTTGCATGCTTCACGATGACGTGATATGCGCTATGAGCTCTTGGATGCATTTTTTTCGGACGTTTAAGCTTGAGTGGATATTGAGGGAACAGTACTTGACCCTTCCTGCGATTCAAGCTGATTGGCAAGGTGCAGCAAGCTGAACACCGCCTGGTACTCGAGCAAGCACTGCAGGCGCTTACAAAGTGCGAGAATCCCTGAAGTGCACTAGCAATGAACATCGCCTGGGTGTTGCCTACCATGGCTGGCTGCATAGCAGGATGCAAGAAGGCAGTCGTTTGAATGGTGCGTGGCCAACAGTCCTGGTCAGGAGCATCATGATCAGCAGACCAACAAGCTCGAGGCAAGCATTGCCAAGATTGCAGCCGCTGTTTTGCCAATGTTTGGGACAGTTTGTACACGTTGATTTTTTTTTTTTTCCCCACTGTTCCCGAAAGAGGTTTGCACGCTAGATACTGAGCAGGTCGATGACCGTCTAACCGATGGTGTGTGACAAAGGGGCTTGCACTGCCATTCTGAAACACGGAGGACCATTAATTAGTCGTTTTGCGTGTCGACCTTCCTACTGCCATGCCCGACAGATACCAAAAGCAGAGATATTTGCTTGGTTTGTGTTTTTCAGCTCAACAGATGGCATGGCTTCGGCTGGAGGGTGCTCGGTCTTTATGCAAACAGGCCAAGGATGCGGAACACTCCGAGAAGTTGCAGGCAGGGACTGGGCGTTGCATGCTTCACGATGACGTGATATGCGTTATGAGCTCTTGGATGCATTCGTTCGCACGTTTAAACTTCAGTGGATATTGAGGGAACAGTACTTGACCCTTCCTACGATTCAAGCTGATTGGCAAGGTGCAGCAAGCTGAACACCGCCTGGTACTCGAGCAAGCACTGCAGGCGCTTACAAAGTGCGAGAATCCCTGAAGTGCGCTAGCAATGAATATCGCCTGGGTGTTGCCTACCATGGCTGGCTGCATAGCAGGATGCAAGAAGGCAGTCGTTTGAATGGTGCGTGGCCAACAGTCCTGGTCAGGAGCATCATGATCAGCAGACCAACAAGCTCGAGGCAAGCATTGCCAAGATTGCAGCCGCTGTTTTGCCAATGTTTGGGACAGTTTGTACACCACGATCATTTACTTACCCTTTGGGCAGATGGCCCTGCAAAAGGATTGTTTTTTTGCCACTGTTCCCGAAAGAGGTTTGCACTAGATGCTGAGCAGGTCGATGACCGTCTAACCGATGGTGTGTGACAAAGGGGCTTGCACTGCCATTCTGAAGCACGGAGGACCATTAATTAGCCGTTTTGCGTGTCGACCTTCGTATCTGCCATGCCCGACAGATACGAAAAGCAGAGATATTTGCTTGGTTTGTGTTTTTCAGCTCAACAGATGGCATGGCTTCGGCTGGAGGGTGCTCGGTCTTTATGCAAACAGGCCAAGGATGCGGAACACTCCGAGAAGTTTCAGGCAGGGGCTGGGCGTTGCATGCTTCATGATGACGTGATATGCGTTATGAGCTCGGGGATGCATTTTTTCGGACGTTTAAGCTTGAGTGGATATTGAGGGAACAGTACTTGACCCTTCCTGCGATTCAAGCTGATTGGCAAGGTGCAGCAAGCTGAACACCGCCTGGTACTCGAGCAAGCTCTGCAGGCGCTTACAAAGTGCGAGAATCCCTGAAGTGCACTAGCAATGAACATCGCCTGGGTGTTGCCTACCATGGCTGGCTGCATAGCAGGATGCAAGAAGGCAGTCGTTTGAATGGTGCGTGGCCAACAGTCCTGGTCAGGAGCATCATGATCAGCAGACCAACAAGCTCGAGGCAAGCATTGCCAAGATTGCAGCCGCTGTTTTGCCAATGTTTGGGACAGTTTGTACACCACGATCATTTACTTACCCTTTGGGCAGATGGCCCTGCAAAAGGATTGTTTTTTTGCCACTGTTCCCGAAAGAGGTTTGCACTAGATGCTGAGCAGGTCGATGACCGTCTAACCGATGGTGTGTGACAAAGGGGCTTGCACTGCCATTCTGAAACACGGAGGACCATTAATTAGCCGTTTTGCGTGTCGACCTTCCTACTGCCATGCCCGACAGATACGAAAAGCAGAGATATTTGCTTGGTTTGTGTTTTTCAGCTCAACAGATGGCATGGCTTCGGCTGGAGGGTGCTCGGTCTTTATGCAAACAGGCCAAGGATGCGGAACACTCCGAGAAGTTGCAGGCAGGGACTGGGCGTTGCATGCTTCATGATGACGTGATCTGCGTTATGAGCTCTTGGATGCATTTTTTCGGACGTTTAAGCTTGAGTGGATATTGAGGGAACAGTACTTGACCCTTCCTACGATTCAAGCTGATTGGCAAGGTGCAGCAAGCTGAACACCGCCTGGTACTCGAGCAAGCACTGCAGGCGCTTACAAAGTGCGAGAATCCCTGAAGTGCGCTAGCAATGAATATCGCCTGGGTGTTGCCTACCATGGCTGGCTGCATAGCAGGATGCAAGAAGGCAGTCATTTGAATGGTGCGTGGCCAACAGTCCTGGTCAGGAGCATCATGATCAGCAGACCAACAAGCTCGAGGCAAGCATTGCCAAGATTGCAGCCGCTGTTTTGCCAATGTTTGGGACAGTTTGTACACGTTGATTTACGTTTTTTTTTCTCCCACTGTTCCCGAAAGAGGTTTGCACTAGATACTGAGCAGGTCGATGACCGTCAAACCGATGGTGTGTGACAAAGGGGCTTGCACTGACATTCTGAAACACGGAGGACCATTAATTAGCCGTTTTGCGTGTCGACCTTCCTACTGCCATGCCCGACAGATACGAAAAGCAGAGATATTTGCTTGGTTTGTGTTTTTTAGCTCAACAGATGGCATGGCTTCGGCTGGAGGGTGCTCGGCCTGTATGCAAACAGGCCAAGGATGCGGAACACTCCGAGAAGTTTCAGGCAGGGGCTGGGCGTTGCATGCTTCATGATGACGTGATGTGCGTTGTGTGCTTTTGGATGTAGTTGTTCGGATGCGTAAGCTTCGATGGATATTGAGGAAACAGTACTAGGCCCTTCCTGCGGTTTACTGTAATCTGATTGGCAAGGCGCAGCAAGCTGAACACCGCCTGGTACTCGAGCAAGCACTGCAGGCGCTTACAAAGTGCGAGAATCCCTGAAGTGCCGTAGCAATGAACGTCGCCTGGGTGTTGCCTACCATGGCTGGCTGCATAGCAGGATGCAAGAAGGCAGTCGTTTGAATGGTGCGTGGCCAACAGTCCTGGGCAGGAGCATCATCAGCAGCAGACCAACAAGCTCGAGGCAAGCATTGCCAAGATTGCAGCCGCTGTTTTGCCAATGTTGGGATACTCTGTAGACCGCGTTTATTTACTTGCCCCGTGGGCACATGACCCCTCAAAAGGATTGTTTTGTTTTCTTCCTTTTTTGTGTGATTATTATTGTTATATATGTACGTTTTGTCCCCCTGTTCCCGAAAGAGGTTTGCTCTAGTTACGCAGCGGGTTGGTGACAGTCAAGCCGATGGTGTGTGACGAAGGGGTTGGCACTGCCACTCTTACACACGGCGAATTGTTCGTTGGCTTTTTTCCGTGTGGGCCTTCTCACTGCCAAGCCTGACAAAAAGGAAAAGCCAATATATTTTACTGGTTTGTGATTTTTCACTCAACAGATGGCATGACTTCGGCTGGAGGGTGCTCGGCCTGTATGCCAACAGGCCAAGGATGCGGAACACTCTGAGAAGTTGCAGGCAGGGACTGGGCGTTGCATGCTTCACGATGACGTGATATGTGTTATGAGCTCTTGGATGCATTTGTTCGGACGTTTAAGCTTGAGTGGATATTGAGGAAACAGTACTTGACCCTTCCTGCGATTCAAGCTGATTGGCAAGGTGCAGCAAGCTGAACACCGCCTGGTACTCGAGCAAGCACTGCAGGCGATCACAAAGTGCGGAAATCGCTGAAGCGCACCAGCAATGAACATCTCATGGTTGTGTTGCCTACCATGGCTGGCTGCATAGCAGGATGCAAGAAGGCAGTCGTTTGAATGGTGCGTGGCCAACAGTCTGGGCAGGAGCATCATCAGCAGCAGACCAACAAGCTCGAGGCAAGCGTTGCCAAGATTGCAGCTGCTTTTTGGCCAATGTTGGGACACTTTGTACGCCGCAGTTATTTACCCCTTGGGCAGATGAATCCGCATTTGTTTTTTTAAAGAGTATTTGTTTATCCCGCTGTTCCCGAAAGAGGTTTGCACTAGATGCGCAGCGGGGCTTTGCACTGCCACTCTGAAATACGCAGGACTATTTATTGGAAGTTTTGTGTGTGCTTCTCGCTGCCAAGCCTGACAGAAAGGAAGAGCCAAGATATTTGACTGGTTTGTGATTTTTCACTCAACTGTTGGCATGGCTTGGGCTGGAGGGTGCTCTGAATGTATGCCAACAGGCCAAGGATGCGGAACACTCTGAGAAGTTGCAGGCAGGGACTGGGCGTTGCATGCTTCACGATGACGTGATATGCGTTATGAGCTCTTGGATGCATTTTTTCGGACGTTTAAGCTTGAGTGGATATTGAGGAAACAGTACTTGACCCTTCCTGCGATTCAAGCTGATTGGCAAGGTGCAGCAAGCTGAACACCGCCTGGTACTCGAGCAAGCACTGCAGGCGATCACAAAGTGCGGAAATCGCTGAAGCGCACCAGCAATGAACATCTCATGGTTGTGTTGCCTACCATGGCTGGCTGCATAGCAGGATGCAAGAAGGCAGTCGTTTGAATGGTGCGTGGCCAACAGTCCTGGGCAGGAGCATCATCAGCAGCAGACCAACAAGCTCGAGGCAAGCGTTGCCAAGACTGCAGCTGCTTCTTGGCCAATGTTGGGACACTTTGTACACCGCAGTTATTTACCCCTTGGGCAGATGAATCCGCATTTGTTTTTTTTAAAGAATATTTGTTTATCCCGCTGTTCCCGAAAGAGGTTTGCACTAGATGCGCAGCGGGGCTTTGCACTGCCACTGAAATACGCAGGACCATTGATTGGAAGTTTTGTGTGTGCTTCTCGCTGCCAAGCCTGACAGAAAGGAAGAGCCAAGATATTTGACTGGTTTGTGATTTTTCACTCAACTGTTGGCATAGCTTGGGCTAGAGGGTGCTCTGAATGTATGCCAGCAGGCCAAGGATGCCGAGCACTGCGAAAAGTTGCAGGCAGGCACTGGGCGTTGCATGCTTCATGATGGCATTATCTGCATTATGAGCTCTTGGATGTCGTGGTCCGGATTTGCAAGCTTGAATGGATATTGAGGGAACAATTCTTGACCCTTCCTGCGATTGAAGCTCTGATTGGCAAGGTACAGCAAGCTGAACACCGCCTGGTACTCGAGCAAGCACTGCAGGCGATCACAAAGCGCGGAAATCGCTGAAGCGCACCAGCAATGAACATCGCCTGGTTGTGTTGCCTACCATGGCTGGCTGCATAGCAGGATGCAAGAAGGCAGTCGTTTGAATGGTGCGTGGCCAACAGTCCTGGGCAGGAGCATCATCAGCAGCAGACCACCAAGCTCGAGGCAAGCATTGCCAAGATCGCTGAAACGGTTTTGCCAACGTGTGGGAATGTTCTTTACACCACGTTTACCTACTCTACCCCCTTCCCAAATTCCCCGCAAAACGCGTGCTGTTTTTCGTCCTGCTGTTTCTGAATGAGGTTGCACTAGATACGCAGCGGGTGAGTGACCCTGAATCCGACGTTGCACTGCCACTCTTAAACACGGAGGACCATTCATTGGCCATGTTCAATGTCGGCCTTTTCACTGTCATGGCTGACAGAAAGGAAAAGCCGAGAAAATTGGTTGGTTGTGATTCTTCACTCAACAGATGGCATGGCTCTCTTGGCTTGTATGCTAGCAGGCGAAGCATGCGGATCACACCGAGAAGTTGCAGGCAGGGCTTGGGTGGTGCATGCTGTGTGCTGTTCTTTTTTGTTGTTGTGAGCTTTTGGATTTAGTGCCCCGGCGTTGTAAGTCTTGATGGATAGTTAGGGAACAGTCTTGCACATATTTGTGATTTAAGCTTTGATTTGGCAAGGTTCTGCAAGCTGAACACCGCCTGGAACTTGAGGAAGCGCTGCAGGCGCTTACGAAGTCCAATAACTTTGACATGCGCAACAGCACTGCCGCAGTCATAGACTGGACGTCGGAACATTGCCTCGCTCTGATGTCTATTGCATAGCAGTATGTAGGAAGGTTTGAATGCTGCGCGGCAAACAGTCCTGGGCAGGAGCATCATCAGCAGCAGACCAACAAGCTCGAGGCAAGCATTGCCAAGATTGCAGGCTGTGTTTGTGTGGACAGCCGCAACGGCCTTGAATTTGGCTTACTGCACTGCGTGAAGCACGATTCTGTGTGGCGAACAGTCCTCGGCAGGAGCATCATCAGCAGCAGACTAGAATGCTCGAGGCAAGCATTGCGGAGATTGCTGTTATTTGCCTCGCATAGAGATGTTTGGACATTGCTTTTACATATGTCTCTCCGCCAACCTGGTTCGGAAGGTTGCTGCTGTTTCCAATTACCTTGTCCCTTGAAAAGGTTTACACTTCTTATCAAGTAGGATTGTAACGATGGCATACGCAAGAGAGAAAGTTTTTGGCAAATGGGCAACCAAGGCTTATGAGCCAGGGTCATGCACTATCACTGATAGAAAATGAGCTCCCGTTGAATGAAAGTAGAAGCAGTATTGTCTTGCTGCGAGAGATTCGGAGGGCCATCCAAAATCGCCAATTGTTGCGCTCTCGTTGTGTTTACTGGTAGGCCTGACAGAAGGCTACATGACCAATCGCATGTGCTGCGAGTGTGTTCGTGTTTGATGTTTTGCCCAAGAGATTGCACAGCCTGATAGGCGAGGGACGCGGAACACTGCGAGAAGTTGCAGGCAAGGGCTTGGCGCATTTGACATGACAGTGTTTAGCTGCCGCGCATCGGTGTGAGCCCGGGGTTTGCAAACTTGGATAGAAGCACTTGCCAAGTGAGCGCTGTGATTCGAACTCTGTCGTAAGGTGCGGAAAGCTGAACATCAACTGGAACTTGAGCATCTTGCACAAGCGCTGCAGGCGCTTGCAAAGTCCAATAAGCTTGACGTGCACAACAGCACTGCAGTCATAGACTGAACGTCGCAACTTTGCCTCGCTCTGATGTCTACCGCATGGCAGGATACTGGAAGGTTTGCATGCTGCGTGGCAAACTAGTCCTGGGCAGGAGCATCATCAGCAGCAGACCAGCAAGCTCGAGTTTCATGCCCTTCTCCCCAAAAGACGGTTCCACCTGTTGTTAGGTGGTTTGGTAGCCAGAAAAGTGAACGGAATGAACCGGGGAATGTGCTTCTGCACCAAGAAAAGACAAAGCGATGGCGAAAGAATGGAAGTAGGCCGTAGCTTCTTGATGTCAAAGGATTCGGAGGACTATCCATGTCTGCTGTGAGAAAGCGTTGGCTTTTCTCACAGCCAAGCCTGACACAAGAGGACGGTGCATTTGGTTGCATTGTTTGTGATGTTTCACCCAAGAGCTGGTATGGCTTAGGAGCGTGCCCAGCCTGCATGCTGACAGGCGAAAGATGCGGAACACAGCGAGAAGTTGCAGGCCTGGGCTTGGCTTGGCATGCGAAATGACAGGGTGATGAATAGCGCCGCTTTTATGAAGCTATTGCCTGCCCTGGCTTTGCAAGGTTTTACCCAGTTGGGGCAAGGCGCTTGTTAAGTGACAACTTTTTTGATTTGCCGAGGTGCAGAACGCTGAACATCGTATGGAACTCGAGCAAGCCCTGCAGGCGCTTACAAACCCAACAGTGTTGAAGAAGCATTGCCTCAGTCATAGACCGAACATCGGAACATCGTCTGGCTAGGCTTTGATGGGTGCACATTCAGCATGCTATTTGTCTCCACAGCAGGATGTAGAAAGTCGGTCGTTGGAATGCCATGCGGCAAAGAGTCATTGGCAGGAGAAGCATCAGCAGCAGACCGGCCAGCTCGAGGCAAGCGCTGCAGAGGTTGCAGTGATTTGCCAATGCCCAAATATGTTGTTTGCTCATACTGTCAACAGGTTGTTTGCGGCCTGCTTTAGCATACACCTAACAATCACCCCCAAAGGGTGTGCTGTTGTTTCCCTGTTTCATGCCCCTCTCCCCAAAAGCGTTTCCACCTGGTGTTAGATGGTTTGGTAGCCAGAAAAGTGAATGGAATGAACTGCTTCTGTACCAAGAAAAGACAAAGCGATGGCCAAAGAATGGAAGTAGGCCGTAGCTTCTTGATGTCAAGGATTCGGAGAACTATCCATGTCTGCTGTGAGAAAGCGTTGGCTTTTCTCACAGCCAAGCCTGACACAAGAGGACGGCGCATTTGGTTGCATTGTTTGTGATGTTTCACCCAAGAGCTGGTATGGCTTAGGAGCGTGCCCAGCCTGCATGCTGACAGGCGAAAGATGCGGAACACAGCGAGAAGTTGCAGGCCGGGGCTTGGCTTGGCATGCAAAATGACAGGGTTATGAAAGGTGCCGCTTGCATGATGCTATTGCGTGCCTCTGCGTCTTTCTGCGTCTCTCTGCGTCTCTCTTCGTCTCCCTGCGTCTCTCTGTCTCTGCGTCTCTCTGCGTCTCTCTGCGTCTCTCTGTGTCTCTGTGGGTCTCTCTGCGTCTCTCTGCGTCTCTCTGCGTCTCTCTGTGTCTCTGTGGGTCTCTCTGCGTCTCTCTGCGTGTCTCTGCGTCTCTCTGCGTCTCTCTGCGTCTCTCTGTGTCTCTGTGGGCTTGTGTGTGTGTCTCTGTGTGTCTCTGTGTGTGTCTCTCTGTGTCTCTGTGTGTCTCTCTGTGTCTCTGTGGGTCTCTGTGTGTCTCTGTGTGTCTCTGTGTGTCTCTGTGTGTCTCTGTGCATCTCTGCGTCTCTTTGCGTCTCTCTGCGTCTCTCTGCGTCTCTCTGCGTCTCTCTGCGTCTTCGGGCTTGGTACGGTTTTCCCCAGTTGGGGCAAGGCGCTTGTTAAGTGACAACTTGCTTGATTTGCCGAGGTGCAGCACGCTGAACATCGTCTGGAACTCGAGCAAGCCCTGCAGGCGCTTACAAACCCAACAGTGTTGAAGAAGCATTGCCTCAGTCATAGACCGAACATCGGAACATCGTCTAGCTAGGCTTTGATGTGTACACATTCAGCATGCGATTTGTCTCCACAGCAGGATGTAGAAAGTCGGTTGTTGGAATGCCGTGCGTCAAAGAGTCATTGGCAGGAGAAGCATCAGCAGCAGACCGGCCAGCTCGAGGCACTTGGGCATTGGAAAATCACTGCAACTCTATATTGTTTCTCATAATGTCAACAGGTTGTTTGCGGCCTGCTTTTGCAGACACCTTTGCACAATCACTTCCAACAAATGTGTTGTTGTTTCCCTATTTCATGCCCCTGCCCCAAAAACCTGTTGTTAGGTGGTGTGGTAGCCAGAAAAGTGAACGGAATGAACAGGGGAATGCACTGCTGTACCAAGAATAGAAATCGCAATGGCGAAAGAATGGAAGTAGGCCGTAGCTTCTTGATGTCAAAGGATTCGGAGGACTATCCATGTCTGCTGTGAGAAAGCGTTGGTTTTTCTCACAGCCAAGCCTGACACAAGAGAACGGTGCATTTGGTTGCATTGTTTTTGATGTTTCACCCAAGAGCTGGTATGGCTTAGGAGCGTGCCCAGCCTGCATGCTGACAGGCGAAAGATGCGGAACACAGCGAGAAGTTGCAGGCAGGGGCTTGGCTTGGCATGCGAAATGACAGGGTGATGAATAGCGCCGCTTTTATGAAGCTATTGCCTGCCCGGGCTTTGCAAGGTTTTACCCAGTTGGGGCAAGGCGCTTGTTAAATGTTATGTTTTGTGATTTGCCGAGGTGCAGCACGCTGAACATCGTCTGGAACTCGAGCAAGCCCTGCAGGCGCTTACAAACCCAACAGTGTTGAAGAAGCATTGCCTCAGTCATAGACCGAACATCGGAACATCGTCTAGCTAGGCTTTGATGTGTACACATTCAGCATGCGATTTGTCTCCACAGCAGGATGTAGAAAGTCGGTTGTTGGAATGCCGTGCGGCAAAGAGTCATTGGCAGGAGAAGCATCAGCAGCAGACCGGCCAGCTCGAGGCACTTGGGCATTGGAAAATCACTGCAACTCTATATTGTTTCTCATAATGTCAACAGGTTGTTTGCGGCCTGCTTTTGCAGACACCTTTGCACAATCACTTCCAACAAATGTGCTGTTGTTTCCCTAGTTCATGCCCCTGCCCCAAAAACCTGTTGTTAGGTGGTGTGGTAGCCAGAAAAGTGAACGGAATGAACAGGGGAATGCACTGCTGTACCAAGAATAGAAATCGCAATGGCGAAAGAATGGAAGTAGGCCGTAGCTTCTTGATGTCAAAGGATTCGGAGGACTATCCATGTCTGCTGTGAGAAAGCGTTGGCTTTTCTCACAGCCAAGCCTGACACAAGAGGACGGTGCATTTGGTTGCATTGTTTTTGATGTTTCACCCAAGAGCTGGTATGGCTTAGGAGCGTGCCCAGCCTGCATGCTGACAGGCGAAAGATGCGGAACACAGCGAGAAGTTGCAGGCAGGGGCTTGGCTTGGCATGCGAAATGACAGGGTGATGAATAGCGCCGCTTTTATGAAGCTATTGCCTGCCCGGGCTTTGCAAGGTTTTACCCAGTTGGGGCAAGGCGCTTGTTAAATGTTATGTTTTGTGATTTGGCGAGGCGCAGCACGCTGAACATCGTCTGGAACTTGAGCAAGCCCTGCAGGCGCTTCACAGCAGCCTTGCCCAGTCATAGACCGAACATCGGAACATCTCTTAGCTGTAACTTGCACAAGTTTTTTTCTCTGCATTTCGCAGCTAACAAGATACAGCACCAAGCTAGGCTGGGATGTTTGGACATTGCCTGGTTTTTTTTTGCACACCCCTGTCATACTGCTGTACATACCCTTGTCAACAAACCAGCTGTGGTTATACCCACTCTGGAAACCAGGGGGATGAACAACGGGTGTGTACCGCCACTTGTGGAATATCAGCTAGTCCCAGTGAGTTGTTGTGAAACAAGGCAGACGGCCATCATTGGGGACCATTTCATTTGTTGAGTGCTTTGTTTGTTTGTGTAGTGTTACACCCAAAAGATGCCAGGGCTCTGACACTCGTACACTCATTACACTCGGATAGGCAAGGGACGCGGAGCATTCCGAGGTTCGTAGGCTGTGGACACTTGCTTATAAGTTTCAGCAGGGAACACTTATACACGAGAAGCACCAGAGATGACCGGAAGGTCTTTCGCGTCACCAAACAAGCCCTGGGCAAGAGAAACAGCAGACCAGCAAGCTAGAATCGAGATGGCTGCATTTCAAAGTCTCAGGGTGCTACGCCCGTTTTACCAACCCTTTGCGGAAACGACTGTGAAAGTTCTGATGTGCGAGCACGGATAATGCTGTGATTTGCGGGTTGCCTTTAAAATTGAAGAACCTCACAGTTCAGAATATGTTTTTCTTGGTTTTCCTTTATGCACGTCGAAGTCCCTACCGAGTCCAAACGACGCCAAACATGTTTTTGTGGTACGATTTGGATTGCTTTGATGTCGTCCACGAGGCAAACGTATCGTCATTGCCTTGAATATGTTGAAATATGTTTTGCATGCAAGATGTTTCAGACACAGGCTGGCTGGGCCACACATGCTCAATAATGTAGGTGTTGTGGATGGCCAAGCTTGGTGTCATTGAAAGAACTTATTTAACAGAACAGTTTTCCAACATTGTCCTTAAAAAAGGAACTCAACACGAATTGTTGGGAAAAGCGCTTATTTAGCCCAAAAACGCGAACATTGTTGCTTGCCATCAATTCCATGATCAATCCAAGCTTACGAACTCTAGACCTTTTTAACCTGTGGACAGTCATCAGAACCACCATGTTGAGTGCCATTCCTCACCAGCTGTTCAAGAGAGACACGTAGCAGGCCTCGTGCCCAGTCCGCAACTTGTTCCAGCGAGACAGGCAAGTTCTAAAAAAGTGTTTTGCCTTTCCGCAGATGTCCGCGTATTTTCCGCCGATTTCCGCGTATTTCCCGCCGATGTCCGTATGTTCCGCGGATTTCCGCGTGTGCTTGGGTGGCCAAATTTGCGGGATTGATTGCAACAGTTTGGGGCAATTTCCTAGATGAACCTTACCTTGTTTGGGGTATTGGCGCATTCCTGCACTATGTCATGAAAGCCTACATGTCCCACTCCTATTTTGGAAGGTGTCCGCGTGAAAGCATTCGAGAAACGCCTGTCGATGTATAAGATCAGGCCAAATCAGCAGAAATGGCTTCGAAACCTTCAATTGGCAGTTCCCGCCTAGATTTCGGAAATTCCGCTCATTTGGCGAAATAATAAAAAACGTAACGAACAAAAACATGTTCCTTTTTGAGTGAGCTACGTACATGTTGCAGTTGCTGCTTGAAAGCTGCGACCATGTTCTCGGTGCAGGCACATGCCCTAGAGAAGAGCGAGACCATTCAGGCATTTCCGCTGCCGCCGGTGGATGCACATGGTCCAAAAATCGGGGCACTTGTTTTCCAGGATGATAAATTTCAATCAATTTGAGTCTTCCCAAATGCTTGGAGAGCGTCGCACACCAATTGTTTGGGGATTCATTGCAGTCATCAAGCCTCGAATGTAGAATATAGTGTAATATATCCCTGGGGTTCGGGGGCCTTAACAAGAAAGGCCTTTAGGAAGCGGCCGTGAAATGTAGGGAACGTCCTTTGTTTGCAAGCTGGACGCTTTTAATTGGGTTGAGCGTTTTGTGTTGGCCGCATTAGTGGCCATGCAGTGCTTGTGGCTGAAAAGTACGCTTTCCAAAGCCTCGCGAAAGCCATGTAGACATGTTGAAGCTGGTCAATGCTCAAGGTCTTCAACTTTGTGGGATTTCTAAAGACTCTGATCATGGGCTTAGCAATGGAAAAGCGTGAAAATACTGTGAAATTGGCTTGAACGCCTTTTTTTGCAGTGAAAGACCGTGAAACGCCGTGAAATTTGGCAGGGCGAAAAACCACTCACATTCGTCCTGGCTGGCGTTGTTTTCTGCTGGCTTTGAAAAGGTCTTGCTGAATCGATGTTTCGGGAAGACCAGGTTGTTCCATTGATGATGCAGAAATGTGCTGCTTTAACGTTGAGGCCTTCGCAAGTCTAGCTTGGTGTGGAAAAGACTTGTCGCTGACGATGTAAAGTTGGAATTCCACCCAGGCCCCCATCCCCCAGCTAGGCAAACAAAGGATGTTCATGTAACGGCCTTTGTTTTAAAGCCTTTTACCCCCCAGGGATATGATTGAGAGATGTCTATTGGCAGAGTCATGGCCAGTCCGTAGCTACTTCCGAGTCAAGTAAAGATCGCAAAGACGGGAAGCATGGAAGCAAAGCCGGCTGAAGAGAAGGCACCGGAGGCTGCAGAATCAACAGAACCTGAGTCGACGCATTTGTATCACGTTTCCCAGGTAGATGGGAAGGAGATCAGATTGAGTCTTCCCACAGATGCAAGCGTGCAAGACTTGTACAGGGCAGTGGCAGCAGAGGTGGGCTTGCCACTTTACCATTTGAAGCTCATCATCAGCGGCCATTCTAAACCCTTGCCTTCAGCTGATGAGAGCCTGGCCAGCTTCTTTCAAGAGGCCGAGAAGGCCAGAGACCTTTTGCTGGTTGTGTCGAAGGGCTACCAGTTAGGCAGCGCAAAGGTGGACGGGTTGGAGGAGACCTTTTTCCAGCACCACGCGGTGTCCGCCTTCGGCCTGAGCCCGGGTCCAGGTGGTCTGGAGGAGTGCCAGGGAAGAAAATTCACAGTGCGGGCTTTGTCTGACACCGGCCACGGTGCCCCGGACATAGAAGTGCTCATGCCGCCCTACATGGTTTTCAAAGGCGTTCTCTTCGACCAGTGCGCCTTTACGGAGAGAGAAGCTGAACCTTTGTCTGGCAGGGTGCTGCTTCGAGCTGTGATGCATCAGCGGTCGAGGTCCAATGCGC
The DNA here is from genome assembly GCA_963377175.1 of Effrenium voratum. Classification (NCBI taxonomy): domain Eukaryota; class Dinophyceae; order Suessiales; family Symbiodiniaceae; genus Effrenium; species Effrenium voratum. Next base: position 88,786 of record CAUJNA010003586.1, read on the forward strand.
TTGGCATCGGAGTTGGCACTCGGGCGCTCTCGGTGACCCAGGATCCAGAGTATGAGGACAAGTTCTTTGGGCTGTACCATGGCGGCAGCAGCATCAACTGCTGCGCGAACGCTACCAGGTATCACTTCGGAGACGGAGACTGGGAGAGCGGCGAGATGCTGGCCATTTTGGTGGACGTGGAGACCCACACCATGCAGTGCTTCCAGGGCACCTGTCCCTTTGGCCCTGTGACAAGCCTACCTGACGAGCCTCTGTGGCCGGTCATTGTGCTGCAGGGGGAAGGTGACTCTGTGAGCCTCTCTGTGGCCTCGGTTTGAATACAAGATCCGAGCACAGTGTTGATCACACGAAGCACGAATGTGCTTGAAATATTTTGGGATGCCGAGATAAGTTTGACATTGTTGGGGCCCAAGCAGACAAAAAAGAGATGAGCTACATGAGCACAAGAGTGCCACATAAGCTTGCAGAAGGGGTGTGGCTGATTTATTCTTGCTCCATGCTTGTTGTGGCGGGATTCGGTATACCACAAGTCAATCAAAGTCAGAATCCTGTAATGAGAGGTATCTTGATGAGCAGTACGCGCAACAATCAATATGCGCGTTTGTTTCGCTTGTTTCCAATAAGCTTCAAAATTGATGCTTAGAACACACAAATTATCAAAAGGAAAATCACAATCCCCTTTCCGGGGCCAAAATGTATTCAACACGGCAACTCTTGTGTAGGGGCTTCATGTAGGAGCAATCGAGACGTCTTCGTGGTCCATGGTGTTGCAGCGGTAGTACGCTTTGTTTGGATGTGTAGTGACCCAGGAATGTTTACACATTGCGCAATATATGTATGTATGTATATATATATATATGTATATATTGATTAGCATGTTTTTTTTTGTTTGCTTTTTCGAACAATGCAAAAGGCTTTCTGTAGGTTCTATCGCTTTGCTTTTCAGTTCAGGACTTGGGAACCTTTTTGTTCTCCCTTTCAAGTGGATTCCTTGCCATCCGACATTATAGCTCACAGAGATAGCAGCCTTTGGCCACATTGAGCTAACGAGAGTTCGTGTGGGGCTGTTCGATTTAACGTATCCCCTGTTTTCTGGGTCGAGGGTCTGCAAAGGCCGCTTCATCGGGGGATTCGGAGGACGGGCTTCACGGTACCACAATGTGACCACTTTTTCGCTTGGTTCCCCTGAACTTGTTCGTTCCCTTGGTGTTTTCTTGGTCAGAGGGGGGAATTTTATTTGCAACATGCTGACAGTCCGCTCATGTCCGCTCATCCTTATTCCTGGAATATGTTTCATCCACACATGGCAGCCATTTGTGCATTATGGCCCTTTGGCATTTTGGACGTTTTGGTGTGTGAGAGTTAATGACTATAACTTGCTGGGACAATACACATGCATAGTCGCTTTCTTTGTTGGTTCTTGATCAAATCCAAACCAAATCGACTCGCGCAAAGGTTGTTGGCAAGGCTGCAGGCCTCAATGGAACGGGCCTATACGAGTACATTCGCAAGTGCATTGTGGAAATACCGCATAAGTTGACATACCTAAGCCATAGCCCAACTCAATCACAACAAATTCCATGTCCAGTTCTGGCGAGAGCTGGTGCATTTATTGGTTGAACCAATTCGTTGAGCTTGACAACCCTGTAGGTGAACACATCGGAAGCTGCCATGGCTGGACAACTATATAACATTCTCTGATTGTGGCAACTGAGAACAGCAGGAGACAGGAGCAAACAATAATGTTGATGAGCCTACACACAGAGGTTGACACGGTGAACCTGGTTGCTGCCGCAAACGTGCTGATTGAAGGCACTACACGCAAAGCATCGAGCCGAGCTGGAAGCAGCGCTCAAGGCACGAGTTGTGCGAATGTCAGCTTTTGACAGTGCCCGGATGGCAGTTTCTAGTTATTCCCAAGCCATTGGGCAAGGTCCACCTTTTTCTTACGAAGCATGCGTACATAAACGTAGCATGCTACATAGTATAATATGTATGGTACCGTTATACACAATTATACACATACATGTTGGGTACAGTTTGATGTTCGGCAATGCCATCAGTGGCCTCCTTGCTCATGCCGCGAAAGGAGGGCTTAAATTAGCAAGCATGACAGCCATGTTTGAAAACAACGAGTGCTTCTGATAGGAGTTTGCTTGTGCGAAGCATCCAGGGGCGCATTGTGCCGCAATATTCATGACATTTGTCTTATTTGCGTCGAGATGGCTACCATTGGAGTCCATGCTGACGGCCAATCCTTGCATGGCGTCCGGGTTCAATATGTATATATATATATGTATATATATATATATATGTATATACATATATATATATATATGTGTGCGTTTGCAGCGGCATTGGCCAGCCTGACCAGCACCTAGACAACGTTACACAATAGCACAAAAGCGATTTGACACCGATGCGCCAGTGCTTTGCAGGCACTTGACGCATCGGCACATCCTCCAAGACCACTCTGGGTAATATGAGCGTTCCATGTAGGCAACCAAGTGTCGATCGCATTGCGTTTGTCTCCTTGTAGGTTTGTCAACACGGAGTTTGCGAATTGAAGACCTTTTTCGGCTTCCGTGTGCATAGGCAGCCAGAGGGTTGAAATGGTTTGAAGCAACGTGCGCGTTTTTAAGTCTTCACTGGCTGGAGTGGCAGGATATCGTTTCGGTAGAACCAGAATTCGGGTTTACGCCATTGCTCATGTATTTTGGGTGACCTCACTGAAAGGCTATTCGTAGCCCATCCGTCACGGATCGCCAAACCGTCTGCGTGGCACTTTCCTGGATCATTGGCAGACACACGTTTACCTTTGAGTAAATGTGCTGCTACTCTATGGGTTTGCCCCTTTTCTACTCCCTGAGTTCCTGGACCTTAAACTTTTCAGGAGGTCTTTTCTGACCAATCCACTCAAGTGAGTTTAGGGGACCCCCAAACTGGTGGTTCTCCTTTTGGTGTTCCTTTAAAACCACAAACGTGGGTACTCTCAAACAAAACTACACCCATATGTTACATTCACTCGCCCCATGCGTGGTTGCCAGAGACACGTGACGCTGCAAGACGCATACGCAGCGTACAGTGGCTCGCTCTCGCCGGGCAGTGTGGGGATTCTGTGGGATTCCATCGCCATGGCGCGCTGGGCGAAGGAACCGTTGAAGCCGTGCCGTGGCGCGCACGCACCCTCTTTCCAACAACCATGGAAATTCACAAGAATTTTGAGCGACTACAGTCTTCCTGAAAAGGCACGTTCGCTTTCATGAGTAGGGGTAGCCTTCTTCGCTCATTGCTCCCTTGGATTTGCCAAAGTGAGCACACCATTCGAAAATCAGGTTTGCTCTTTTTGGTGGCTGAGAGGAGCTCTAAATGGAAAGGGGCAAAAGCGCACCGTTGGAGGTTTTTGGGAATGGCACATGCTCACGTCGAGGGTATTTAGGCATGTTGAAGACCACCTATCCAATATTATCCAGCTGACCTCTTTACGTCTCTGTCTTGTGCAAATCTTGTAGTGATCAGAGCTGAAGGCGTCTCTGTTGTCATCGCCTGACTGCGGACAGGGCGCGCTGGACGATCAGTTGCCATGCTTTGAGCGTTGCGGTTGATGTTACAAGCTTCCGCATTGGCCATGTGCACGAAACTGCACAATGTGCTCCTGGCAGCCTGCCATGTGAGCTAGCCTTTGCGGAAACACCTGTGTTTCATATTTTTCATGGGGTGTGTGTGGTCATTGTCATGGGGCCTAGGTACATTGACACCTTCGGTTTCGACCTGCCGACCCGCAGGGCATTGAATGTCCTTTCGGAGGCAAAGAGTGGGCTGTCGGCTAGGGCTTGCAGCATTTGCAGCAAAAGGAGTGTCATCCTCGAGGTGAGAGAGTGTGTGTGTGACTTGCAGTACAAGAAAAACCCGGGTGCTTTCAATCACGTCGCAGTATCTTGGGAACGCCCAACAATGGTGCATGGATTTGGACGGGATCAGCTTGAGTCAGTCGAAGATACAGGCAGATTTTGATTGCAACTCGACGCAGATTCATGTCAATAATCCGTTGAAGCAAGCCTTCTAACAAAGGCTTCTGTGTTGTTGCTTGTTTGCTTGTTTGCTTTCAGAAGCGTCCTGGTTTCTTATTTATTTAAATAAGTCTTGCCCGCCATGCTGACAAGCATGCCTTCAGTCATGAGCTTTGTCCATTCGATGGCTCAGGAGCTTTTGGAGTGCATGGCAAATGCTTAGCCCCTGTCAGGTGGCATCACCGCAGCGGAGTCGGCGGGAGTCGGTCACTTCCCCAAAGGTCCGGGAGTCGCTGCCCTCCGCAATCTCTCCCAGCATCTTTGAGACCAGCGACATCGAGGCAACTGGAGAGTCGGCAGTTAGCATTTGTTTGCTTAGACACTGACAACATTGTGCCATGTTTGGGACCGGACACATGAGAGATGAACCGTGCGGAGACAACGAACCCGGTGGAGCGGTTTTGGCTGAATTGTCGCACCACCCGCCTCAAGAACAGTCACGGCACACCTTGAAAAGAGCAGGAGCCGCCAATCGGTAGTTTCTATGGCCCTCAATGCAATGAGTTTGTTGAGCTACTTTGGTGCCGTTTGAGATCAGTGGTCTTATGCAGGACCTCAATGCCACCGCTGACCTGACCATAGACGTGCGAGAAACTTTGCAAGTCGTGTCCTCTTCTTCTGTTGAGGTGATTGAGAGCACAAGCAGCCATCGGAGGGACTTGACTTATACTTGACGGAATGGGGGTACAAGCCATATGTAATATATGCTAAAGGATGCTATAAATGCAGTGTATGTGTGTGTGTGTGAAGTACCGTCACGGAATAATGTTTGCACTTTGTTTGCTGCTGCCTACAAATAGTGCCTCAAATCTTGTACCAGTCTTTCGGGCTTGATGACACATGCTTGAAAGATTTGCTGCCAGAGCACCACCGACCCCTTTCCTCCCCTTCGCTGACAACGGAAAATCCTAGAGCCCAGGTCTTAGAGAACTCTTAGAGGGGGGGTTTCAGATTCATGGATCCACTGGCTTCAGATTGCTTCAGTTTGCTTCGACCATTTAAAAGCGGCCAAATCTTTGTCCAGCAGGACGCCCGTCAGAGCCGCTTTGCGTCGCCAGGAGCTGCGGGAGCTACGGGAGGAGAGGGAGAGAGCTGCCAGCGCATGGGCGAAGAAGGAAAGAGAGCTGCAGGACCGAATCAGCGATTGCCAGACTTTGCTTCTGAACACTTTGCCTTCTTGGGGTTCTAAGGAAATAGTTTGCTGGCTGGGGGTAGTTTGGCCAGAGAAGTGAACCCGGCTCGACGCTCATCGGACTTTTGGATTTGATATAGCTCCAGTTTGCATGGGAGCATCTGAAGCGGAAGCAACGGAGGTAAGATTGACTTGCTGACTTGCATTCATTATTTGCAGATATTTGCAGGCCAAACTTGGGAGTCAAACTTGAGCCTAAGGTGCTCATGGTGTATTCGTTGCTGAGATATGCTGTGACTTCCAAGAAATAGAGAGGTCAGCACGATGCCTCGGTGTGTGTTTTTGCTCGTGCTTGTTTGTGTGTTTGTGTTTTTTGGTGTGTGTGTGTGTGCGCGTGTGTGTGTGTGTGTGTGTGTGTGAGTGTGTGTGTGTGTGTCTGTGTGTCTGTGTGTCTGTGTGTCTGTGTGTCTGTGTGTCTGTGTGTCTGTGTGTCTGTGTGTCTGTGTGTCTGTGTGTCTGTGTGCGTGTGCGGGTGCGGGTGCGGGTGCGGGTGCGGGTGCGGGTGCGGGTGCGTGTGCGTGTGCGTGTGTTCGTTGAGTCTGACTCACCCTTTTTGCTGGTTTCAACACTGATATGGCTTGTTTAAAATTGTGTGTGTGCGTGGATGGTTGGATGGTGGTTCACGAAACTAAGGAGCTGTGTGTTTCTCATGTGAAGCCTTGAGGCAGGGGCAGCAATTTTAGCATCCCCTAGCATTTTCTACCTTTGTGTGGGGTTGTACCTGCCCCTTGTATGCTTGACTGCGCTCAGCTGCGATCCACTTGTTCCCTGGCGTGTATGGGAAGACGGGTATGGACAACAGCCTTCACAGCGCATACACCTTTGGAATGCCCCAGCATGGATCCAGTTGACCTTGGCTTTGGACTGCAGGAAAAGCTAGCAGAGAAGGAGGCTTTGGTGGAGAGGCTGCAAGAACAATGCCAGCTGCTTGACTTAAAAGCAGTGTTTGCTTTTGCCTCAAGACAAAATCCCTTGCTGATGGTTGATGCGTCATGTATACAATAAACATTTTGGGTGAGCCGCAACACTGTGGTGGTACGTGTTGCTGCTCAATTTGCTGTGTGGCAACATCATAATGCCTGTGTGTCAACGTAATTTGCCGCAATTTGGCAATTTACCCAGGCTTGGAATTGACATACTCGCTGCTAGCAACTGCTAAATTGACTCCTAAACAAACGTCAATGTTCATTGGATTTGGATGCTTTGCGCAAATTGTGACCAGGAGCGCTTGGACACGAAATCCAGTGCAGTACGGCTTGTTCAGACAACACACTGACCTTTTACTGTTACATGAGCTGCGTATCAACACACAGTGCGAGATCGCAGCTGGTTGTGGCTGATCGATTCCGACCAACATGGCCAGGGCCCTCGCTTGAGAAGGCGGCAGCGTTTTCTTGGGTGGCATTCAGAAATCGGAGCAATTTTGTGCGGTGAGTATTAGATGGAAGCCAAGGAAGGAACCCATTCATGCAGTTTCCTGTAAAGTGAATGACTGATACCAAGTGTACATGTCATTTCGGTGAATTAATGTTGGCTGGCGGCGACATGCAACACATATTAGAAGCTTCTTTGCTCACTCACAGAAAGCTGGCACATGCAATCCCGTTCACACCCAAAAAGAAGAAAAACAGAGATCGATTGCAGGGACTCGCAAATTTAAATTTGAGCCAAGATCAAATGATATCATGCTTGTAAATTTGAATTTGGGTGTCCCCGGAAGTCTCTGCAAATTGGCCATAGACTCTGGACTTGCGCGTGTTTGACCGAACCTTCATCTGCAATAAATAAGAAGCCTCAAATGGCAGCCAACACGTAATTGCTGTTGAAATGAGCTGCGTGGTCCAAAAACAAGCGAACATGTTAGTTTTGCTTGGTTGCGTCACAGGTTAACTGCACTGAGAGATTTGCGTGCCGCGAAATGTAAAATCTTTCAACGAGCAATCGCTCGCTTTCTGAACCGTGGCATACCCGTATGATCAAGACGCAAGATACGTAGGTTGCTTGCCCTGCAGACATCGGCAGGGCTTTGCTCTTCGGTTGGATCAGCTTCTCTGTGTGTCGTTTTTGGCCAGCAAGCTCTTTGGCCAGCAAGCAGTTTTTGCCGTTGCTAGCACTGTGATTCGAATCGTTTGAGTGACGAGATGGGGATGTCCTGGGCGATTGGGGCAGAGGCGTGAGGAGCAATTGCAGGCAGAGCGCCAGCAGAACCAGGCGGGGAATGTGATCTTTGGATGGGAGGTCGCAAAATGCGTGTGTCCTTTGCTCGTGGCGTCCTGTTTGCGGGGTTGTGTTCAAGGGAAAACAAAGGGAGTCAAAGGGTAACCAGGGTCCAAATCCCAGTGGAGACGATCCCAAATGGAGAACCTTCTTTGGGGTGATGTTTGACGGAATCCGCAAGGATGCAACTTTTAGGGCTTCCCCCTATGTCGAGACGCCATCAGAACTTTGGAGTGCAAGGTTAGGGAAGAGTCGAGTCGAGCCGCCCAGTTTATTCTTCAATATCAGTTTTGGGTCACATTTTTTTGTTTTTTTCGAAACCTTCCAATATGTCCTGAGTTTTGTTTTCTTTTTCCTTGTTCCCTATACTTGCAATCTTTTGAGAAGCAGCCATGGCCCGCCCAATTTTTGTATCTTAAAGCTGATGTGTGTTTCCGCTTTCCAGACAAACGCTCGCTCGAAACGCCAGGAGCTCCTGGCAGCCCAGGCAGCGCGCCTGGGCGAGCAGGAGCAGCTGAAGGCGAGTACCGAACTCGACCGCGACGGGGCGCAGTCTGCTTAGGGCGTTTCTTTCACAACGGGCTGGGAACCCAACGAACAGGGCGCTTCTCCTTCACAGGCCCCTTGTTGATTAAAAGTGCCACTTGCTTCTTTCTCGCAGCAACTAGTCTTTCGCTGCCCAAGCTTGTTTGTTGTTTTATGACAATGTTCCTGGGCGCAGCTTCATGTTGGATGTTCTTATTCCACAGTGGACAGCGTCCTTGTTGGCCAGTGACAGATGATTGGTTCGCAAAGTGCCCACCACCTCCCACTTTCCGGCCATTGCTCCCTCCCCTGATTCCCGTCCGAGATGCTTTAGCGCCAGGCAGAGTTGCAGGACCTGCAGCAGAAGCTTCAGGAAAAAGACCAGCAGGATGAGAAGGAGGTGCGGAGCAGCCTGGAGGGTTACAGAATGACAACTTCTGATGAGTAACCCCCCGACCGCAAACATGCCTGTGTTATAGGAATTCGTCCATCATGAACTCGGGCCCGTATATGAGATAGGGCTGCTGATGCCAGGCAAGTTATTCACACCTGAAGGTGAGGCAGCTGAACCTTGAATAGAAACTGGATCACTGAGCGGCTGGTTCTTGCAGCAATCATAGATGGTGTCTCTACAGTCGTATGCAATCTCAACAGACCCCTTTTTACAGATATTTTCGGGACTAAGAAGTGGTTCTCACTGATTTCCCGATGGCGTGTGGCTTGGAGAACGCAGTAAAGCTGTGTGGTTGGAACGCGGATGCTGAAAGGCCCAGTACTCGCTTATGTTGCAATACCAGAAATTCAATGCACGAGGCTCACCAGCAGGAACTGCTGCGGCTGCAGCAACGCTTAGCAGATCAGGAGCGTCGTTTGCACAGCCAGATGTGTAACAGTATCAATGTGTTTCCTGCAGTGTGCTCAGCTCTCTTCGAGCTCAATAAGATTGTTTTGTTTAATGCAAGTTGCTGTCATGTTGGGATTGAGAGGATTAGCATGACGGTGTGACTGCTCATGCTCGAAATCAATGAATAATCTATCAACACAAGACAATGACAATATGTTCGGGAGATATACATATAATATATATATATATATACATACACTGTGCGAACCAATGTATGTCAGTTAGGCAGCAAGGCACAAGATGGATCCATGAAAGGTATGAATGACAGGACTGGCAGGACTGATGAGTGCATGAGTCAATGAACACATCAATGAATTAGTTGGTACAAAAAAGGAAACAACACAAGCCAAAACAAGACCAGCCAACCGACCAAACAAACAAGCAAACAAACAAACAAACACAGCAAGAAAGAAAGCAACAAGCACAACAGACAGACCGACGAACAACCAAAAAGGAGGACATGAAGGAGGGAATGCAGGAAGAAAGGAAGGAAGGAAGGGAGAACAGAACCGACTGACTCACTGACTCACAAAATACTGACGGACTGTCAGACTGGCGGACTCTGGTTCTATGGTGATAGCTTTCAGAACTCCTGTGACAGCGGGCCTTCGAGGAGATGGAGATCGATGAGCAGGCCAAGGAGATCACCTTCCGAACCAGGACGGCTCTGAGTCCAGCGGAAAGGCATTGGTTCCCTGGGACCTTCACCATGTTTCAGAGGTGCTGCGGGTATTTCTTCAATCAGCACATCATGTCCTGAATTTTGCTCTCCCAAGAGGTGTAACGTGATGTATTCGGAACATACATATATTCCCCATCAGGTGTTTGTGTGCATGACAACGCACAGCTTGGATGTGCCGCTGGCATGGTAACACTATTGTCTATTTAAGGAATTCTTGAAGCTGGCATACCATAAGGCCAGGCCAACAATGCCTGCCGTTCTCAATGTACCCGATCTGTAACGCGCATCAATCCGAAACCCATCGTCACTTTGGCACGTCCAGGTGCCGGGCTGTTGCTATTTCAGAGGGTCAGTACTTGATAGTTTGATGAAGGACACTGATACTTGTACCCGGGTTTGGGGACACCCTTGTCGAAGGGGCCTGCGCCGATGTGTTTTCCCTCAGTAAGGGAAGGAGAAAAGGACAGATCCTGCTTTGACTGTTCGGTGTGAGCCAGCCGTCGCTTTTTTGAACGGCGAGGAAGCTTGAAGAGCTGGAGGTGGAGCTGGGCCGGTGGCAAACGGCAGCGGCAGCCAAGGCCCGGACGGACCCACGAGTAGGTGATGTTTTCTCTCACATTTGGAGCATCTGAGTGGCAGTAGTGAACAATTGTAGGACCGCATGTTGCGTGACATCTTAGAGCCTGAAGAGGGTTTCAGAGTTTGCGCTTTGGCGGTGTCGAAGCAAGAGGGTTGCTTCGCCCAGCAACAGCGGACCAGCCGAATGGTATTCACGGTGTTTCTTCTAATTTTGGACAAGGAGTCCACTTGAAACCAACGTTTTAACTAGCATTTCTGACGTGGCCACATGCAAATTGCTGCTGCAGAACTCTTGTTTGGCGTGTGGTTGTGTGTTTCAACGGCGACGCACGCGCGCGCCTGCAAGTAAGCCAATTCATTGGTCAAGCAGTTTCCCAGCCTAGTCCCTAGCTTGATTTGTCGAGAACATCACAGGCTCCTGTCTTCAATTATGGATATAAGAGACTGATCTTTGTTCTGGACGAAAGCAATCTGTATCTCATTGAGATTGCGTGACTCTAGCACCACCTGCGTCACTCCAGCACCCCCTCATTGAAACGCTTGTGTGGCCTCGAGAGCATCATTCCTTCTGAAGCCTGAGCTCTTGGGGTCTGTGAAATTGAATTGGGCCAGGAAGAAGCCATGAAAAAAATGCGCGCAGAAAGGGATGAGGCCTCACAAGAGCAGCTGTGGACAAGCAGAGAGATGCAAAAGCTGCAGGCAGAGCTTCAGCGGAAGGCGGAAGCTGCAGCAAAGGCTTCGGCATTGGAAGCTCAGCTGACGGAACTGAATGGAGCTGCCAAGGAATTGGAAGAAACACGTGTCACCTTGAAACTGGCAGTGGCAGAGAAGGAGACATTGCAAAGACAGGTGGATAAAGCTAAGAAGCAGCTTCAGCAAGCAGAAGTCCAACAGCGTCAAAGCCAAGGCGACTTGGCAAGGCAACTGCAGGAGAGCTCCCACAAGTTGCAAGAGACGCGCAGGGCTTTGGAGGCTGCCCTCGATGAGAAGGAGTCTCTGCAGAACGAGGTCGAGGCTGTCAGAAGTCAAGCTGAGGAAGCCGAGGTGCATTTGCAAGAGAGCCAAGTCGACTTGGCAAGTCAACTGCAGGAGAGCTCCCACAAGTTGCAAGAGACGCGCGGGGCTTTGGAGGCTGCCCGCGATGAGAAGGAGTCGCTGCAGAATGAGGTCGAGGCTGTCAGAAGGCAAGCTGAGGAAGCCGAGGTACATTTGCAAGAGAGCCAAGGCGATTTGGCAAGGCAACTGCAGGAGAGCTCCCACAAGTTGCAAGAGACGCGTGGAGCTTTGCAGGCTGCCCTCGACGCAAAGGAGTCGCTGCAGAACGAGGTCGAGGCTGTCAGAAGGCAAGCTGAGGAAGCTGAGGTGCATTTGCAAGAGAGCCAAGGCGACTTGGCAAGGCAACTGCAGGAGAGCTCCCACAAGTTGCAAGAGACGCGCGGAGCTTTGCTGGCTGCCCTCGACGAGAAGGAGTCGCTGCAGAACGAGGTTGAGGCTGTCAGAAGGCAAGCTGAGGAAGCCGAGGTGCATTTGCATGAGAGCCAAGGCGACTTGGCAAGGCAACTGCAGGAGGGCTCCCACAAGTTGCAAGAGACGCGCGGGGCTTTGGAGGCTGCCCTCGATGAGAAGGAGTCTCTGCAGAACGAGGTCGAGGCTGTCAAAAGGCAAGCTGAGGAAGCCGAGGTGCATTTGCAAGAGAGCCAAGGCGACTTGGCAAGGCAACTGCAGGAGAGCTCCCACAAGTTGCAAGAGACGCGCGGAGCTTTGCTGGCTGCCCTCGACGAGAAGGAGTCGCTGCAGAACGAGGTTGAGGCTGTCAGAAGGCAAGCTGAGGAAGCCGAGGTGCATTTGCATGAGAGCCAAGGCGACTTGGCAAGGCAACTGCAGGAGGGCTCCCACAAGTTGCAAGAGACGCGCGGGGCTTTGGAGGCTGCCCTCGATGAGAAGGAGTCTCTGCAGAACGAGGTCGAGGCTGTCAAAAGGCAAGCTGAGGAAGCCGAGGTGCATTTGCAAGAGAGCCAAGGCGACTTGGCAAGGCAACTGCAGGAGAGCTCCCACAAGTTGCAAGAGACGCGTGGAGCTTTGCAGGCTGCCCTCGACGCAAAGGAGTCGCTGCAGAACGAGGTCGAGGCTGTCAGAAGGCAAGCTGAGGAAGCTGAGGTGCATTTGCAAGAGAGCCAAGGCGACTTGGCAAGGCAACTGCAGGAGAGCTCCCACAAGTTGCAAGAGACGCGCGGGGCTTGGCAGTCTGCGCTCGACGCAAAGGAGTCGCTGCAGAACGAGGTCGAGGCTGTCAGAAGGCAAGCTGAGGAAGCCGAGGTGCATTTGCAAGAGAGCCAAGGCGACTTGGCAAGGCAACTGCAGGAGAGCTCCCACAAGTTGCAAGAGACACGCGGGGCTTTGCAGACTGCCCTTGACGAGAAGGAATCGCTGCAGAACGAGGTCGAGGCTGTCAGAAGGCAAGCTGAGGAAGCCGAGGTGCATTCGCAAGAAAGCCAAGGAGACTTGGCAAGGCAATTGCAGCAGCGCATGCACGAACTTGAAGACTCTCGCAAAGCATGCGAAGACGCTATTCAGGCGAAGTGCGTGCCTCCTCCGCACTACATAGCATGTTTGGCTGCGCATATTCGGTGTGCGAGCTTGCATCATGTTTGCCTCTGCCATTTCTTTCAGCTTAGCATATTATTGCCGACACGGCCTTAAGTGCCCTCGATGCAAAAACACGTCAAGTGCCCTTTCTTTGGAGGGCACTAAAAAAATATGCTGGACCTTAGCATATGATTGAATATACCCGGCAGAGTTGGGATGCAACTCGTTTCGAGGGTCTTTAGCGCCTCGTGTGCTCGAGGCGCTGGAGCAGCAGCTCCGAGCACAAGAGCTGGACTCTGCGGCCTGCGAGGCCAAGGCGCGTCCTTCGGATCGAATCGGATTTGGGTTGCCCTCGGTGCCTCGGTGGCCAAGTAGGTTTAGGTTTCCTCATATGGCCAGGTCAAGCAACAGGGAGCTCGGTTTGAGGGGATCGGCTTCGGTTGATTGAGGGAAGTTTCTATGGGCGCCAATCGTTGATGGGCGAAAGGGCTACAATGAGCGCCGCAAATGAATGGCGAAAGACGGGCGAAAGCTTATTCTGAACAGCCGCCCCATTCTGGCCAAAAACCTATGTATGAACCATATTTTCCTTTGAGGGGATGTGTATGAGTTTGTGGCCGTGCTTTTGAAACCCATCATCGCGGTCCTATTTTGACATACCCCTGCGAGGAAGAACATCAATGGGTCCCAAGCCTCTTTCACGTTTCGGGGTTTTGCCCAGAATTGCTGCTTGGGCTCCTGTTTGGTTATGCATGCTAAGCACAATATGCCTGTTGTTTCCCTTTGCAGCAGCAGGGATTCTTTTATGCAGGCAAGCACTTGTTGTTTGTGAGGTTCATCAATAAGGGTAAATAGGAATGGGAAATGTTGCAAACGTTGTCTCGTTAGGATCAAACTCGATTCATTCAGCAAGCAGCCCGTGGCGTCTTTGGGTGAGTGTTAATTTTGTAGAGGTTTCTGTTTGTGTGGGTCCGAAAAGTCCGCCCATTGTTGTTTGGGTTTGGGGGGCATTTGTTGGCACGTCGGGGCATCTCGCTGGCCGCCCCTGACAACCTAAAGCCACTCAGCCACGGTCAACTCTGCCAGAATCCCGAGCCCTTGGGTGTGTTTGTTTAGGATGGTTCAATTTCAAAGGAGCCAAAAGGAAGGCCAACCAGCTTAGGCGGCAACGCTTTTAGGAATGCCCGCCATTGACGAAGCGCATTTCTATAGGGAACCTAGAAGTTCTAAGAAGCCCAGCTTACCCCCTCCAACGCACATAGCACCAGAGATGTCCCTTGAAAAAGAAACCCATCTTCCAGGTACCCTCCCAGAGGTGCCATGTTAAGGGAGGGTACATGAAGGGAAACCACAAGGACAGATGACCAATTGGGGTCCCCCCGTGCTAAGGAGGCCCGGCTGCAGCTGGACGCGGCGGAGCTGGCGGAGCAGGTCGCCGCTTTGACGGCGCGCTTGGACGAAGAGCAGGCCGCGTTTGGTTTGCGGGGAGGCTTCGGACTTGAGGTTCAGCCAATATATGCTAAGGGGCCAAAGAAGGAGAGTTGGGTTTTGGGGTACCTTAAAACTTAGTTAAGGTACGGTCATGGGAGAATCATCTGGGGGATTATTTAGCTCGAAACGCTGCTTCTATATTTCATGTCGGTTGACGTCACTCTGCTAGACTTGTTCAAACTACTTAATAAGTGGGTACAACGGTACACCACGGTTATCACCGAGATAACTTGGGTTGTTTGACATATAGTTCGAGCATGTTCCAGCGTTGTTTTCAACCCCGTTGCTTCAAGTTGAACATCCAAGTGGGGCTGGGCAACTTTGAGGCCCCAATGTGTCGAGAACGAAGGCGACCCTCAGAAACGAAGCCTGCGCCAAGGTGAACCCCCCCTGTAAAACTACAGAAGAGGCGCCCCTGGCGACGTGAGTTTTAGCTGCCAGTCTTGCTAAGACTACAAAAACCAGGGTTTTCTGCATGTGCACGCGCTGGCATCTAGGCTAAATGCAGATTGTCCTTTCGCATCTGACACCATCTCGGAAAACCAAAAACACCTCGAGAGAACCAAACAGAACAAGAAAAACAAAAGACACTTGAGAAAAACAAAAAACAAAAGAACCAAAAAGCAATATTCAGAGAGTCTTCACAAGGTGTGGTCTTCCACAAAGTTCCTTTTTTAAGTTTGTTTGGTTTGCTCGATTTTTTGTTTTTTTCGGTTTCCCCGTGTCTGTGTTTTTGTTCTTCAAGTGTTTTTTTCGAGGTTTTGTTTGTTGTCTGAGATGGTCAGTGTCAGATTCGACAGGGCAATCTGCATTTCGCCTAGGCGCCAGCGCGTGCACATGCAGACAACCCTGGTTTTTGCCAGGGAACTTTCTGGAAGACCACACCTTGTGATTATTGTTGGGTGTTTTAGGGGTTCTTCTTGAGTCGTGTTTTCTTGTGTTTATTTTGCTCGAGTTGTTTTGCTTTCTAAGATGGTCAGTGTCAGATACGACAGGAAAGTTTGCATTTCTCCTAGGCACCGTGCCTGAAGTCTCCTCTCACAGCTACTCCTTAGTCTCCCTTGTCTCCCTTTAGTATTGCACTTGGGCGACCTGTTTAACACACACACACACACATCCTGGATTGGAAGACTCCTGCATCACCAGCCGGACACGGTTGGACAATCTAAGCCACTCTGCATTATTTCCTTATGAATTCTACTTAACACTATTGTCAAACTCTGCTCAATTCCTAACTGAAATTACAAAGACTTTAATAGGGCATAATCCAACCAGGTGTTTTATTTGAAACGAATTGCAGTAATTATTATTGTGTGTGCAAAAGCAATGTTGCACAGGATTCCCTGTCCGACAGACTTGTCTTTCCAAATCAGTAAACATTCAAACACACTTTTCAGCAATTTTGGCGCCTGGATTCTTTACTTATGAGTTCTTATTTAATATGAATTGCTGCTCAGGATTCTCACAGGATTCCATTTCCAATAGAATTGTTTTTTTCAAGTCAGTAAACATTCAAACACGACATTCAACAATTTTGGCACCTCTGAATTATTTCCTCATGAGTTCTTATAGTAGGAGAATAGTAGGGGAGTACTGAGGGAATGCTTGGAGAACAGTAAGGAAATACTTGGGGAGTGCTGACGGAACCCTAGGGGCAAGAGAATACTACGGGAATAGTGGAATGCTAGGGGAAGATGACGGGAATGATAGGGAATTCTGAAAAAAATGCAGGGCATACTAGCGGAATACGAAGAGAATACTGCAAGAATTCTAAAGGAGTTCCAGGGACAAAAGGAAAGCTGACCAAATGCAGCGTGATCTGCAACAAACATATTACTATTTGCTGAAGTGAGAATAAACAACCATGATGCTGATGCTTGTTCATAAAGCATGTGCTTGTTTGGGCCCCCGACATCATTGTGTCTAGAAACTACTGTAAAACACAATGTTCAATAGTAAATCTTGAGTGGTTGCCAGAATTCTACAGTGAAAAACAAAAACAAAGACGTGTGTTCGCCTTGTCCCCAGCACTTCTACACCCATAAAACACTGTAAAATACAGTGTGTTTTGTTATTTGTCCATCACAAATCACATCGCCACCAACACCTGCTCTCTAAAACTAAGGCGACCCTTCAAAACGAAGCCTCCAGGGATATTCCATGTTTGCACCTTTTGATTTTGGAGATAGTTCATGCCAATTATGGAAATAACTATCACTGGATCCTACAATGCCACGGTGGAATGTGGTTTAGTTGCCCCTTTGTTCTACTTGTCGTTTGTTCGTTCGTTCGTTCGTTCGTTCGTTTGGTTGTGTGTTTGTGTGTTTGTGTGTTTGTGTGTTTGTTTGTTTGTGTGTTTGTGTGTTTGTTTGTTTGTTTGTTTGTTTGTTTGTTTGTTTGTTTGTTTGTTTGTTTGTTTGTTTGTCAGTGTTTTTGTTTGTTTGTCCGCTTGTCTGTCTGTCTGTCTGTTTGTATGTCTGTCTGTCTGTCTGTCTGTCTGTCTGTGTCTGTCTGTGTCTGTCTGTCTGTCTGTCTGTGTCTGTCTGTGTCTGTCTGTGTCTGTCTGTGTCTGTCTGTGTCTGTCTGTGTCTGTCTGTCTGTCTGTGTCTGTCTGTCTGTCTGTCTGTCTGTCTGTCTGTCTGTCTGTCTGTCTTTCTGTCTATTTGTTTGCGTGGTTGTGTGTTTGTTTGTGTGTTTTTTTGAATAAGGAACGGTAAGCTGCAAACAGCTGCATGCGGATCCAGCCTCACTGGAAAATGTATGCTCACTCAACACTGGATTTGCAGGACGCTTGGAAAGGAGGCTTGAATCCTGATGCCACTCTCTGCTCAACTGAATCACATCCAGGCTGTCCATTTAGGGCGGTGGCATTTGTCTTCCAGACGCACCTCTCTTGAGGTGCGATTGACATGGCACGAGTTGTGCATCGAATTTGGATTATTTGGCAGCTCCTGCAAAAAACACAGCTGTGCCGTTGGGAGCACAGACCAGACGTATTCACGACCTGCATGGTTTATCGGCCACATATTTTGGCAAGCCATGCCCCCATTCGCGAAATGAGCGATTTGTTCTGATTTATCATTCATGAGGTGTTTTGTTTTTGTTTTCCAAGGGCGACCTGACCCTTTTGACATCTTGGTGCTTGTGCACGCTGTGGATTCCTGCGCGCAGGCGGAGCGCATCCGGCAAGGCGCAAGAGCAGAGCAGCTGGAGGCGCCGGCATGTAGGGAAATGTTGATTGGGGCGGGGGGGGGGGGGTTTTGGTGGACATTATTTTCATGGGATTCGTGCCGGTCAACCATTTTGGAGGGTATTCCCCATCAAACTATGTAGTCAATTCAACTCACCTGGTCAAGTTTGGGCTAACAACAGGCAGTTTTGCAAGCCGCTTAACGCGTGTGCTGGCAGTGCCTTCAACAAGACCATTGTGTTCTGTTTGCATCGAACAGTGCAGCAGGAGCTTGACATTTGTGCTGTGCAGCAGGAGCTATCTCCAGCAACAGCGCAGACTGCGTCAAGGGTTCTCGAGTTTTTGATCCCAGGTCAGTTGCACCAACATATTGAAAGAGGCAGTGTCCGCCAGGTCTTTGGACTATTGCAGAGTGAGAGCTTGGCTTTGTCAAATAGTTCGTTTCTGTCTGCGCACTTCTAAAATGATCCAGTAGGACCAGGGGCTCTCATCTTGACACACCCAAGTGTTAAGCCACTGCGTAAAGCAGAGCCCAGTTTCCTTCGATGGGGACACCTGCTGTGGACCACCACAGCCTGGGGTTCGCCTTGAGATGTTCAACCTGTGCTTTCCGTGACGAGTCCGCAGAAAATGGATCCAATGAAACCAGCCCTGCCCGGTCCGTCAGTTTGACCCGCTCACGCTCGCGCCGGGTGGACCTTAATCCACAGCCAACCGTTTTGCCCAGCAGCTTTGGCCACATCCAGTGGACCTCCCTTGAGAATATGGAAGCCCCTCGAGTCTGAGCGAGACACACCTTGATCTAAATGTTCTCGAGTTTTCGTCATGGCCTGGACGATTGACCCTTTAGATCCAGGTCGCTTGATTGCAAGCAAGAAAAGGTTTGCGATGATCTGGTCATCCCCCTGAATCATTTTAGCCATTCTGTTAGTCCTGGCAGTTTTCCTGTTGCAAGCCATCAAACCTAGAAACCAATCATCAAGCACCCGCCCTTTTCCTGTTTTCAAGCGAGCAACATACCCAATGCTTCCAGCTAGCCCTACAGTAACCCGGGGAGCCAACACGTAAAGTCAACCTTCGCTTCGCATGCGTAGGTAGACCTGGCTGCGGAGCGCCAGAGTCGCGCTGAGGACCAACAGCAGGCGTGGGCGAAAAGGTGTGTGTGTGTGTGTGTGTGTGTGTGTGTGTGTGTGTGTGTGTGTGTGTGTGTGTGTGTGTGTGTTTGTGTTTTCAACGGACCCCAGAACGTAAACCACCATTTTGGGATTCCCCCTGTTTTGTCACATGCCCAAATGGCTGGTTCTCCTGTGGCTTTTGGTCTGCACAATTGTGGGGAGGATGATGTTGCCGTGCCACGTTTCCTTGGGGCAGCCCAAGTTTCCTTGGAGCATGTTGGTAAATTGTGGTTTGCCTCCTTCCGTGAACAACGATTGCAAGAGTCAGGACTGGAATAAATGCCAATGAAATTATAGCGAGCTGAGGGGATCCATTCAGACTCCGAACTCCCGATTTCCAGTTCGAGAAGGTAAAAAACGGACTGCACAAATTTGCTCGGATTCAAACTCGTTGCTTTGCACGTCCCGCGATGCCCGATCCGACTCCCACGAAACGGGGATTACGCCACAGGCGGCCCAGCTGCGCGGCGCGCGGTCCTGGCGCCAGGCGCGGAGCGAGTGCAAAGCTGCGTGTGGCTCCAATGCCGAATGTGCCACAAGAGGTGTCCTCCCAAAACGGCAATTAAACCTGGTAGAGTTTGTTTTTGTTTATTTTGCGGGGAAGAGGGGGAGACTCAATCAATGAACATGGCATGTTCTTCGACCGTGGCTCGTCGCTTGTATATAAGATGACCTGCCAAGTCGTGAAGATTACATCAAGATGGCCTCAAGGGCTGAAGGGAAGCCATTTTCTGCTTTTATCTGGAGGAAGTATGGGGGAAGGAAAGGGAACGCCTATATTTTGGTGTGCTTTGATGGGACGCCAAAGCACCTTCTTTGTTTTCGGGATGGCTCGTGTGGCTCATGCCACCTTTCCTTTGGTTCAAAATGTTAGGCTCCAGTCAAAGTTCGCTACAACCTACCAAAAGGCGGGGTCCCCTCAAAAACGACCCATCCCCTGCCATAAAACCCGAGAATCGATGGCTTCCCTTTCCAAAACCTCGCAATTGAGGACAATTCATGGTTTTCCCTTGCCAGGAAACCAGGAAGTGATGTTTGTTTCCCTTCTCTTTTTCCTCCAAAAAACGACCCCCCCCCCCTCCCTCCCCCTCTGCCCCCCGTCTCCCCCTCGGGGCCGAACCAAACCCTGGCCTTCGTCCTTTGAGGTGGCGGAGCAGTACCTGCAGCGCGCGGAGCTCCAGCGCCAGCGCGAGGCCGGATGTCCGGTTTGGTTGTCTTGTCTCGCTGGGCCAATGTGGGCGCGTCTTTCGAGGGGTATCCTTTTTGTGATTTTGAAGGGGAACTAGTTGAACGGTATTGATACATCTATTGATTAATATCTCTATTATAGAAACTTGTTCTATTTCAATATCCTGTGACTGTTTTAGGTTTTCTCTATTGTGGAAAGTCAACAGAAAAACGGGCAAACAAATCCTGGCAACCATTGGGAAATCCATTTTGCAAGTTGTTCCCAAACCATCAAATTTAAGATAGCTTCTTTGAAAACAAAGTGCGGGCAAGCAGTCACATAAAGGGGGGTGCCCACAAGAGGCCCAGATCCTCTTTAGTCTGACTGCTTCGGGGTCCTCTTTAGTGCCCAACTGGTTGGGGGGGTTGCTGAAAAACAGGTCCTTGGCAATACTAAAGTAGAATTTGGAATACTGCAGAAAGTGCTTGGAATCTGAGAGTCAGCCTTGGCAATACTAAAGTAGAATTGGTATTACTAAAGTAAGTACTGGGAAGCTGAGAGTCAGCCTTGGCAATACTAAAGTAGAATTGGCAATACTAAAGAAAGTACTGGAAATCTGAGAGGGGCCTTGGCAATACTAAAGTAGAATTGGCCATGCTAAAGTAAGAACTGTCCCTCCCAGACCCCCAGGATTTCACTAAAGAGGGTCCAGCTGACTGGTTCCACTGTTCAGGGGGGGAGGGGTCCGTGTAAAGAGGGTCTTCTTTTTTCTTTTGGGGGGGGGGGGTCCCTGCTTTCTG
Organism: Effrenium voratum; assembly: GCA_963377175.1. NCBI lineage: Eukaryota > Dinophyceae > Suessiales > Symbiodiniaceae > Effrenium > Effrenium voratum. The sequence continues at coordinate 109,365 of CAUJNA010003586.1, forward strand.
ACACATACCCATATCATGTGGGCATGCGTGATCTATGTATATACGGGCGCTCATATATACATGTATATCGTAATTTCGATGGCTGAATTCAGTTTGTTGGTGAACTAGCCCTTGATGGCTTGCCTATGCCTTTGGATTAGGGAGCCTTGGAAACATGACTTACATTTCTGGGGTTGGACTCTTCGCGAAACCAATGTGATGGCCACCAAACTTCTGTTTCTTTCATTCAACCTTGTGTCCACAGACCAATTTTGCCGGGATATTCCTCAAAGATTCAGAACCAGGCGTGCCTTTCAGGCTAGTTTGGCCGAAAACGGATGTATTCCACTGGTTTTAATGCGCTTCTGATCATTCAGCAGCATTCGTCAATTTGTCCGCAAGATCAGGACGCCTTGGCCAGTTGTGGTTGTCCAACCGAAGGTAGGTGAAAGAAACGCGACAAAGCACCGTACATATTACACACTAGATAGAAACTTGGCTGTTGTTTGCTTGATTCAGGTCATGTGATCATATGTTGCAAAGATGGAAGTGCGAATCTATGGGGAGGTTACGGCGGCAAGGTAACCTCACGTCTTCCACTTTGCCAATTCGCAGTCCATGCCCGCTGTCATGATTACGGGCTGGGTGGCAGACTGTCCAGCCTATTTTGTTGGCTTCAATTGCACATAGCTCAAGAAGGACACCCTCCATGAGAGAGCCACCCACATGAGCCTTGCTGTGTCGAATGGACAGCGCTTTCGCCACTTGGCCCAACTCCCAGATGGGAACCCAGGCGCTCAAGCAGCTGGCCGTCATGCGGCGCAAGGCATGCATGGACCTGAAGGCCCATCCAAAGAGACATGAGGCCGTGGCGTGTCTCATGGGGGAACTATTTGGGTGTGGGTCAAAATTGAACCACCAGGAGACCGCAGGTTTTAGTCCTTGGCTCCATTTGCCACCAGCGTTCCATTTTGGGTACCTATTTTTGACCCACATCCATTTGTTTCTCTCTGGTTTCCATTTCAATCAACCCCACAGGGGGTAGAATCAAGACAAATCCCAAGATGAAGGCTAGTAGCGAAAAGTTATTCTGCCTAGAAAGGTGCGAACAAGAAAGGTGCGGACATCCGCCGTTTCAATTATCCACTTTGTGTTTTTCGCGGACTCCTTCAATGGATTGTGGTCGAGGCCATGTGTGCCTGGCACCAAATGGAACCCTTCGGCTGTGAGTATGCGTGTGTGTGGTGTCAAAACGCCAAAACTCACGACTTCCCCATTTTGTTCTCTGAGCTTTAAGACACGCGCCATGTGACTTCAGATGCGGTTGCATGTGGAAACTGCGAACGCCACCTCAAGCAGTGACTGGAGTTATAGGTCTACCAGCGGCATCAAAATCAGCTGCATTTGGTTTGCAACTGCTTGCCGTTCAGCATTGTTGTGAGATATTTGTAAAGTGTTGTACTTAAGCTTGCCGTGATTTGGGTGAATATATGCATTTTTTGGAAGGGCCACAAATGTTTGTAGAGCGTTCCAAGTTTTGCTTTGGCAGCATGCCTCAAGAACAGGCATATGACTGTGCGTGGAATGTATGGAGCCTCCGAATTGTTTGCGTTGCACACATATGCTCAATCTGTTTAACATACAACAGGAACTCCTGATGATGCAGCCAACACAGGAGTTTTGAATGAAACAAAGTCGTGCAACAAATGATGACGCCAACACATATGTTTTTTGTTTGCGTGTTTTGTTTTCTTCGCCGTGTCCCTTCTGCAACGCCAGGTTCAAGCAATCCGTGTCTGTGTTGACAGGCATTGTGCTCATTCTTCCCTGGCAAGGAGGGAATATGCACGCAGTTCTTGTGCTTCCCCTGTGCGCCCACCCTAGCGTGAGCCAGTTGAGCCTTTCACCACCCATGCTGTCCCAAGACCTGTTTGGTAAGATTGAAGAACAAGCATCAGCTGGCCAGTCTGAGCCATTCTGAGCTTTGGGGACGAGCACTCTTTGCATCTGTATCGCGTTTTTGTTTTTGTTTTACTTGGCCTAGCAGGTTCATCACAGAAGGAGAACGCAAATAGCACCTGCCCCGGTATCTTCCGTGGAGTTTCGCTTGCTTCCAGAGCAACCGTAGAAGCTTGCCTGTTCAATAGGGAAGGAGGAAATTAGTCCTGATGAAAGCAGGGGCTACTATGGGCTACCCCAGTAGCACCTCTCGTTGAAGGGGCATCAATCACCTGAATCAGACTGTTTCTGTGAAGCTGTCGAAACACCGCAGAACAACTTCCAGTCCATACAGTAGCACAGGACACCTCAGAGAAGGAAAGCAGGTGGGGCAGCAACTAGTTGGTTTTGATTTCTTGAAGTCCCTGTGAGCACTTAGGGTCTCGGGATGGTTCTTTGTGCCAGGAGGGCCGCGCCGGCCCCGAGGCGGACTTGTCCCGTTGTGCACAGGCGGGTTCTGGGAACTGTAGGATTCGGCGCCCGAAAGGTGGGTGACCCCTTTATGGGCTTGAAGGAGAACAAAACAGGAAGCCGGACGTTGTTTTGGAAGCTTTCAAACTCACAGTGGGCCTGTCAAACAGCGCAGTCCATAGTTGTTGTTCCCTGGCCATCAGTTGGGGCTGGCAAGGTTTGACGGCTGTTGCCTTCCTTGAAATGGCCGCCCGGAGAAAGGGCGCATGTGAATGATTGGTTGAAGATAATGACAACGGAAGCTGCATCAAACCCGGAAGCCACGAATCAGTTCGTACATTCCTGACATGCATTATTAAGAAGACAAGCCTTTGTTTGGACCATAGAAATGCAAATAATGTTGTGGTCAGCTTGATTTGGATCCATCGCGCACTGCTGAAAGCCATTCATTATGCATGATCAACCAGGGCTGCCCCGGAATTTTCAGTAGCCTCGCCGTTGTGATGGATGTTAAATCCGTCGGGGTGCACCTCTACCTTGTTCAGCTTTCCCGAATCCAATTTCGGCGAAGCAAGGATCGCATTGCGAGCTGGGCGAACTCAGATTTTAGCGGCCGGATGCTTCAGGCTGCCTTGCCAGCTCAGGAGAATGAGGAGCTGCTCGCAAGAAACCGTGAGCTGGCCCTTTCAATGCAGCACTTCAAGCAGGAGAATGACCAGCTCCAGATCGGCAACAGGAGAATTGGGAGAACCCAAAGGGTATAAACCCATAAACTCAAAAGGCCAGTATGCGCTTGGTGCACCGAATCCAAGCCAGCTCGGTGAGTGGAAGGCCAACCGCACCGAGAGTTTGAATCTACCAACACACCCATACAGGACTGGCGTGTTGTTTTCTGATGTTTCAAGCCGATTTGATCTCCAACGTGGTGAATTTGCCAACGAAGACTAGACATACCACTCTCGAATACGTACACTGAGTAGGCCCATCTCAAGGGTTCCAAAGGACAAAGGGCACAAGCCACAGCAACCGGTGCTTTCCATGTCGAATGGCTTCCTGCGCCTTCAGACCATGCGATTTGGACACTTCTGTCCATGCATAGGGTTCTAGGTTCCCTTAAAGGATGCACTTGGGCCAGTCAAAACGCTACCTTTGACTTAGAGGATCTCCCTGTAAAGCAGGCGGCTTGTGGCACCCTTTCCCAACATGGTAGACCCCCTTATTGAAGAAAAAAACACACATGTGGGGGGTTTCTCAATTAGCTGGACCCCGTTTTGGATGGCTTTAAAGGGGACCAGAAGGCAAGCAATTTCAGGGGGCCAAACCATGTTAAGAAACAAGCAGCCAGGCAGCCCTGGACGATGTCCATCCAAGGCTCCGGGACCCATTAAGATTCAAATATGCGCCAAAATCGCGTGATGCCACTACTACCGTTGAGGTGTTCCTTTTTGGCTTCCCTTTAATTTAAACCGACCCCACCCCACAGAGGGTACCCTCCACCTCAGGCGTAGCCCGCGCCCGCGGGGAGCACGCAGGAGCCTCCTGGAGAGTGTGGCGCTCTTCGAGGCGGACCTGGAGAAGGTGGCGGACCGCCACGCGCAGCTCATCGGACACGTGAACCTCAGCGAGCGAATGGATCCATTTTCCAACGATGTGGCGTTCACCGGTGAGTTGGAAACAGGTACACTTACCAACACTCGTGTTTTCACTCCAGAACTTGGCGTTTTCCAATTATCCAGTTTCTTTTGTCTTTTCCTTTTTTAATAATAATTATGTGGTTTTCTTGTTCGCGGTCAGTTCATCCCTTGGTGAAGGCGCAGTGCCAATGCTTGCATGGAGCCCGGTTGCACCAAGCTTGATCCATTTTACTGGTGACGGCCTAGTGTTTCATTGCTGTATGTTTACCTTTGTCCTGTGGTCAAGTGAGGAACAAGAAGCAGAAGATCCGGTACACGGCCCCTCGGACCAGAGAGAATAGCTGACATTGTGCCCGACGCCCCAAACATGTTTTTCTACCTGGGAGGGCCAGGAAACCGGCGTTTGCATATGGCTTGATTAGTGGCCAGACGTCGGGAACAATTGCCGGCTTTGCCATTTCCTGGAAAAGTATCCAACATTTCGACCTCATGTCTTGTATGCCTGAATACCTGATATGGATGTACACATGTTTCTAGGTAAGCATCAGGCTTTAAAATGGGGCAAATGGGAATCCAATTGAGTGCTCATTGGGTTGAGCCATGTTCTAATGGAACAATAGGAAAGCCCGAATGAATGTGTGGGTGTGGCCGCAGAGCTCACGAAGATAAATACTGGCTTTAGGCTGGTTTCCGTTTCTGTCATCTTGTGTATGCTGCTCTGTTTCGTGGATGTTTGGTCTATTACGATGTGGGCAGCAACTCTTGCACAAGGGATGTGTGAAGCTGGTAAAGTCAATTGAACCTGCATGAATACCATGTGGTGCTTGTTTGGCTTTCTTGGGCGGCTTGCCAAGAACCGCTCAGAAGACTCAAGAACGATTGTTCCCTAGTGATTTGATGGTCTTTCCTTTGCCCACCCACTGTCCGGGAGAAAGAGTACAGCCGATGATCAAGAGCAAATGATTAAACTATTCAACGTCTCCGGTATCACTTCAGAACTTCTCAAGCAGGTAAGCACCTTTGAATGCCACGGGATTGGGAGTTCCTGCGGGTCAAACGAGGAGGGCAATGCAATGGTGGATTCTCGGGCTTGGAATCCAGCCGGGATGCATTTTGCAAGTGCCATGCATCTAGGCTCACCGGGCAGGAAAACGAGCTCACCCCGAATGCCTTAGTACCGGTTTGTGAATCATGGTAACTAAGTTGTTCGGATGTGTCAGCATTTCGCGCTGAGCCGTGTTTTCTTGGGGCATCCCAGAGGGAAGCCGTGACATTTGTTGCACCAAAGCCGTTAGGAAAAGGGATATGAGCAGCGGCCCAGAGCTACCCATGGTTGTTTTGGGGCTTGCCCTGTAGCTTTTTCACCTTTTGGGAACCGATAGGTTCCCACCCGCCCTACTAACCAGTAAAAAGTGCAGGTGTCCTCAGATTCCCTGCTTCTGAGTGGTTTGAAGTTTGAACACCATGGTTAGGTGCCATGTTAAAATGAGCTTTCAGGGCCATCAAAATGGGGTGTGTTTGACAAATCGAGGAAGTACTTGGTGCTGTTTTTTGGGTCTGCTTCTTTGCTGCTCTCAGTCTTTCGATCTTTGTTTTAGCCGGGGGCGGGTCCGTTGGAAAAGAGGTGAAGCTGAAGGAGGAGTGTGCGCAGCTGCGCCTGGATTTGAACAAGGCCCGACATCGGCTTATGCAGCTGGAAGGCACCAGGAGCCGAATCGATCCCGCGGGCAGTTGGATTCCTCGCTTTTGGGTGGTCTTGGATAATTTCTTCGCTTTATCCTGTCAGAGGTTTCCCTTTGGAGTCATAGTTTGTTTCCCTTGCGATAGTTTGACACAATTTCAGTTGTTTTGGGTTTGTAGAGATGCTGAGATGCCTGTGTCCCTGCGTTGTTTGAGGGATTCCAGCTTCTTTTGGGAGGATTCAGGCGTTTCTTTGTTTGCCACCAGACGGGTAGTACCCGTAGGCGGCCTCAAGTTGCCATCTGAACTCCGTTTCCGCAACTACTGGCCAAAGCCACCTGAGCGGCGCTGTACCCGCTCGCATGCTGGCTCCCCACCCCAACCCCGCTCTGCATGTCCGCAAAAGTCAAGGGCTACCCTAAGTGTATCACGCCAACGCAAATCAAGGAGCGCGTTTTTCAACATTCCCAGAAGAGAGTGAGGGATATATAGTTTGCTGCTCTGCTGCTGTTGCTGCTGTTGTTGCTGTGGTTGCTGCGGCCGTGGGTTCTGCTGGTTGCTGCAGAAGTTGCAATTGCTGGTAAACGCTGCTCCTCAAAGCCGCCCTGCCACCTAACGCAAGTCCACTCAATTGACATGCTTTAGGAATCATCCTGCCTCGGGACATACAATATTGCTCACAGCTCATGTGTTCGTTTGTTGCTCACAACTTCTTCGAGAACGTTTTCCCACACTTTTGCGAGAGGAGGAGCGATAGCCTCTTCGGCGCCTTGTCCTCGTTGGGCTACGCACCGTCCATGGAGAGTTCCCCGCAGCCAAAGCGGCACGGCACGCCCGAGAAGCAGAGGCGACAATGGCCGGTGTCATGTGTCGTTTGCAGTTTTGCCGCCTGCCAGGCGTCGGCTACATGAGAACGCCTTGGAGCGCGACTGGGCCAGCACATGGGACACATGTCACGCTGGCTCGATGTGAGTAGGACAAACTCTAGCCAGTGTTCCACATACTAGAGGTGCAATTCGTGAATGCACGGCGACCACTTGGCTGTCAAACTGGGGCTGGGTGTGTTCAGTGCGCTTTTCACATCTGTCATTCCGCTCATGGATGCGTGGCCCAAGCCTCACCCACCTGAGCTATCAAGCCTTTCAGACTGAGTCTCCTTTAATGGGCTTCATCCAAACATGTGCCACATACCAGCCGTCTGAAAAATCAACAGCGAGTAACGCTATGGTAGATATTCGGCAATCCCTTTGGCGCATCGAAGTGGCCCACTGCTTTGGCTCGGTGATTGATTGCCGCTGGCCAAGTGACAGGGGTAGGCAACCAGGCTTGCAGCTATATTGGACGACAATAACGGGGGGGTTGCTCAGCGCACATCCGTTTTTTCCCTTTCGGGGCGTGTGTGTTTTGCCTCTTGGAAACCAAAGGGATGACAAAAAACGATAAACCGGATATTGAGAAGCTTTCATGATGGCACCTGTTCCGCCTTCTGGCCCTTCGCAGCTACCTGCAAGAAGCACTCACACCTCTGGTTGGTTTGCGAACTTCAAGCACCTCAGAGAACACACACAAACAAACAAACAAGCAAGCAAGCAAACAAACAAACAAGCAAACAAACGAGAAAGAAAAAAAAGCAAACAAACAAACAAACAAACACGCAAGCAAGCAAGCAAGCAAGCAAACAAACAAACAAACAAACAAGCAAACAAACAAACAAACAAACAATGAACCAATCAAAAACACAAGACGCGGCGTGTGCATGTGTTTCTTTTTCTCCGTCTCGGGGACCGAGGCGTGAGCTCGGACTTCCGGCACTTGGTTTGTTTGGTGCAGCAGGCCACCGGCGCCGAGGGCTCCGAGAGCTTCTCGGAGCTGCTGCAGCGGCTCCGGGACCTTGGAACAGGCGGCGGCGCGGCCAGCCGAGGCGCGAGGGACCCCCGCCCCCGCCCTCCCTCCCCGATTTTGGGGGTGGCTTCGAAGGAAAGCCGAAAGAAAGGCAAGAGCCTGAGTCTGCCTCAAAATGGTTGGCTTAGCTTATCCTTTACCTGGGATTTGTGAGGGGGGCAGCCTATGCCCAAGTGGCAGACTTACGCACGGTGATATCAGTGATATCTTCAAACCGATGGCCGAGCCATGGCCCGGGTCAGGCCACGAAGTCGTGGCAATGGCGCCTGCGTCTTTGAGCTGCTCCTTCACGCCGGAGCCGAAGCTGGCCACGCCCGCCCGCGACAGCCCAAAGCCCACGGCTTCTCGGCGTTGCCTGGGGCGGTCTGGCGGTTTGTTAGAGACCCACAGAAAGCGTTTACCACACCAACGCTTCGAAGCGGAACACAAATGGAAGGGTCTCTTGGAGAAGCAATCGATGAGGAGAAAACTAGCCATGCCAATTTGCCAAGCATATAAGTTGTGCACTCTATGTTTGTGAAGTGTTGTTGTGTTGTTGATGTGGTTGCCTTGTTGTTGTGCAATACCTAAAGGTGAAGGGCCCGCGGTGCCTCCAAAGAGACAGATAGGGGGGCGGTGTTTTATCTCCCAGATGAAGGCATGAGCTCCTGCGTGACCAGCACGGGAATCGCCGTCAAGCATTGTCTTGACCGGAAGACTTTGGTGAGAAGGGGTCTGCCTTGATTCCCCAATCTAAGCCGGGTGCCAAGGCGTTATTCTTGGAAGACAAGGAGAATCATTCGGCCAACAAGCGCGATGGGTTGCATGCCGAAGCAAGGAAGCTTGGACTGCATCTTAATTACCGAATTGAGAAGCTGCAACGTGGCAAACGGGCGCAGAGGTTGCTGTACCTGGTCTCACCTGACAAGGGGCAATATCAAGGTCCCTTTTACAAAGTGAACCCATCACATCACAGAACCGATTTTGAATCTTCCATTGAACGCGTGTGTTTTGAGGGAGGTTAATGTGCGCGCCTTCCGACCTCGTGACCTCGTTTCAGGAAAGCCGTGAAACAGATCAACCACGCCGTGAGCAGCGTGCGGTCCTTGTACGGACAGCCGGTGCGTGACGCCTCATCCTTCCTTCAGGCGGGCAGTGGGCTTTAGAGCTGTATGGAGTCCTTCGTGAGTGCGTGGGTGGGTGCGTGAGAGCATGGGTGTGTGTGTGTGTGCGTGTGTTTGTGCTGTTTGCTCTTACGTACTGTTTTTGAATCAAAGGAACCGGGCTAGGCGGGAAGTTACAGCTTGCGTTGCGCGAGGCAGCAAGGTTGCGTTGATGCTTGCGCATTTTGCCCTTGAGGTAGTGTCATCTCAAGTGCGCTGGACCCTGCGGTAAGCATGCGTCCATGTGAAGAGCTGGTGAAAAGGCCAGCTTCAAACTTTTCCTTTTCGGCGGGATAAGAGGAGCCGCCCTGTCCATCGGATTTCCGCAGGTCCTTCAGCGCAAGGGGTCCTTGGACCGGCCAGGGGCTCGGGATCGCCAGTGGCCAGCTCTGGAATCTGCCCGTTTGTTGCGACCTTTCCTGGTCCTTTTGCTTCTTGTTGCAGCTGTTTGTTTTGGCGGGGCTTAGGAAGGTCATCACCCAGGGCCTGAAGCGTTTGGATGTGGTCCTTTCGCAGAGCCAGCTGGACTCTTTGGTGGATGCTCTCGAGGATGGGGGATCAACATCGGCTGTGTATATATATATATATGTGTTGACTAAGGGGGTGCTGTGTCTTTTCGGGTGCTTAATGAAGTCAGTTGTTTTATTCCGTCAGTTTGTCTTGAGTTGCTCTGTTCAAATTATAGGGAGCCCTGCGGGTAAAACAAGCTCATTCACAATGAAGGTTCCTGTAACAGGGGATTCCCTTGTTTTCAGCCGGCAAGCTATGGCAATGTGCAGACTCGCTGCGTGATAGCATAGCTTCGAGTGGACGGGAAGGTTGCTTGTTTCATCCACGCCTCGGTTTGGCGAATGTGGTTCGTTCTCAAGTTGAAAGTGTCATGAGCAGAATGGCCGAGGCTTAGCATGTTGGCTGGCGTGGAACCTATGGCGATGTTCCCCATGAGGTAGGCGGTGCACTCCCATCAACTGTTGGCCATCAACGCGGGGATCATTGTTGGTTCAAATGGGAGTTGAAGGGAGGCAACTGACCAAGACGAGTGAGACGACATATTCAACGGCAGGACCACAGACAATAGATGTACTGGGCGTTGGTGTGATGCGACATGATCCAGGCGTGCATTGTGTCTACCATACTTACTTTCACTACCACCCCTGATTTTGCTGGAACACTCGGATTTAGACTATGCCTATGCTCATTAATTATTGGCCATTGTCACACTAGGCTCCGGTCATGCCAAACTCATGCGCACACACACACACACACGCACACACGCACAAGCTTTCAACATTACACAGACACCAGTTCTCCACGCTAGGTTGTGCAAAGTACTCAGCACTGTGTATGTGTCTTCAAGTCCAAAGCAGTAGTGTCACGATTCACACCGTTGTTGAGTCGCCTATGTGGTCGCATACATGCTCCATATGTCATTGTTTGCGAGGCTACAGTGGTTTTCCCAGTCATTAAGTTTCAGGGTGGGGAGAAAGCGAGTCTGACAGGTAGCACGTCCAGGAGTCAACAAAAGGGAACATCAAACAACAGAAGCGCGCCACGAAACCCTGAACACACGGAGTAAACAGGGGAACCACGTGGTAGGAATGCAAAAGTAGGATCAAAAGTACTAAACATGCAGGACAGGACACACGTAAGGAGTAGACGCAGGAAACATGATACCGTGAAATCCTCTAAAATGCACGGCGCTAAAAGGATGACACTTCAGAATGGTAAATGTGAGAACTCATCAAGGCTATTTGTTTGTCACCCCGAAGTTTATCCAATTCATATGTACCCTAAACTCAAAGCATATGATTTTACATCCTTCATTCTTATTAGTATCCGAACATCCCCAATCAAACTGCAAGTGGCCTAGTTGCTGGGCCTTTGTGTTCCTTTCAAATGTGCTTTAAAGCAATGCTCGCTAGACATTTGCCATGCAGCCTCCATTGCGTTGTCTTGTTTTGGGTTTGCCCCATTGTAGTTGGGTCGCTTTTTAACTTGTGCCGTACCAGGACGGCATTCCACCAGAGCTGCAGATCTAAAGATGTGCCCGTGCTGCGATAGGTTCCTTGGCAGAAGTCAGAGGAGAGTTTCAGCATGAATCGGCGCAGGAATGACATTTCCCTGTGCTTGACTGCTGTCAAATTGCAGGTGTTTGAAGTGTCTTTGCGTTCATCGGGTTGTTTGCAACCGGATACGCATGTCGATTTGGTGTTGGAGATCTTGATGTTCCGGAGGAAGAATTTGACGTTTGGAGCCTGCGGGATGTGCAGGTTTGCAGGACGTTTCAAGCAGCCGAACAGACCCAGCTCAAGTCAAAAGATGAGCCAGTGATCGCCTGTGCTTGATATCTGTTTGAGTTGTGGGACGGGCTTGATTTTGCTGGGCGCATCCTTTTGTTTGATTTCGTGCATGGTCAAAGTCAACAGCTGGATTTGAACCCGCATCAGGGTGTCACTGAGAACACGAAGGTCATGGAAGTCTGATGCGTTTGATATGTTGGCCTTTCAAAGAGTTGCCAACTCGGGAAACCCTGCAGCTTTGAACACGTGTTATTGATTTGCGCCATAAATCCAACGGGAGGGGGGTGAATGAACATTGTCCTGGGCAGGCGGTTTGACTCTCTAGGGGGACAAGGCTGTCGTGGGTGTGTTGGCTTGCTTGTTTGGTTGGTTGGCAGCATTTGTTTGTTGATGAAATACTTTGTTTGTTTCTGATTTTTTTATTTAGTTAAGTTGTCTCTTTATTTATGTGTGTTGTTTATGTATTCCTTGCTGTCTTTCTGTCTTTATTTCTGTCTTTACATGTCATTATGTGGCAAATGTCAGTCTTTACATGTCATTCTGCGGTTGGTTCTTTCTGAATGTTCTTCATGTTGGTCTCGATTGGTTATTATTAATATATATATATATATACATAGTGTCAATTTACTTGCTTCTTTCTTTCGTTCATTCTTTCGTGTTTATCTATTTGTTTTTATTGCTTACTTGTGTTTATGTCTTTGTTTCTGTCTTTATTTATTGTTTTGTATTTGTTTGTATATGTCCTCTTCCAGGCTCGCTTGTGGGCCATGCTCAGGTGCAAATAGAGCGTCCTATTTCTGCGCGATCACTTTCTGACCCTTTTTGGCAAAGCAAGCCCTCATGCTCTTGCGACAAGAATCCAAAAGGCTTGGGGTTGAAGCTGAATGCTTTGTATGCAGTTTATGGAGCCAGCTTCTTGACCATTTCTTGGTTGTCGTGTGCGGAGGGCCTTGCCAAACTGGAAGATTGATTTTGTAAGATATGGCTGTCGCAATGTCGCACGTTCAGTGCACCAGATTGGCCCTGTAGCTTTCAACTTCGCCAAATTCACTCGAACGGGGTGGCTAATTCATGCAAGTTCGCTGCATCCACGCCACGGACGCGGAGGAAAAGGTGCACGGACCCCAAGGCCCCGAGGCAAAGATTTCAGATGCCTCCAGTCATTGCGTTTGCCGATGCCGGAATCAACTTTAGCCCATCGATTTGTCTTTGGGCTTCTAGAACTCACGCAGCGCGTGCTGCACAGATCAGCTGCCAAAGGACGGATCTTGCCAAAGTAGGCATTTGGGTTGTTGCTGCGGTGCTTCCAAAACATAGGTTGACCGAAAGAACCATTTGGAGGGTCTCAGCTATCAGCAAGTCACGTAGAAAGTGGAAATCAAAGCCAGTTCTGTCATTCGCCACTTAGTAGACAATGTGCTGGCTTCCTCGCAATTGACAGGGATGTTTAGAGCTGGGATTGCCAGGCGAAAGATGAGGAGCACCAGCAGAATGTTCAGGAGAGCAGATTCAGCCAATACGAGGGCAAGCATACTTTGAATGGGGCGGGGTCGGTTACTCAAAGCTGAAACAACAATAGGTCAGGATCACAGGATAAGGCAGTATAGCCCCTTCCATTGGGTTGGACTTCTAGCCATCCTCTTGCAAGAGAGGCTTCTTGTCGCGTGTGGTCAATCTACGTGTACGCAAGTTGGTAGCACTGGCCAAAGCAAATGGGCATCAACAGGCTTGACGTGGGGGCGGTACTACAACAGTAATACATGACAAGAGGTCATTTTTACCAAGTTTCACCATTCCTTCCCATGTTGGAGGCAGCATCAGAAAGCCGAAGTACTGTTGACCCCTGGCCCTCTCGCAGCTGAATGCTGACATCGTATGGGACTCATTTGGTTTACAAGCACTTGGTGTGGACAGCCATCCTGGATCAATCATGGTCTTGGCACCAAGGCTTGCCTTCAACAAGTGTGAAGCGCAAGTGTATGAGTGCAACCTTTGGACTATGTGAACCTTTGGAAATAAAGCCACAATGGGTGTTGACATGCTTGGGTACTTTCCTGAGAATCGAGACAGGTGTGTTGGTTTTCCACTGATACTGAAGTTGGGAAGGTCATGAAAAAGAAACGAGTTTGATCAAGGGCGTACAAATGCTTGTTTCCGCAATAGATGCCCTCAAGCTTCTGAGGGCATGTTTGACAGCTGTTTTCCTTCTGACCTTGTGTTTCTTCAAGTCTACCTCGTTTGCACTGTCTGTGATGTTATCGGCTTCAACGGCTCAGACAGTGCCAATCAGAACATGTCCTGACTTCACTCACCTGGCCCCTCGCATAGGCTGATCAAGTGCTCAATTCCCAGTTCGGCGGTTCCCTTATCCCCGAAACCAACCCCAATTCGCGTCAATCTGCCAGATTTTCGCTCCGGGCTAAGGATTTTTTGGGGGGAACGCGATGGCTGCGCCAGGAATTGCAGCGACGGCATGAGGCAGATCTTCAAAGATCCCTGGAGGCTGTGGTGTGCGACTGCCAGGCTCCTCGGACCCCCCAAGATGTTAACGTTGCTTTTTTTAGTGGTTTCTGCGAACCAAAGCTATTGTTCATTTGGGACACCAGGAAATTCAGAATTGTCAATGTTTGCATCCAGTTACTTGCAATGTTTGGGGTGCCGACCGCGCAACTGTCAAGTTTAGATAGATCCAGATGCAATCCCAGGAGCCGAATCAATGCCCATGATATTATATTTTTCCCGAATAGCGCAAGACCTATGTGAACAATAAGATGGAGTTGCCCCAACATGAGTCCCCCTACGGTTCAGATTTGTTGGTTTCAAAATGGTTGCCGTTAGAACACAGGCTTTCCGCTTTGTAGACAAACTGGTGAAGAAACCAAATTTGGCTGCCGGATTTCTTGGTCACCTTACTTTGGGCGCCTTGGGACACCTCATGCCAGCAACACCCAGCCGCTTGGAAAATGCACCGGCCTTAATTGTTATGGTCCATGGTTGTACAAATTTGATGCTAGTTCCCTTTGCTGTTTTGTTATGCTTCTGTTTTGCGGCTGCTGCCACAGCTGCCACAGCTGCCACTTGGGGCTTGAATGGGTCACATGTGCTACTTGGTGGTAGCCCACGCATTTGAACAGGCATGACAAATACTCCGATTAAGTTGCTTCGTGTGAGGAGCATCGTGTCGGATGAAGTCACCGCACCAATTGGTGCATGTGTTAAGCCGCATGTGTGCCATGGGCAATAAACCCTTTGCTTGGAGTTGGTAGAGATGGTCATCAGCAACTCTTGGCGAAGCACCTTGAGCCGCATTGTTCGTTGTCCCCAATAGCGATGCTTGGAATTGGAACGGAATAACACCGCATCCCCAGCCTGCCAAATAGTGCACTTCAGGTTGACAGCTGCGCTGGCAACTTTCTCTTAAGCTGGAAAGCCCCTGAAGCCATGCCTGGCCTTGAGCTGTACAATCCCTCGCGCTTGGCCACCGGGGGTGGACACATGGGACACATGTGCAGAGTTCCGCAGATAAGAAGCAGCGTGGACGAGAGTTTTCTTGGCGGATTCCTTGGGCTCAACTCCAGCTTGGCCCCAGGAAGTTGGATGCCATGGGGGTAGGGTTGGCCTCAGGGAAGCTCCGCGACAATCCGCGACATGTTTGCCTCACTTTCCACGGCCACAAAGCCGAGTATTTGAGCTGAAGGTGGGACTAGTCACTGTGTTGCGGTTGTTTGTGGCGAGTTCCCCCCGAGGCCGATGTAATCATGTAAATTGGAAGGTGGGGGGCGCAAAGCAGCAAAAACCATTGGTTTCTGACACTTAACAAAGCCACCCGCAACAAGCAACTTGTTTGTGGTAATCAAGCAACAACTCCGCTCCAGTCTTGTTCCATGATCTTGGGGAAAGCGCGTGCCGTGGAGCCAGGAGAAGGAGCTGCAGCAGAGGGAGCATCAGAAGGCCGTGGAGGTGCCAAGAAGTTGCGCACGCGGCAAGCGGAGCGCTGGCGCTAGCTGTGTGGTGTCTCAACCTGGGGGAGACATGTTTGTGCGTGAAGAATGAAACGAGATTCCAATATATAAAATACTCATACTTTGTCGGAGCATCGGACGTGTCCTACAGCTTGGCCACCCATTGGCCTTTGCCAAAAAGCGCGCATTATGTAAAACGGCGCTCTATGTACTTGGGAGAACGTTGCCTTCACAGCCAAATACGAGTTTGTCCACCCTTTAAAGAGGGGAACGTGATAGTCGATCTATTGCTAGTCGGAGCAACAAAAGTGAACGTTTGATGACGGACTTCCGTGTCGAACGATTCCCTTTGGTTGGTTTGCTAGGCTTCCTTTGCGTGGGGTACGGGTCGCCTAGCATGGCTCTTGCTCCGCGTTGGTAGTTTGATATATGTGTATATGTATCTTGATCCAGTCAAGAGCGCTTGTAAGGAAGTTCCGTTGAACGAGGCTACCTTTGTATGCGCTTGTGGCCTCGCATTGGTGTAATTTCGAAACGCACATGCCGTGGCCGTGAAGAGTCATTGTCGTGCTCTGGGCCAGAACTATGTGGCCCTTTTGGGAAGAAATGCTTTGAAAGAACCCATGTCTGTATTTACATGTGTATACCTGGAGCCCAAATGTCCTTCGTTTTTGTAGGCCTTTCAACAAAGCCTGGTTTTGATTCCAAAAACCTGGTTTTTGAGAAGAAGGCTGATTTTTGGGGAAAGGTTGTATTTTGCTAGAAAGCCCGGTTCAGCTCCAGCATTTGCTCTGATGTGGCATGAGTTTTGCACAAACCATAGTGAACCTGTACACCACATGATGAGATTTGACCAAGCAACTTCACTGTTCGAGTTGTTGAAATGACGCGCAAGAGACAAAGCGCATGAGCTCCTACCATCATATTCGAAACAGGCTCTTTCATTCAACCCAAGTGGAACCAGACTACAACTCTAGGATGCTGGCACATGACCACGTCAATCAAGCATGCCACGTCTACTCCTGCTGGAGACATGCCATGTGCCAGACTATCCCTAGCTAAATAGTTGTTTCTTTTCATCACCTGAAAGCGCTGATGCGCACATGCACAGCACCGACATGTAATTCAACAACCAACCAAAACGTTTCATAGACAGCCTTGATCTGCTTCGTTCCTGCCTTGGACAGCCCAGCTTTACCCGCTGACATTGAACACGTGCAGGTATGTATGGTAGCTGCACCTGGAGCACGCTAAAACTCAAACCTTGCATCCTCCAATGCGGGAGCCCCTACCAACTCGCATTTTGCTGCACTGATGCAAGGAACAAGCTTCCACTAAAGCAGCCCACTCACTCAAAGATATGTTTTCATTATAGTGAGATACTTGCTTGCAGGCCTTGACA
Organism: Effrenium voratum; assembly: GCA_963377175.1. Taxonomy (NCBI): domain Eukaryota; class Dinophyceae; order Suessiales; family Symbiodiniaceae; genus Effrenium; species Effrenium voratum. The sequence continues at coordinate 125,775 of CAUJNA010003586.1, forward strand.
GAATGTGCTAGCACGTGCTAGCACATCTTGGATTGCCCAAAGTACATATTTGAAGAGTCCCAGGAAAAGTTGTCAAAGAACCTTCAACCCTCAATCGTCAATGCAGGATGTGAAAGCAGATCCTGGATTGCCCACGTACATATGGAATCTGAAAAGGCGGACAAGCAGAGCACGTTCCAAGAGTCAAATTGTGGATGTGGACCGCGTGCATTTTGCCAATAAGGGAAACATGTGTTTTGAAAGTTTACAGCTTTTCGTGGGTGAGGGCTGGCCAGGATGGTCAATGCAGGGGGGAAAACCTTGAAGAGTCTAGAAAAGCTGTCAAGTTTGTTTGGGGCCAGGATTGAGGATGTTCTAAAGAAATGTCTGTGGCATCTTGAATAGTTGGCCTTCGGTCCAGGGCAACATGATCTGAGCGAATGCTGAAAAATCACGGTTTACAGCATTTTTATGCCAATAATAAGATCTATGTTTGAACACACTTTTATGTTTTTGGTTTGGCTCAGTTCTTGCTTGGTTAAAACAACATGGAGTTAGATACGGACAATATCCCTGATGAAATTTCTCTTGATTCCAGTTTTAATTGGCCACGACAATAGCTGCGTTCTCCAATTTACTTTTGAACCACACAATAAACTGAAACCGGTTAAAGTTGAATTTGGCTTGAACTCTAAAACATTTAACATTAGTATTATTCCTATACCTGAACTTCAATAGTTGTTCTTGACAGTGGTTGAATCGTATAGGGGAGGTAGCATACGAAAAACGCGCGCACATACGCAATGGAAGCAATCCAAAACGCGGGGCTTCACAGGCCATTTTGACAATGAACATGGTTCTATGTGGTTGGCTTGCGATCGCACACAGCATGTCTGACAGTACGTGAGCTATTTGGACAGCAGCTTGGGCAAAGGGACTACGAGCTTCAGTATGGGACATCTATCGTAAACTCCATAGACACGCAATCGGTAGCCCTTACAAGCCCCGTCAACCTGAGGGGCGCATGATAGAAGTCTGTATCCCAACCCAAAACAGACCATGTCAGACGGCTGAGAGGCGCTGAAAGCTGAGCAGAGTGCTATGGAGGACTCATGTGATCCCTGTCTACTTGTGGTTGCGCCTGACAAAGCCAGGGCAAGGCAACCCTGATCGCGCACAAATGGAATGCTCTTTTTTTGGCCAGAGAAGGTCCCCTTTTTGGGCCCCCTGGTTTGGGCAGCCAGGCCCTCCCAACACTGCGACTTCCCTTGGCCGCGGGAAACTTTCCCTGGAATTGCACATTGTTCTCGCTGGGTCGTGTGTCTTATCATTCCTCTTGTATCTCCGCATCAATGGTGCTCCTGGTTTTCCGACTTCACGTCGCGTTTTCGGCGTGCTTTGGTGTTCTGAACCGCAAATCATGCGACATGTTACAATATTAAATTGTCAGGGCAGGGGGACTGGCGGCAGATGACCTTTCTTATTTGATTCAATTGTCAATGCCAGAAACGTTGTTACATTAAAAGACAGGCAAGTCATCACAACCCACATGCTTGCACTGTAGTATCCTTTCACTTGCTCGACTGAAGTGGCCCCCTCAAGTGAGACCATGTATAGCATTGAGAAAGTGGCAACAGCCTGTACTGGAAGCAAGGGTATGAAGGCTATGTTGAAATGTGCAGCCCCAAGCAATTTGGAGTATGTGCCAGTTTTAAGACCCTAAGGTGTAGAACAAAGTGACGGCCGCTTGCCTTTGTGTCGAAAGAAATATGTCCCATCAGCACCTGCTCCCAAGTGCCAGTCTGTTCGTGGACGTGTGAACCACATGGAGCAAATGGAGGCCGCACTTATCACATTGTCCCACCGAGCCAAAACCCATCATGCCTCTCAAGAGTCTAACCTGCAGGCAACCACCTGCACCGCGAAGGGAACGCGAATTGCTTGCAAACGCAAGGCATGATCAACACATGGTCATGTTGACCAGGGTATGTCTGACTTGTCTCTCCTGGGAGCTTGTTGTGTTTGTTTGTTCTGGTGTTGTCCGTTCTAGGGGCCACGGGCAAATGCCGTAGGGCTTGCGATGACTGACCAGGAGAAGCAGACGGGCTTTCAGCAAGACTTTGACAACAAGTACAAGGCCGCAGGATTGTTTTCTTGCTTGGCTGCTTTTGGAGTTAGAGTAGAGAGAGTCGTGGGGAATGATGGTCTTGTGTTTGTATGTGCCTTCTTCAAGAGCATCACGGCGTCATCCCTAGGCTGGCTTTGTTTTTTGTTTGTGCACTGCCATGTCTCGCACTAAGTCACTAAGTTCAATCCGTGGCCTGTCTTTGCCTGCTTCATATATACACCCGATGTATGTGTGCATTCCAAGATCAACCTAGCAATCCTTCTTTCGGTCGACATGGCGATCTGCCTTCAGACCTGATGCATTCCCGTCATTGAGTTGATGTCCGAGGCTCAACCTCGCAGTGACGAATCGGATGTCACACTTCACCCCCCAGCGTTCAATCGCTGCCAGACCTTGCTGGGCTCCATGAAGGAAGCTGCTCAGGCTGGTAAATGCAGATTTAGTCTCCAATGGTCGAGAGATTGGCGTGTTCTTTGAATGGGGCCACGGCTCTCCAGTTTTGTCGGGGCAGGGGCGTTTCATGTGCACCATAGGCATCGGTTTGTTGCCTCTTGAGCTAGGGTCAGAGGTTGGGTTGCAGCGTGACACGTGCTTGCATGAGGCCGACCGGGCGAGTTTAGGTCATAAAGCGCAAGAGACCAATGTTGGCGAAGATGGACATCCAGTGTTTCGGCGCAGGTCAAGCAGGAGCTGAAGTTGGACGGTGACTTTGACGTCATCGCTTCTTTGCAGCAGTGAGTTTTGTCGTTGCTGTTTCATTTGCAGTCTTTGCCGGCATCAGCAGAGCTCCCGCAAAGGGCCGAACATGCCGAACACTTCATTTTTTGAGCGGCCAGATTTGTTGTTTTGATTTGTGCGGTGCACGTGCTTGAATGCAGAAGTAGCTGAGCATATTGGATCTGATTTGACCACGGTCGGGGAAAGATGTAACAGCTGTCAAGTTTCTTAAGTGTGCAAACACCTTTGCAAAATAGTGCGACAGGTTTCCGCGTTTCCAGCAACACACTACACTTGTGTTTCTGCAAGACAGCGCATTCTGCAAGACAGCACTATGACGCAGTATACCAAGCCTACGAAGGTATTTATGAGCAACTTCCATTCAGCATCAGACTGCCGCGCATCATTGACATGTCCTTTAGGGTCCTTTCCAAATTGTCTGCTTAAAGCAGTTGTCAGCTCTTCGCTTGTCTTCGCTTGGCGAGAAACATGTCAATGGGTCTTCAAATTTTATAAACACTTCTGGCTTCAAAGGTGAACAGGAGCGAACCGCCCATTTGTCACAGTCCTCCATTTCAAGCCCGATGCGACAGGAAGGCACATCGTATGGACTCATCGAGCTGCAGCTCTTCGGGCATGTTCCTCTCGTTTTGTTTGTCGGTCTGCCGGAGTGCCTGTGGCATGCACTGACTAGGTATACTGAAATGCTTTGCTGTCTTGCAGCATTTAGATGTCAGCCGCTGCAGCCTCTTCAACGAGCTTTTTCCTCAACACCCTAGCTCAATTGGATGATTGCGTGGCCTGGCCCGCTGTCCCAACCAAGCAAGACAGAGTACAATAATCAGTTGCTTGCATCCGCTGAGGTGGGTGAGAAGGTGGATGACTTTATCTTTGCCACTTGAACGCATGCTCGATCGGCGCTCGAATTTGTGTGTGTGTGTGTTGGCTGTGTACTGGTACAGTAAGGCTTTCAGAACTAGTGTAAACATGAGCTGGCAGCTACTTAAATTGTGAACTCAGGCAAGGGCCTTGCTTTTGCTTTTTCAGCTGCCGGCAACTGATTAAGATTCGGCGGTCAATGCTTTGCAGGGAACCTGACATGGGTTCCCACTTGTGAAAGTGTTCGGACATGTCGGATTTATGAATCTGTTACTTGAAAGGCACACTTGCCTTTCTATTCCGCTGAGTTACATGTGTGGTGGGGTCGGGAGAGGCGTGGCGTATCTTTAGCCCGTGGAACTCAGCCCGTGCAACTGGGCCCCGGCACGGTGCTAAAGCACATAGCTTGGCGCTTCCACTTTCTCCTGCCATGACCCAGTACAGCGGTACAGCACGCGCTTTCCAGCCAAGAGAGGGTGCGGGATGCTGCTCGACCAGCCATGGAGGAACATGTGACAGGCCTAGCATCCTGAGTTCCCATAGAGGACTTGCTCGAACTCAAGAGGAATGCCATTCTCTCACCTCTGTGTTGTTTGAACTTCTTTTGTGTGTTGTTGAAGGTCTTTCCGCGTGCTCCCGCTACAAAAGTCCAGAGGTTGTCTTGGAATGTTGGGCTGAGCCTTTATTTAGCACAGTTGGGTAAAAATGATGGCAAGATAATGTCAGCCCCGCTCTCTGCAAAGAGACTAAGTCAAGATGTTTGTTGATTTGTTACCCCAAGTGCAGCCGTACCTTATACCCTACATTGGAACTCGTGCTCCTGCTCCCTTCGCTGCCAGCCGCACTTGTAGGGCCCCGCCCAGGAGGGGCACAACACACGCACCGAATCGCGGAATGGCGTCCGGTGCGCCATGTGCGTCCATTTGCTGCCGGGCACCGCTGGTGCTGATGGCTGCAAGCGTTCTGATGAAGCTCGTGGTGCCCTTTGCCGCAGCCACGGCTGGGAACGAGGAGCGGCAAACCAAGAGCTGCGCAGGGCGTTTTTTTTTGGGGGGGTATTGGCTACTAAACACGTACTTTCTCGTACCCTGTCTCCCACTAACATGGCACCTGACAGGGGGAGAGCAATTTCCAGGTACCCTCACGGGTGCCATGTTAGTGGGAGGGTACACGCTGTTGGCCTGATTGAATCAGGATGCATTTCGTTGTTTGTTTTTTGGAGACAAGACTTACTGATTTGGGATGTGTCGTTCTTGCTACCTGTTCGCTGGCATCACTTGTGCAAGCGACGCACGTCTCTGCGGGGAACGTGTTTAGGAACTTGTGACTGGAAAACCCAGAGCAAACAAAGCCTACAGCAGAAGTTTGCTGCTTTTGGCACTCTTGGCGATCAAAGCTGTACATTGTAGCATAGGGAGCAGCTTGAGTGCTGCAAGCCAAAGTGAAGACACATTTTGTCGCCCGCATGCAACTACTGCATGTCATGATGACTTATTCACTTAGGCCATGCTTATGATTCTTCCAGTTCAATCGCGAACAGTTCGCTAGTTTCATCCTTTGATTTCAGGGTTGGTTCCCCATTCTATGTAAGCAGAGTTTGTTTCCAACAGCAGCTCATGTGGTTTTCAAGCAGGATCCCTGGATTCCGCATGGGGAAGCTTCCCTTGTAGGCATCACCGAACCACAACTGTGGTCCAAGCCTTGAGGGGAGGAACTGGCTACAAATGGGTCGCAGCGGTGCACGAGCAGAGCGCAACCGAAGTAAGTCATCTGGAGGACGCCTTTGCAGCTAGTGAAGTTTCGTGGAATCGGCACTGGGCCCCTCAACATCTAAGAACAGCAGAGGGAGACCACTGAGAGATTTCTGGCATTTGATTGAGCCCCACCCCTGCGGAAGCATAGCTTGCGCGTGGAAGGATCCCGAGAAGAACTCGCTGTCCCACGTCTTTGGACAGTCGTCCATTTGCGTGGCCATGGACTTTCCCGGCTGGGCTGAAGCCGGTTTTGTCACGTTTATGTTGTCTGGATTCTTGGACACCTATGTGGTATTTGTGGTCTTTCGGCATGTGAAGACACGTTGGCAGGAAGCAGGTGCCACGAATTGCGCTATGAATGCGCTTGTGGTGCTGGCAGTCTGGCTGAGCCTGTGCTTCAACAGTTTCTTTTGTGTCTTTTTCGCAAACCCAGTGACACATCATCGTGCGGAGATCATTGTGTTGCACACCGTGCCCTACCTGGCCCTGCAAGTGGGCTTCACTTGCTTGATCCTCTTCCAGCTCAAGTTCCTTCGCCCTGATGCAGCAAAATGCCAGAAGATTGCATGGTATGTCTTCGTCGGCCTCTATCTCGTGCAGCAGACTCTAAATTATGCAGTGGTTATTTGGAGCTTGGCGGAGGTGTGGGGACAAACGCTCAGTACCTATCAAGGCCCCAAGGTGCGCTATCAAGTTTTCCGGGTGTTGGAACCCGGAGGGATTTTGTGTTTGATGATTTCCTTCTGTCTGCATTCCTTTCGCCTGGAACCTGACACAAAGGTTGCAGATGTTGACGTCTGACTAAGCCAGCGTCATGCGCACCGCACTTACTGTACCACGAGAAAGAAGTGTTTCGGACTCAATTGCTGGTTGCGCTGAGACATGCTGAGACCCTTTGTCGTAGACTGGGATGACTCAGCTTTGAGATATGTTCCTACATGTGTAGCTTGGAGAAGCTCAATTGGGTTCAAAGGAATTCAGGGAACAGGTCTTACGTCAAGTACTTGTGCTAGGCCGCTTCGCTGTTGCTTGCATCGCACAAATGCACATCCGTGATTCGCACATCATCATAAGCATTCCTACAGAGGGTGGGAAACAACTCACAGCTTGGTTCTCCAAGGTTATGCACAAGCATGGAACTGTAGATGAGCCATCCGGGTGCTAGCTCCTTTGAAAGTTCTCCAAGACTTCGGTGGAATGTGTGGCAGAACAACAGCTGATAGCTGCTGTAAGACCGGTCGGGGACAAACATGGCATGCGATACAGCCTGAGTTGGTGCGGGTAGACTGGATTGGCCATCCTGCCTGCAGCGCGCGTGCAAACTCGGTGCCTAGCGCTACGCACATTTCTCGTGGTGAGGCGTCTCATGACACAAGTTCTAGTTGCGTTCAATTTGGTCCTTTTTACCGTGCGAAGACAGAGTCAAACACCGAGCATTTGATCAAGGGCAAATGGGTTTTGGCAATGCATGCCTCACAAGCTTCAGCAATATGTGATTTGTTTTCCCGCTCAGGTAACAGGGTAGATATTCTAATTTGCATGTCACCCACTGCCGCCCGACACATGCACCAATATGTCACTTCTTGCATTCTGTTGGGCTTCCACCTCATCTTGTGGTTGCTCCTTGTCCGCTCCTATGCTTGAGACAAGTCACCTGCAGCTTAGGAAGTGTCTCAGAACCTTTTCCCCGCGATTTGCTTGGACGTGTCCCCTGGATCGGTGATCATCACAGTGGCAGCGGTGGATGTTGCAGCGCGCGGCCCAACACGGGGCGCCAGCTGGCTGGGGCACTTTGTGTGCGTACCAACACAAAATCTGCACACATGTTTGTTTGCTTTACTTGCTTGTGCGTCTGTGTCTGTGTCTGTGTGTCTTTCTGTGTGTGTGTGTGGGTGCGTGTGTTATACTTTTTTTGCTCCTGAGAACGGATCCATTAGCAACGTCCCGTACTTCTGATCTCCTATGTTCAGGCGGGTGATCAATTGTAGCTGGTGCAGATTGAAGGCAGTTGTTGTTTTGCAGCCAGCTATAGTGCTTGAGTCAGTCACAGGCAGGGAGACTGGAAACACTTGGTCATTATGAGCTCGTTAATTTGGGAAGGAATATGAGTTGAATGATAATGCAATTATCAATCAATACTTGGTTTGTGACAGGCGATGTTTGTCCTTGTTATTTGAAGGGTTCGAGGCCTGATAGGGTTGTGTACACAGCTTAGTGCAATGATATCAACGTCCTTCAGAGAAAATGCCAGAACCCCAAAAGCCAGCATCTCTGAGACCAGATTTCTTTATGGTTCTAGTAAGTCCCAAGGAGCCTGATTCAATAACTCAGCACAAGACCAAAGCTCGCCAGGAACAAGGCTCGCCGAGGGTTCCCGTCAAATACTTGCCTTTTGAGTCCACCGCAAAAAAGTCTCATCCGCGGACTGCACCGTTAAGACTGATTCCCGGAGCCCCTGTTGAGAGGCAATTGAAACTTGGATTGGCCTAGTTCCAACCAGAAATAGGTTCGGATACCTACCCGTTATTTGTTTGTCAGGGTTTTAGAGCATATTGGAGTCAGCTCCCAAAACAGATGGTTTTAGAGGGCTTCCATTGGCCCCAAATCACAAGGGAAGATCAAATATGTAAGCCTCGCAGTTGTCATATAGTGGATGTACTCAGTGTCATATACCAGTTGTCATATAGTGCTCGTCATGTGCCAGTTGTCATAGCCCTGTGGTTTGTCCACTTCCATGCCGCCGAGGCTTTAAACCGTGCCGTCAGCGCCGTGCGCGAAGACGGGCTTCATCTTCCGAGCTTCGGAGATCTTCAGGAGGCAGCTGAACCGACAAAGTCACGAGGAAAGTTTCATTCACTTTCGGATAACTATTTTGTTTGGGTGTCCGGTAGTTCTTGAATAAAATGGCGGAGCCGGGCCCATTGGTTTTTGAGCAAGGTCGAAGACCAGAATTGAGGTGTAGGCTTGTTTCCGGTGCAGCTGAGGGCTGAGAACGGATGTCTGCTAGCAAGAAGAAGAACATGTGAAGCAACGACTCCTTAAAATGAATGCCCTTCACTGATGGCCAGCCGGCTGAAGCCTTTTGCTGCTTGATACAGCAAGGGGGGGGGGAAGCAGTGAATTGCCAGGTGCCTGACATTCCAAGTCCCCGGCGCGGCGAGCTGAGCACGCGCGTGTTCCATGGCTGGGGGTCGGTTTCTGGAGCATCGTTAGAGCCATGGGGTGAGGCGGTGCAGGGTAATCATTCGAAGGTGATGAAGTTCGGCCCAAAGCAATGCACACTGACGCATGAGGCTTGCTAAAATGAAAGGATCTTGATGGAAATAGACAGACAGGTGCCATTTGTCGATTGCACCATGGCAGACTGAATCCCAGTCGTGTTGAGGATCCAAGAAATTGGACTTTTCCGGGGGTCCACAAAAGGGTCCAAAGCTCACATCGCTTGAGCCTAGGTCCTGATGAGTGCGGGTCTCGGATGTTTTTGAGAGAGGTGGGTTCAATCATAGGGTGTTAGTCTCCCTGGAGTACCACCACACGGTGGGCTGCTTCGCTTTGGTTTCCCCGATAGACTCAAAGTCATGTATGGGGAAGTACATCCATGCCAGGATGCCCTGAATTGCCGTCTCCTTTATCGAGTGTTCAAGCGAGTCTGCCCAGACAAGCGATTTCCTTGCGGTTTGTCTACGCGGTTTAAGTCAGGTACAACAAGCAAAAGCACCCCTTTCCCGCAACATGGCACCCGAAAGTACTCTCTCACAGGTGCTATGTTATAGGGAGGAAGGGTAATGCTTATCCTGTGGCTTGTTCCCCTTTCATGCCCGGATCGACAGCACTTATTCAGACCCTGTTTCTTGTGGGTGCTGAATTGCCGCTCCATTGCACTGACTGGCTTCGATCCAAAGCTGTGTGAATCAAGCTGAAATTGTCATTTTTACACCGCGGAGTAGCCATTTGGCACAACAGCTCGACAGCAGATGGCTCATGAAGAAGCCCGCGCAAAGGGATGATGCCATTCGCCCAGGATCCTTGACACACAATTTTCGCGAGGCATGCGCAACTGTCAACAAAATCAAGGAAGTCAAGTATTGAAGGATCAGAGCAAGGCACAGCAGTGCACAGCCAGATGGAAAATGATAGAAGAAACCTCACCAGACCACACAAGCATGTACACTGCTGGACCCCATGTCATATGCATTGAGTACCTTGGCACCCACAAGATGTGCACAGCGCCGGGGTTGAGCCCAGCCGCTTAGACCGCTCTTGAAGCAATCGCCTTCTTCCCGGCCAGGGCTTGGTGACTGGGCGCATCCGCGCCATGTGGCGCTTGGCGCTGGCGGGGCTGGCAGGGCTTGCCGATGCCACTAATTTGGCCTTGGGCAGAGCTGCTCGGCTGTGGGCTGGCTGTGGAGTCCGAACCAGCGCAAAAAATAGGGGTGCCTCGTGTTCTCGTGGCTCCTCCCGGCTTTAGGGTTTGATTTATGCCAACTGGATGTTATCCATCACGGTGACCCATGCAAACCAGGCGAATTCATTAATGTGTGGTGTGGTACTGTAGCTGGAAATAGGTGGGATCGTTAGGTTGGATGGGTCTGAATTTGCTCCAAGCAAACCACCAAGCAGCCATGATTTGCATGCTCATGCTGTTGCTGTTACTTGGAGTCTCGATCGCGTTTTGAGAGCTTCTTCGCGGACATGTTGCTTCTTGCTACCGCCACAGGCGAACTCTGTGTGTGGATTCGGTTGAAGACTGCCTGAAGGGGAATCGTCTTTTTACATGTACTGAAACTACAGCCCCCAAGAAAGAGGTGAATGCTCATACTACGGAACCCCAAGAAAGGAGAGCCACCCAAGTGCTTGAATTGTTTTCGCATGTTTTGGGGATGTTAAACACGCACCACGTGGCTGGGTGTCAAGACCGGACACATTTTGTTGGTCAACTTATTGACATGTGCTGCCCTTGAACGGTTCTCTTAAGTGGAGCTGCAAAAGCTTGAGCTGTCGGGCCAGGTGCAGTTTGGAGGTTCCGAAGTCTATTTTTAGACCCCCAGCCAGTGTGATCGCGAGCCCGCAAAGTGCAAGCCCTTTGAGGATGGTTTTTTTCAGGGCTTGTTCAAGGGCGTAAAGTACCTCAGAAGGTACCAGGGCATCCTTACTTGGCCCCCTCTTCTTGCACATTTATATATACATACATACACATGTATACATATATATATACACATATATATATATGTAGACACTTCCTCATCTGTTTACAGGCCCCTCAACCCAAATTTTCCCCAAAGCGCGGGGTGAAGTCACGGAGTTACCCTCAGGTGCCCTTTGGATCCTCAGAGATCTCGGGCGCGGAGCTGGAGAAGGCGAGTTGAACTCCGGGTCCGCGACCTCGTTTTTTCGAAAGTCCCGGCCGTCCCCGGCCCTGCCTGGAGTCCTCCTAATTGATTTTGTGGATGGAAAACGCTTGTTCAAACCATTGTTTAGGGGCAAAATTGAGGATGTCACCATAATGGACCCAGTTTTACTGCGGTTCAGTTGTCTCCTTACGTCAGCATGGACCCAGATCGGTACATGGGAGAAGTGTGATCCGGAATTGGTAAAGGGGGGGTACCCTGTCCAGCTCCTTTTGCTTGTTTTGTGGATGGGTGAGGGGTGCTACGTGGATAGATGGCCTGACATGTTTTGCAATGGGCTGGATCCTCGAATTTCATGTCAGTCTCTATTTTTCCTTTATCCACTAAGCAAACAATACTGCCGTGTTGGACAAGCTTCCCAGGTTTTGTCGGGTCCCCAGAACAGCGCCACGGGTATTTGTTTATTGGATGAACCAGCACCAAAATTAAGTAGCACAGTTCAATCCGCGCTGGTGCACTGTTTAGAAGTCTGTGGATCCTACCTAATTCAGGCTGAAGTCAATTGGGTCCAGCGGAAGCCATGAGATGCATTATCCTTGTTGAACGCGCTTTTCCCACCTGTACACTCGTTAAGAGCGGGGGCGAGCAAAATATTGTGGAGCGAGTTGTGGAGTAAGTATATGAGGGTTATTGACTTAGCATGTACTAGTACCCAAGTGATCAGCGCCCAAAGCTGTTAAGTGCAGGTGTCAGAGACGAGTGGCCACTACATGTTCATGTGCACCCCTCAGTCAACAACCATCTACTTGCTGCATTCAACTTTCATAGGCGATGCCATGACACGTTGAGCCCCTGGCTTGCACGATCTGCGGATTCAACTTTTTACGTCCTTTCAAAAATGAAAGCCTATCGCTGGCATGATGTAAAGGAGCCCTGTAAGACAATGCGATGTTGTTGCCTCTAAGCCGGTCGGAATATGGTTCTCGTGATTCCCTAGATCTATTCCTCAACGATAGACATGGCCAATGTAGAACGCTAAGTTCAAGGCCACCATTTGGTAAAGTAATGAAGCATGTACCAAACTGTGGGTGGTCAGGCAAGCGAGGATGTGTTTTTTGTTTTTTTCTCCTTTTTTTTCTGTGGAATGAACACCTACCATGCTAGAAACCACGCAGTTGCAGAGTCATCGATGAATGGGTTTAATGGGTTTATTTGAAGCAACAACACAAACAATAATAACTGTTTGTGTGAAGCACACCAGAACATATTTCGCAAGGAGGTGGTGTGGCGGTTTGCGTGGCCACCTTTCAAACCACCGAAGAATGCCGCTACCACACATGACCGCATCCAATCGTTGCATGCCCTGGAACATTTCATGCGCGGCAAGATATACATTGCATGGCTGGTCCCTGGTTCAACCTACCGATCTTCATTTTGCTCACGGAAACCACACTTTGCCCCGGCGACACATAGTTAGCTCCTTCCGGTTTCCATGACCTCGCGCATTTCCAATTAAGTGTGTTGTGTTCAAGCTCCATTGCTCTGGCTGCTTCTAGAGTCCGAGACCGGCTTGACTGTTCATTGCCTACCACTGCAAGCGGGTGGCTTTGACGTACCACGCACCCCAGGGGGAAAACGAGCTCACCCACGATGAAGCGCAGTTGCTTAGGGAACCCTGATTTCCGGTTTGGGAAAACTAGCGATTTACCCAGTTAATTTATCAGAGAAAGGCAGCAAAGTCACATAATTGAGATGAAGATTCTGTTTTCCAGTTCACCGAGGCAACAGACGGCGATCCTTTGAGCGAGTGGCGCTCGCGGTCACGAGAGCCGCTGGCAAAGCTGACTCTGGGCTGCAAAACGGTGGGCGGGGGTCGTCTAAAGTAGCGTCCTTTTTTTGGCAGGCGGTACCATAAGGTCCAACAGAGCGCCTTATTTTTGACAAACCTCCACACGCTTTCCGTGTTCAGACCACTAACAGCCATGAATTGTAGTTTTCATAGCAATATCTGGCAGGGCCAAGAAAGCTTGAAACTTTGCTATTAAGTGAACCTTTCAACCTGAGGGCTAGGTATTTGCTCAAGTAGAGTAGTTGCGACCAAGTTCATTTTTTGTCCAGCAGACAGGGGTCCATCGTCCGAACCCCGTTTGGTCCCTTTGTCAACTTCCATGAGCGTTTGAGGTAGGGTACACCCGCGGACAGCCACAACCGGAATCTCCGCAAGCAAGGTGCCTCCAAATGGATATGATTCTGCCCAGTTGCCGGTGGCAAAGGTTTCCCTTGGAAATCAAACAACGAAAGGCGGCCGTCTGTTTTTCCATTGCAAGCGCCTGCACACATGTTGAATAAATTCATAGTTGAAGCCGTAGTAGTTTCCGGATGCCAATGGGGTATACTCACAGGTCAGCAAGTTTTTTGTCCCAGCATCCTCTCAACCATGTTTGCACGGGGGCCAAAGGGTGGAGAAGTTGCCCAGTGTTTCATCATCTTTTGGAGTTGCCCTCCAAAGTCAGCCACCAAAGACGGGCTGCCTGTTGTTCCCACGGCCGCTGGGCTTTTTTTATGGTGTCGCTCGATATCAAGAGAAAGCCGGAGGCAATACGACCCTGACCACGAGAAAGGATTCGCCGGATTGGCCAAGGCCCACCTGGCGTCTTCCGGAGCCGCGCTATGGCCAGGCAGTCCGGTTGATCAAGCGGATTTTGCATGCGTGGCTTGACATTGGCTGGTCGATTCAGGTTGGAGAGCTGGCAATGAGTACTTCTGTGGCAGCTTTGGATGTGTTGATCTGAATGCAGCAATGCCCAGACACACTAAAGGCTTTCCATGAATCACGCCGGACAGCGACAGGTGTTGTTTGTTTCTGATGGCTTGGAGTCGGTACTACAAGCCTAGGCTCCAAAGCCAATGGTCACGGCGGTCCCGCAGTATGTGGTTGGGGATGGCCCATGTAATATACTATGTCGCAAAGTGAGAACAACACATGATCACATGCATCACATGGTTCAGATGATTCCCTGTTCGGCTTGCTTTACTCCTTTTTGGCACCTTTGGTATCCGCAACAGCACCCCTGGGAACCCTTCTGGAACCCCGGGGTCGCTCCCACCCAGCTGTTGGGAACATGAGGAGCCATCCATGGGACCCCCCCGCCGATGCACGATATCAGATGTCGCGCCAGGCGCCCCCCGACACAGAGCCGCGGTGGCGCCTGCCGCATTTCTCGGAGATGGAGGGGGACTACCCAGGAGTGTTGGTGGTCGACCTGGGCGCGGCCTCGCACATCGACCCTTTGGGCGACCAATAAAAGGGCCGAGGCGAAGTGTTTTGGTTCCACTGAAAGCCGGTTGTCCACCTCCATGTTAGGGTTCTTATCTTACCCCCTTAAATTTAAAGCAGGTGGATGAGTGGAATCACAGGGTCACCCTCAAACATCGGCGACATGTCAAGTAGTCGCTGAGCCATGGACCGCTAGAAGCAGGTGTTGGGGCACAAAAGTGGAAGCTGGTGATTCACTGTGCTTGGTGGTCTTTCTGCGATCCAGAGGCTTTGGCCAACGGAATGCTTGCTATCCTAAACGGAATCCTTTTGCTGGAGGGCTGCGGACTCCTGCTTAAGAAATGCCGCATCAGCCAGCAGCTAAGTCAAGCATGGTCTTGCTTCTTGCATGTGTCAAGTGCGTTCCGCACAGTACTCAACACAATACTCAAAAGGGCTTGTTGTGTTCAACGATCCGTTCCAATCAACCACCAAGTGCGAGAGGAAACATTGTAGAGGCACGGATCACGGTGCTAGAGGAGGCTCATGCGGGACCAGTACCACACAGCGGAACTTGCCCTAAAAATCAGAACCCAGAGAAAGTGTCAACAATGTGTGGCCAGATTCGCTTGATGAAGTGGCACCCGGCGTTGATTCTCCAGTTTCTAGCAAGCACGTTTAAGCCAGGCCTTGTCAGCTGTGGATTTTTTGATGTTCCAGCCTGCTCAACTTGGGATTCAACGTAACTATCCAGGAAAACGTGAGCGCGCACTCATTGTTTGCTCTCGACTCGGTACTGGCTTCCTTCGTGCTTCGCCGAGGACGGCATGCAGATCGTGAGTCTATCCACTGCAGGCTTCGAAACCTTGCGGGTGTACCGCTCTTTAGACGGCGTGGGTTCCCAGTGAGGTCAGAGTGGTAAGAGAAGCGAACGTGAAATACGGAAGCCGGCCTTATGCCCAGAGGCTTGACCTGATCTCAGTGAACTTCCTTCTTCTTCTTCTTGTTCTTCTTGAGTTTGTCGTTGAAGCGACTGCCACCGGCCTCTTTCGCTCAACATAAGGGTGGGTGATTCATGTTCTGCACTGAGCTATGTGCACATGTGAACTTCCGATGCCTGCCACTCTGAGGCGACGTTTGGGAGCTCGTGCGCACATCGCACCAGCAGCAGCACTGCAGCCCAGGCAGGTGTGAAGAGATGATCACACGGTTTTAGCATGTCCTTGTTCGGGGTGCCCTATTTCAGCACGCGCAGAGACGGTAGGAGAATTGAATGTGTCTTGCGTTCAGGGTGCGATGCTTTGGATGAAGCTGTGGCCCGGAGACCGTGCCCTCAAGTTTGCAATGGGTTTCCGCGTCTTGAATGCGGGTGCAAGACCGCTAAATGTTACGTTTGGTTCTGCGGCTTCTTTGTTTTTGCTGAGAGCTCAAGAGCTAAAACAGATTTGTCATTAGTTGTCGATTGTGTGTCATGGCCGTCTTGGGATCACGGTCCTCCATTTTGATAAACGTCTCCTTGTCGGATGTGTTGAAGTCCCATCCTCCCACCTCGGGGCAGGGCGTCGCAGAGTGAGACACAGCCGCAACTGGAGCGAGGCGTCACGAGCGATCACCGTGGCTGGTCGGAGGACACGCGCTATGTGTTGGCCTCAGTTTGTCCACTGGTCGCAGGAACGCTGGGATGTTTGTCCATCACAATCTACGGTGGCTACCTGTTCAGGTTCACTAATTGTCGACAAGAATCTAAACAATATACAGTACTTACAGCACTTTTTCTTCGTGGCAAAAGCGGCAACAGAAAAGCTTGCTTTATACCACCGTCAAAAGTGGTGCCTGATGATTCCGGCCTTCACTTTGACCCTTGGGAGAAGCAGTTGTTGCGCGGCAAAGCAGCTTGACTCTGTGAATAACCAGCTTTACACCAGATTCATGCCAGTTGCACACCCGACTAGTCAGTACTTGTTGGAATTTATTTGATGAGGGACATCAAAGCTTGCGACAACGCAGTGCGATGTGGGATGCTGCGCCCCTTGAAGAACTTGTGCCAAGTTCAAGCTGTTTGGTTTGCTGCGCCTGCTTGCTTCCTTCCACTTGCCAGCCAATTGCCGTAATTGGGGCAGTGTAATTATGCCAGATCCTCACAAGTGAAGAGTCACGTGGGCCCTCCAGTGGCATAAGTCTCAGATTGGCCTGTGTCACACAAACGATGGCAAGCCAAATGCTGTTGCAGTGTAGCAAAGTGGACGAAGAGATCATGGCGAAGCAAATTTGCAACGAAGATGTTCCATGGCCATGCTTGTTGCTTTACATGAAAGTATTGATCAGCACCGAAATGGGTTACCCCTCGTAGATGTTCGAGGTCGGTATGGATGTTCAATTTAGGTAGACGTCGTCCGTTGCTTTTGTCGCACATGTCAGGTGATGCTTGAGATGCAGCAGCGCTGCGCAGGCCAGGACCCGAAATCGGGGATTGCTGGATGGCAGGGGAAATGGGAAGCAGGTGCTCAGAACTGAGCAAGGAAAGGCTAGGCCGCGCTCACGAGACGCCGAGGGGGGGGGGGCGGGCGTCCGATGGAAGTGGGGGAGCAAGGGGTTTACCCCCACTTCTGTGATACAAAGGAATCCCCCTTTCTATGAACAATTTAGTCTTTGGGAAGCCCTTTCTGTGGTATCATAGAAGTGGTCATTCCCCACGGCCCTGGAAGACTCAATTTACCACGTGTTGTGCTGAAGAGTGCAAGGGAAGCAATGGGAATTTGCGAAGGCTGCCAGGCTTTGCACAATGACGTTCAAACATATGAGTTGTTGACTGTCAGCATGTTGTTTGTTTGGATCAACCGGGCACCATCAAGTATTCTTTTGACATCAGAGTTCCCTCCTCGTTAATGCGAGTATTATTTTCAGCATGCAGGAGGGCATCCAAGATTCATCAGATCACGCAACACCCCTTTCAGGTTGACAGCATCCCGATCGTGAGCGATCATGTAATGTAGCGAAGGGCAGCCGAGCCAACAGCCGAGACCCCGGGGGTTCATCCATGTCATTTTGTTGAGCGAAGTTTCGGATGCAGTGAGCTTCCTCTTGGTGGGGCAATGTTTAAAACAAAGCTTTGACAATTTGAAGGTCGCATTGACTGGTCATCACCATCTCCCCATATATTCCTTCCTATACTCATGTTCAGTCATCACCGTTTTCTTGTATGTCCCTTGCGAGGCATGCACCAGCCGGGCAGCTTTGCGGTGGCCGAGTGGCGGGTGCTGGGACGGCCCAAGCTGGAGATGGCGCGGCGGGTTGCGGTTGCCGGGGTTTGCTTTGGAACCCAACAGAAACTGCAAGAGACGTCCCACACAAGTCCCCCAAATTTGTGTCACCTTTTTGCTTTCCTTACCTATCATGAGTGTCTCAGGACCTCGACGAGTCGGTCTATAGACCCAGACACCCCTTTCGTCTACTTCCCAAAGCTGAGAATTCGCCCTTTGACAGTCATGGCCCGCAAGGCCAGCATGGCTACGCTTTTATTGATTTGGTGTTCCGGGTTTTGTGGTCAAGTGATCTTCAGGTAGAGCTGGAACTGCTACAACACCTCACAGGCCACCCAATATTCATCTTGCTACACATGTATAGATGGGTATGCAGGGGTCAAGAGCACACACACACACACACACACGCACAGACCAATCATGAGAACACAACATGTACCACATGTTCATACTTGCGTTATACACGTATTACATGTATATATATATTTAAGGGCTGCCGCCCAGTGCCGCCGACCCCTCCGCTGGGGGCCAGCCCAGGTTTTTTTTGTTCTGGCAGCGGCTTTTGGCTGGTTCAGGCTTGCTGGCTTGCTGGCTTGCTCGCTCGCTTGCTTGTTTGCTTGTTTTCAGCGCTTTTCCAGGCCGCGCTCGTTTGCCCACAGCGAGCACCAACCAAAGGAGTGCTATATGGAAAGTAGACAGCAATCGGTCCCCAGGGCGCAACCAGCAAGAACAGCTTCGCGTCCAGCGCGCTTGGAGGCCGCACTCGCTGCGCTGCAGCGAGCACGAACCAAAGGAGCGCGCCGGCAGCCTGCTCCGCCGCGGCCGAGTGCCTAACGTCGCATTTGAGTCCAACATGCAGCAAAGCTATCGGTGCAGAGGGAGCGGCCAGCCACAAAAGCTTCGCTTCCCGCGCTTTTCCAGGCCGCACTCGTTTGTCCACAGCGAGCGCCAACCAAAGGAGTGCGCCGGCAGCAGAAAGGAAAAGGAAAGAAACCAAAGGAGTGCGCAGAAAAGGAGAAAAAGGAAGAAAAAAGGCCGTACGGGCAGGCCGCGAGAGAGCTTCAGCGCTGAAAACTGTGCCCTGCAGGTGTTCGAGCGCTGTTTTAGGCCGCACTCGTTTGCCCCCCACAGCGAGCACCAACCAAAGGAGTGCGAAGACAGGCCGAACGGGCTGGCCGTGACAGAGCTTCAGCGCTGAAATCTGCGGCCAGCAGGTGTTTGAGCACTCTCGGCCTTCTCAGCTCAGGGGTAGTTGGTGTAGCGGCATCACACCCAGCATGTGAGAGGGCGGGCTCAATCCCCGGCCTGTCCATGCCCATGTGCGCCTGCGTCTGGGACAGTCTGCCGATCCCTGCTCTTCTTTCCTTTGGGTTTGCTGTGCGTCTTGCCAAGGGCGGCTGTTTCCACCGCGGCCGGGTGCCGAACGTCACTGTAGAATCCTATACAGAAGGTAGAAAGCTATCGGTCCCCAGGGCGCAAGCAGCAAGAACAGCTTCGCGTCCAGCGCGCTTGGAGGCCGCACTCGCTTCGCCGCAGCGAGCACGAACCAAAGGAGTGCGCCGGCAGCCTGCTCCGCCGCGGCCGGGTGCCTAACGTCGCGGCTGAGTCCAATATGCAGCAAGGCTATCGGTCCGTCCAGCGGCCTCTTTTCGCTGTGGGCAAACGAGCGCGGCCTGGAAAAGCGCTCAAGCACCTGCAGGGCACAGTTTTCAGCGCTGAAGCTCTGTCACGGCCCGCTCGTCCGGCCTTTTTGCTTCCTTTCTGCTGCCGGTGCGGTTGGTTTGGTTGGGGCAAAGGAGTGCGGGCCCGCCCGTTCGGCCTCTAGTCTTCCTTTCTGCTGCCGGCGCACTCCTTTGGTTTCTTTCCTTTTCCTCTCTGCTGCCGGCGCAAGCGCGGGAAGCGAAGCTTTTGTGGCTGGCCGCTCCCTCTGGACCGCTTCAGCGCTGAAAGCTATGCGCAGCAGGTATTTGAGCACTCTCGGCCTGCTCAGCTCAGGGGCAGTTGGTGTAGTGGTATCACACCCGCTCAGCATGCGAGAGGGGCTGGGTTCAATCCCTGGCCTGTCCATGCCCATGTGCGCCTGCGTCTGTCACAGTTTGCCTCTCCCTGGTCTTTCATCCCTTTGGGTTTGCTGTGCGTCTTGCCAGACCGGCTGGTACGCCGCGGCCGGGTGCCGAACGTCACTTTTGAATCCTATACAGAAGGTAGAAAGCTATCGGTCCCCAGGGCGCGACCAGCAAGAACAGCTTCGCGTCCAGCGCGCTTGGAGGCCGCACTCGCTTCGCCGCAGCGAGCGCGAACCAAAGGAGTGCGCCGGCAGCCTGCTCCGCCGCGGCCGGGTGCCTAACGTCGCGTTTGAGTCCAATATGCAGCAAGGCTATCGGTCCGTCCAGCGGCCTCTTTTCGCTGTGGGCAAACGAGCGCGGCCTGGAAAAGCGCTCAAGCACCTGCAGGGCACAGTTTTCAGCGCTGAAGCTCTGTCACGGCCCGCTCGTCCGGCCTTTTTGCTTCCTTTCTGCTGCCGGCGCACTCCTTTGGTTGGTTCTCGCTGTGGGCAAAGGAGTGCGGGCCCGCCCGTTCGGCCTCTAGTCTTCCTTTCTGCTGCCGGCGCACTCCTTTGGTTTCCCCCTCTGGACCGCTTCAGCGCTGAAAGCTATGCGCAGCAGGTATTTGAGCACTCTCGGCCTGCTCAGCTCAGGGGCAGTTGGTGTAGTGGTATCACACCCGCTCAGCATGCGAGAGGGGCTGGGTTCAATCCCCGGCCTGTCCATGCCCATGTGCGCCTGCGTCTGTCACAGTTTGCCTCTCCCTGGTCTTTCATCCCTTTGGGTTTGCTGTGCGTCTTGCCAAGACCGGCTGGTACGCCGCGGCCGGGTGCCGAACGTCACTTTTGAATCCTATATAGTAGAAAGCTATCGGTCCCCAGGGCGCGACCAGCAAGAACAGCTTCGCGTCCAGCGCGCTTGGAGGCCGCACTCGCTTCGCCGCAGCGAGCACGAACCAAAGGAGTGCGCCGGCAGCCTGCTCCGCCGCGGCCGGGTGCCTAACGTCGCGTTTGAGTCCAATATGCAGCAAGGCTATCGGTCCGTCCAGCGGCCTTTTTTCGCTGTGGGCAAACGAGCGCGGCCTGGAAAAGCGCTCAAGCACCTGCAGGGCACAGTTTTCAGCGCTGAAGCTCTGTCACGGCCCGCTCGTCCGGCCTTTTTGCTTCCTTTCTGCTGCCGGCGCACTCCTTTGGTTGGTTCTCGCTGTGGGCAAAGGAGTGCGGGCCCGCCCGTTCGGCCTCTAGTCTTCCTTTCTGCTGCCGGCGCACTCCTTTGGTTTCTTTCCTTTTCCTCTCTGCTGCCGGCGCAAGCGCGGGAAGCGAAGCTTTTGTGGCTGGCCGCTCCCTCTGGACCGCTTCAGCGCTGAAAGCTATGCGCAGCAGGTATTTGAGCACTCTCGGCCTGCTCAGCTCAGGGGCAGTTGGTGTAGTGGTATCACACCCGCTCAGCATGCGAGAGGGGCTGGGTTCAATCCCCGGCCTGTCCATGCCCATGTGCGCCTGCGTCTGTCACAGTTTGCCTCTCCCTGGTCTTTCATCCCTTTGGGTTTGCTGTGCGTCTTGCCAAGACCGGCTGGTACGCCGCGGCCGGGTGCCAAACGTCACTTTTGAATCCTATATAGAAAGTAGAAAGCTATCGGTCCCCAGGGCGCGACCAGCAAGAACAGCTTCGCGTCCAGCGCGCTTGGAGGCCGCACTCGCTTCGCCGCAGCGAGCACGAACCAAAGGAGTGCGCCGGCAGCCTGCTCCGCCGCGGCCGGGTGCCTAACGTCGCGTTTGAGTCCAATATGCAGCAAGGCTATCGGTCCAGAGGGAGCGGCCAGCCACAAAAGCTTCGCTTCCCGCGCTTTTCCAGGCCGCACTCGTTTGTCTACAGCGAGCACCAACCAAAGGAGTGCGCCGGCAGCAGAAAGGAAAAGGAAAGAAAAGAAACGAAGAAGAACAAGAAAAAAGGGAAAGAAAGAAGGCTGGTAAGGTACAGGGCTGAACGGGCGAGGGCGAAAGGGAAGGGAGAAGGCTGCCACAGTCACGCTCCAACGCTAAACGAACACTCCCCCAGCGCCTTCCCCTTGCAGGCAGGGGGGTCGGCGGATATACATACATATTTACTTATACATACATATATATATATATATGCTACCCCCCCCTCCAGGTACCCAGGTTTGGGCTTGGTTCAGATGTGCTTTGACCGCGGAAGCAGGCAGGAAGAACAGCTCAGATTTGCAGGTTTGCCTCATTGAAGAAAGACGCCTTGGACGTGACCCATGTCCTTTTTCAATGGCTCTTCCACACGAAATTCAATTCACATATCTTCCCACACAAACCATGCCTTCTTTCAAAGGCTTTTCCACAGATCACTCACATATCTTCCCACACAAACCATGCCTTGTTTCAAAGACTCTTCCACAGAAAATTCACACATCCTCTCACCCAACAAATGTCTTTTTACATGTCTTCTTTCAATGAAACAAAGGCAGCATATGTGAAAGAGTTGCCAAGGAAAGTGAGCCCTGTGTAGAATAAAGCCAGGCTATGGTTGGGACAGTTTTTGTTGCATAAATGGTGGTTTTACATGATATTTACTGTCTTTTGCTGTACTTTTATGAACCACTGTAACCCTGTCTCTTCCACAAAGACTCACATATCATCTCACACAAAACATGACTTTTTCAATATCTCTTCTCTACAGAAAATTCACATATCCTCTCACCCAGAACATGTCTTCTTTCACAAAGGTTCACATATCCTCTCACCAAAACATGCCATTGGTCAAAGGCTCTTCCACATAAAATTCACATATCTTCCCACACAAACCCCTTCTTTCAATCACCCTTCCACAGAATATTCACATATCATCTCACACAAAGCATTTCTTTTCAATAACTCTTCTCTACAGAAAATTCATTCATCCTCTCACCCAAAACATGTCTTTTTGCATGCCTTCTTTCACAAGAAATCACATATCCTCTCACCAAACACATGCCCTTTTTCAATGGCTCTTCCACACAAAATTCAACTCACATATCTTCCCACACAAACCATGCCTTCTTTCAAAGGCTTTTCCACAGATCACTCACATATCTTCCCACACAAACCATGCCTTGTTTCAAAGACTCTTCCACAGAAAATTTACACATCCTCTCACCCAACAAATGTCTTTTTACATGTCTTCTTTCAATGAAACAAAGGCAGCATATGTGAAAGATTTGCCAAGGAAAGTGAGCCCTGTGTAGAATAAAGCCAGGCTATGGTTGGGACAGTTTTTGTTGCATAAATGGTGGTTTTACATGATATTTACTGTCTTTTGCTGTACTTTTATGAACCACTGTAACCCTGTCTCTTCCACAAAGACTCACATATCATCTCACACAAAACATGTCTTTTTCAATAACTCTTCTCTACATAAAATTCACATATCCTCTCACCCAGAACATGCCTTCTTTCACAAAGGTTTACATATTCTCTCATGCTCCGCAAATGTTGCGCAACATTTGGAATTTGTTGCGCAACATTTCCCTGGACCAAAAAACCAAAAAACCAAAGAATCCCAGCCATGGTGGGGGCAAGGATTTTTTTTGGTTTTTTGGTTTTTTGTCTTTTGGTTTTTTGCTCCACAAAATGGCCTTGCAGAAAATGCATGAGTTCAATGAAAATACACTGTAAATATCAATGGTTTTGATACATGATGCAACAACACCTGGGTACTGGGGGGGGGGGGTACCATATATATATATATATATGTATTATTCACATGACATATATATATATATATATATTAGATGTGTGTGCGCGTGAGGTGTCCAATTTATGAACAATGCTCATGGGATGCATGACAGTCACGTGGCGTCGGGCAGGTGGCCTGGCTGTGGCACTCCTGGCCCCGCTGCCCGGATCTGGGGTGGCCTCGGCTGCAAGCCACCGAAGGTCAGGTTAGGCAGGAGCCTAGCAGCAACGCAGGTACTCGGTGAGTGACGAGATTATTAGGTGCTGACTAGGTGGTGAGAAGAATGGCGTGAGTTTTTCAGGCCATCCAAGGCGGGTTCTGAAGCCAAAGGAGACACGGACAAAGGCACCCAGCTGTGGCATTAGCTTATGTGTTTGCCTCACCCGGCTACATAAGTGTCCTATGCAGTGGCTGGACCTTGGAGGATTCCCCCCTCCCCGATTTGTTGCTTTGTTTACAACCCCATGACATTCATAATTGTTTTGCTTTGCCTTTGTCTTGCGTTGCTTTGCTTTTCTTTTTCTTGGCTTTGCTTTGCCTTAATTACTTTGCTTGGCGGACTGTTTTGCCACTGTTGTGTTCGTTCCCCAAGTCACAAGCTGCAACACGCCATATGAGGCCTTGCTTCGCATACGTGGACCTGGAGCAAGCGAAGTCTGCCTGTCTCGCCGCGTGACCGGGGAGGTATAGGGCAATAAGTCTAAGTGGGGGGGATGGGGAATGCTGACCCTGGGCTGGGATGTCTTTACGGTTTTAGGGGTGGGATGGGATGGGATGAGCTGGGGTGAAGGCTTGGTGAGCCTAAGAGACTGCCCCAAAAGGAGGGGCGCTTCTTGGCTGACCTGCAACTGGTTTTTCCGGTTTGGTGGACACCTGAAATGAAGATTCGTTTGTTCAACACCATCCTGTGGGCACCGTACTTCATCCGCAGAGGGAGAGAGATATTTTGCCAGACCCCCCGTTGAACCACGGTGAAGCGCCCCAAGGCCAACGAGACCTGCGACGGCTTCTCCTTTTCAGCACGCAGGATGATGGGCGGCCGCGGCAGCGGATGCCGCTCGTATGCTGGACATGAGTGAGTCCTCCAATATTTCACTTTTTGGGTGTGTCTCTGTTGCGGCCACCTTTTTGGGATTGCTTCAAAAGGAAAGCCACAATGGGGGTCCCAAGTTTGATGCAAACATATGCAAACACATTTGCAGGTTGATGCATACTGAACATAATCTGAAATATATGTTGTTTTTGTGTACCCTGGAGTTTGGACTTGTGAAGGCCGCCGCGCTAGCCTACAAGTGTCTTGCCTGGAGATGAACATGACACCCCAAAAACCACTCGGTTTGCACAGGAGTCCTCTTGGGCGACCCCTCTGCGGGGTTTCATTGTGGATGTGCGGGCGAGTACATGCGGTGGTTGGAGTCAAAATGAAGCTCGATCTGTTGAACCAGCAACTTGGTTGAGCACTCATGAACTCCCAAATCGATGTGGATTCAACGGGCGTGTATAGTCAGTCGGGATGCGCTTGCCACTAGAGCTCACGAGTGTCCCGCCCAGAGCAACTCTTCCCAACGGCACTTAAGTCCCTTTCGAGTTTCGATAGGTTTCCCGACCGCAGCGCGGTTAGACTTCTGGTAGGCCTTGGCCACAGGACATGTTCACAGACAACTGCCTGACTCACACCCGAATTCAGCGAAACTCTGGGATTGGCTTTCATGGACGAACAACTGCAAATTGCCATGTTTATCACACCGGATGAGCTAAGTACAAGGCGTTAAGCATCAAATGGTTTTTTGGACCCGTGCCCGGAACAGTTTGCTTTTGCCGCCATCACACTGTCCATGCACCACTGTGCGAGCTACATCGAGCATGTCTTCAACTGCGCTTGAGTTTCCGTCATGCCCCCATAGGCCCCATCTGCCGGCTGAGACTTCTTCGCATGGAACTGGCATCAGCTCTTCGGTTTCACACCCATCTTTTCAAGGCTACAAGACCGAGTGCCGGGGGGAGCCGAGCATGGACGGCATATTTAGAGACGAGATCGAGGTCAACGGCAGCGTTGCTTCGGTCGCAAATCAGGAGAGCAACACATGAAGCCTGTGATGGTGCGATATTATAGATCACTTTTTTCCTGGTGCCTTCTTGGCCATTACTGAACGGAGCATACATTGTTGGTGCAGTTGTTGACTTGGGAAACACAAGCAGCACTTGCGCATCAAGAGGCAGCCATATTTTGCAACATGCACGTAGTGGATATCAAGCAGGATTTTCCAGGATCCTTTTTTTTATGTAATATGTACGTGTACATGTATACATATATATATAGTATGTATACAAGTAGTTTGTGCGACTCCCAGATGAGGTTTGGCATAAGCCATATTTGGTTCCGAGGAGTGGTTTCTATAGAGGGGCATTTGTTGGATTTGTTTGGGCGTGTTGCTTCCGACAGGACTTGGCCAAGATGCGCGAAAGACCTGAATTCGCTAAAGTTGTGACCCCTACGGTGCAGGCGGAAGCCCAGCCCATTCATGATTTGTTAGGTTCTTGTCTGATTGGCATTCATGTTTTGCTTACGCCGGGCTTACGATTTATTAAAACTTTGTTGCCTCTGGGATACCATTTTGTGGTGTTCTCGCAAGGGGACGATTTCCGCAAAATTTATTTAAGTGCGTCTTGCACGTTCAGCCCCCCTCCTCTGAAGAAAACACACTTCTCCCACCTTGCAGTGCCGGAATTGCAAATAAGTTGTACACCCAATTCTAAGTTTCATGTGCTCCCCGACCTCCACCTGAGGAGCGGCTCTTGTTGCCGCCGGTGCCACTGGGCCGCGGCAGCTTCGGGTACTGGGCCAAGCGGCGGCTGCCGCCGCCCCCGGAGCCCACGCGCCTGCAGTGGCCAGGCCGAGCGGCCGAGCGGCCGGGGTGCGGTTCCAGGGGCGGAATTGGTGTGGCTGTGGGTCAAACATAGGGTAACCCCAAGGCCCAAAACTGAACCCTGGCAAGTGGCAACATGGACCAAAACCTGCGGTCCCCTGGTTGTTTGATTTTGACCCACACCCATGCGGGTATGACGCACCGAAATGGCAGTGTTCCCTTGGTTTCCCTTTGAGCCAGCCCCAATAAGGCTACCCTGAAAAGCAAAAACACACACGCACAAATGCACACAGACGTAGGCTTGCGTCGGCTGCTGATTGCTCAAGTGTTGACGCAGGGTATTCACAACAGACAAAGTTCCATTTTGCCAGGAAATGTTACATGTTGAAGTTATGTATGAAATTTGTTAGTTGCTCTGCAAAAGCAACAGGCCCTCAAACTATATGACCTCAGAGGAAATGCTCATTGCTTTTGTACAGAAAGCAATCTGGTTTTTCAAAAAAAAACATATGAACATGAATATACGCACATACAAATTATATATATGTATATATATATACACATCACCAATATATATATATGTAAAACGTGTTATAGATATTACACTATCATACATATATCATGTGAGCGTATGTGCTGCGAGACTCTCCTTTGCCCAGCTAGGGTCCTCAAGCAGAGTTTTCTTCAAAGTAATCACTTCCACTGGAAAGCTCAGAAAGCTGGAGCACATATTGCTTGTTTGTTCCACGGATGATTGTCACGCTTTGTCAGTGTGCCTTCGGCGTTGTTGCTTGCTTGCTCAGAGGGTGTTTCCTTACGGTTCCGGCATGTGTTTGTTGTTGGTTTGCACACTCGGGAGCTAGTTCCAGTGTGCTTGAGTGTTGTGCCATAATCTAGTGGTTTGGCTCTTACCTTGTGGTCGCATCTCCTAAAGGACCTGCCTCTGCACTTAGCCAGGGCCACCGACTGAGAAGATTGGCTGAGGAGAGAAGTCGATGGGCATGTGCCAGCTTGAGCGGATGAACCCTCCAAATCATGGCTGTTTGATAGGGATGGATGGGCATGGCACTGACGTGTTGTGCAGAAAGAAACCTGAACATGGGATGCATGATTGTATGCATTCTAGACAACTGTAGTACGACAGCCGTTGTTAAGCAGCATCGCTCACAATGCGCAACGTAAACTCATGCCGAGATAAAAGCCAGTATGCTTCGCTGAGAATCAGGGTATGGGAAGTGAACCTTTCTTAGAAGGCACAGAGGACCTGAGTGGCACTTCCAAGTTGCATTACCATGCTGCTATTTCTACCACAAGGCTGCATGGCGTTTCCCGTACGCCCATGCCTTCGGCGAAAATGTTGGCCACTCCTAAGCTGAGTGCCTTTGTTCGACTACATAGGCTGCCGCAAAATGCGTGCACTTGCATCGGAGTTGTTGGCGGAGTGCAAAATAATTTCCCTGGCTCCTGTCGGCGCTCCGTTTAGCGTAAACAGCCTTAACACCAGTTGTCACAGTGAAAGCCGCACTTTCAACACTGTGACATCATTCCCGATTCGATGACAGCAGAGATGTTTTCCAAAATCCTTTCTCATCTGCAAACGACTGGAACCGGGGCGCTGCTCGGTGAGTTGTAGGGCCATATCCCCACAAGAGGTTGCTTTGTGCGTTTGCGATGATGTCAAAGTCAAAGTCCAGAAGCAGCCAAAATGCTGGAACTTGTGTCCTAAGTCCAAACTTGTGCAAATGTTGCTGCACAACTTAGTCTCTGACAAGCTACGGATGATTGAACTGAGAGCAGTTAGGAAAAGGGTCCTTGGTCCCCAGTGCCGTCCTTCATGTGCAAACTTTGTTTGCAGGGATGCGGTTTCTTGCCTTGGTACGGGTTTCTAGTAACGACACCTAGAAAGTGCATGAGTGGTTGGCGCGTGCCGAGACACGCAGATCCACACAAACAGCAATACACAAGCACAGGCAAAAGTGCAAGCACATTCATAAAGACAAAAAGCAGACGAACGCCCACACACACACACACTACGCAAACACAAAAACGCACAAGGACACAATCACATACAGAAAACAAATAACAAGAAAACAACACGCATACACGCACCCACACACACACACACACGCACTTACAGACATACGAACACGCAAACATATGCGCGCGCGAACACGCGCCACTCACCACACACCATGCGACACGCACCTTGCACAACGCACCACACACACACACACTCACTGTGCTCCACAGGTCACACCGCGCGCACGCGAACGCAACGCCGCATCCCACACATGCGCGTGCACACACACACACACACACCCACACACACACACACAGACACACACACACACACACACACACACACACACACACACACACACACATGCCACATAAACACACAGAGATGCCGACACACACACACACACATGCACACCCATGCACACGTTCACGCACACGCACATGCACACACGCACGCACGCACATACCCACACACACGCACCCACGCACCCAAGCACGCACAAGCACTTTGCATACAAGCACATATGCGCACGCACCCACGTGCACACGCACCCATGTGTACATGAGCACAGGTTCGCACGCACGCATTCGCACGCGCACGCATTCGCACACACACAGACTACACCACACACTTAGACACACAACGGACCTATAGAACCCACGAAGCGCACCTGCATACGCAGGCGCGAAATGCGGTTGCCGACATTGCAGATGCTAGCGGATTTGTAGGATCATACCCCTGTGCATTTTGTATATTTGAAAAGCTCACTACTTTTTCATGAAGCACGTTTGAAGGAATCCCACATGTCCAAATCAGTGGGCAATCAGTCGCAATGCAAGTGCAAGCTTGTTGAAAGCCACAGCAGACAGAGTGTTAAATGTGCGACTGATTTACACAAGTTGAAGTTGATCCAGGTACTAGATATATGAAAATATAGGCAGTGCACACATGCCAACAGGTTCTGGGACTCAGGATGGGCAGATGCACGCGTTGGACAGTGTGATGTGTTGCTGCACGAATTCAGAGCTGGTTTTGGTTTGGACCATGAAAGCTGTAGTTAAACTGGCGTTCTCCTATGCGGCATTGTTAGCCTGTGTGTTTTTGTAGACGCGCAAGCCCAAGCTTTGTGCAGCTTTGGGTCTCACTGCTCGCCGGCTTATGACCCTCACCGCTTTGGCGTTTTGAGGGGAATTGGACTCCCCTCCTAGTGCTGACCCAGCTCTAAAAGCCTTCTCTCGCACCACGCCTGAACAAGCCAACTCAAGCTGCCCCACTGCTCACTTTGCCTAGGGTCCTGCCAGCAGGACAGGTGGGAGAGTCGGGGTGGCAAGGACTAAAAAACAAGGCAAATATATTGTATTTCTGTTTCGTCCGCATTTGTTTGATAGTTTGTGTGTGTGTGTCTGTGCCGTTTGCAACATGTGACAGAATTTGTGTCCTTCATGCGCTCCTCACCCCGCAAGTGTGAACCATTTTCTTCAAGGGTCAACCAACACAAAGGCGACCCACCCCTGGAACACCCCCCACAACTGCAACACTATCATCAAGTCCGGCAACACAGTCGAATGGGCAGCCAATGGGCCAACCTCCATGCTGGCCCGATAGCGCATACGATTCAAGGGTAATACCCTTTCGCGTTTGAGCGCTGGCAGGCTCTAGAGTCTCAGAAGATCAAACTGTGGACAAATGTGGACTTTGGATTAGTGGAATCCTTGGCAGCTGTCCTTACACAATGCTCATGAGTCTAGGATATTCCATCCTCTTCTCAACATGTGTTGCGCTCCAGGCCGTTGTTCCCTTAGTTTTTAGAAATTGCCATGCATGAGCTTCTTGTGCAGCGCTTCTTTGCTTCAATGCTATAGCCTATGTGAGCTAATATGTAAAGGGCTGGAGGTGAAGTACCAACACATTGTAGAACATGCCAAAAGTCTTCCGGAACGACGGGCTACACACAAATGATATCTCGAGTAAACATGGTTTTGCCTACGGGACAGCCCTTATGTAAGGAAATGAGCAGCTGCCAAAGTGTACTTCCTTTACTACACCTGTACTGAAAAGTTGGGACTTTCGAGCCGGAGCTGCCAAGGTAAAGTGTGTTTCCTTTACTCTACTTGTATTGAGAGGTTGCGACTTTCGCGCCGCTGCCAAAGCGAAATCGTACGTCCTTTTCTAAAACCTGTACTGAAAAGTTGCAACTTTCGAGCCTGAGCTGCCAAAGTAGATACCTTTAGGAACGATATGGTTTGACAAACCGAGAACCGCTACCCGATGGCCTTTTGGCAAGTTTTCCCATGTGTCATTTTTCTAGGTGCATCTAGTATGCGGCCACGGTACCACGACATTTGGTGCCAGGGATCTTGCCAGGCAAACCGCTTTGCTTTGTGAGCTCAGATTGGCTCGGGATCAGCTGTTTGGGGGAGCAACAAACCTGATGTTTGTTGTTGCAGCGGTGATCTATGCAAACAGCATCGCCATACGGGAGCTGACTATGGCGGCTTCCAAGACATGTGACACATGACTTTGAGCGTCCTCAACGAACTGCAACGCACATCGTTTGCGGTTGCCGTGTTGCAGCATCATCATGGCTCACTTGATGCTTGGTGCATGTCCAGCATTGACCCGTTCTTTGTAAAACTGAGCAGCATCAGTTGCGGCAAATAGTTTGTACGCTGACAATCGTTGCCAGTAAGCTACCTGAATGGTCACGGTCGTGACACAGGGTATTTCGGTTGGTTCCAGTGGTCAATTCCATTGGTCACTGCGGAATGCGCCATGCGACCTGAGCGCAGGATTTGATCCGCCAGATCCACTGGAGGAGCCTTCCGGTGGTCAGGGTCTCAACTGTAGAAGTATGTATCACCAAGAGACGCCCCAAACAACACACAGCTGCAAGGGTGGGGGGGGTTCCTGATCATCGGATGGAGGGCCTTTGAGCCATGGGGTACTGACCGAATGGGAGCAGTCGCCACACGCATTTTTGGATGGTGGGAAATGCAAGCAGGCATGCCCGTACCATCATCCTTATCATTTTCCAAAGCCCCAGCCACGTTTCACACGCGCAACACCAAGCAACAGTCAGTGAATGCTGCGTAAGTGAGAACAACTGGTTGTGGAATTTGATACAGCAGCTTCTCGCATGCAACTTATACCGAGGTAAGCCGTTGTTGTAACCGGCTACTAGAATGTGAAGAAGACGGGAATTGGTTCTTGTCATCACATATACCATGTGCCATTAGAGTGAAGCGTGACAACCCGGACCAACAGAAGTGACAACACATGACATGTACAGTAAGCACTAACTCCAAACTAGGACCAGCATGGGCTAGAAACTACAACCAGGACTAGGTTGGGCGAAACCAAGGGGACTGAGCTGAGTCAGAAGAATCTCAGAAATTGCGCATTCTAGGAAAGGACAGGAGATATAGAAGCCTTGTTTGCTTCCATCACGCATAGTTCCAGGCAAATTATGGTGACCGAAAGAGGGTTGCTGACCTCACCCGCGATGGTCACCGGGTTCCTTCTTGGGCGTCTCTTAAGTTGGTGGTTGTAGCTCACCCAGGATTGTGGTTCAGTAGACGGCTTGCTAACCCTTCTCCAGCCCGTAGGTGACCTGTGACAAACTTCGGTCCAGATGTGGCCCTCAAAGGCAGACCTTGTGTCCGTTCAATGTGCCATTCGCAATGTGCCATTGTTTGTTGAGTGTTGCAGGTAGGCCAGGGGCAACCATCATGTAAACGCCTAGGCTTACATCATGGTTAGTTTATTTATAGTACTTGAATAGCTGGGAGCGCCTGTTTCCATTGTCGACAGCCCAGGTGTGCGGGGCGGCTTTGCCAGAGAGGCTCTGATGCCAGGGGGTGGCTTGAGTTGCCAGATAGATGTTCCTGTGCTTCATGCACATACACACACACACACTTACTTGCTGCTCACCTTTGAAGCTTATCGGCCAGAATGGCTTGGAATGCAACTATCATTCCTGTCGAGATGTTGGCTCTGTGTGCTATGCCAACTGCCTCAAGGATGCTAAACCTTGACAAAGCCACAAGGGTAGAAAGCCCCAGTTCACCAAGCCCGGAGACTTTCTTGCTGGTAGAATCTTGCTTTGTTCGACTTCTTTTGCCTTGTATCACTTGTATCAGCTAATTGTCTATTGTGGCAGTTGCTTCTTCAGCACCCCCTGCTGTAGAATCAGAGCCTCAGCGGCGTTGCAGATCTATGCCTGTCTCGTGGTTGCAACGGAACACTTGCATAGCTGCCCTGCGACCTTACATGCTGATTCTGAAGAAGGGTTGGTTTGTTGATGAAAAGGACACTCTCGGGCAACCAAGCCGTTGAAGCGCGTTGCAAATTTCAGACGCCGGCCTTCTTCAGTCAGCGGTTGAGTAAGGATTTTCACGGCCGTCAGTCGAGTCGCACATTGCCTCCCTTGGCTCAGCTGCTTTGCTATTGCTCGCAGTCACGAGGTATCGCTCATATCCACCACGCAGCAATGGCCATGGATGCCATGACTGAGATGGAGATACAGTTCTGCCCTACTCGAGGGTCCAACGAGATTCGGCTCCTGCAGAGCAAGGCAGGGCGCGGGCGAAGATTTTTGGGAGCAGTTGCGGCCTTCACGGTTTGAAGTAATTCATGGATGTCCGTGCTTGGTGACAACAAATGCCCTTGTGGTAGCCAGATTTGGCTGGGGATTCTGGGTTTGCTTGTTCTTGCCCGACATCAGATTCGGCGCCCGTCCCTTGCTTGCTTCAGAATTGAGCCTGGCCATCTTGCAAGTCACGCCTTGATTATTGTGGTAACTTGCTTTGCAGTGCCAAGGCTATCCAGCCCGCATCAGCAGTGCATCTCAGTGTCATGGGAGGGGTTGAACATCCTGTGGCTAGAGCTAGATACAACTTCAGAGATTACAACAAGCCGGATATGATGGAGCCTTCTGATTGTTTGGTGTGTGTGTGTGTGTGGAATAGTCATGTCTGGAAACAAGCTGCCAGTAATTGTGGTACATGTAAGTGTATACATATATATATATACACTATATGATTACGTATCCATACACAGTACCCTTTGGGTCAATACTCTCAGAGTCTTGTTGTCAGGCTGACTTGCTTGCCCGGTTGCATTTGGCGAAGGACAGCACACAGCGGCAAGACAGGTGAAGTGCATTGCCACTGGCAGGCCCTTTTTTCTATTAAGAATGCGCACGCTTTTTGCAAGCTACTCGCTTGTTGTTTTCTTGTCAGGTGTCTAGCATTTGCGCAGTGTTTTGGGAAAGCCCTCAGATGGGGTGATGTTTGCAATCTTGCAAAATGGGGGGGGACGATCGCATGATTCGCTTCCTAGCATTGTTTCACCACAGATCCAAACTTTGATGTTGTCTCGGCATGGCCCGGTGGTTCGTGCTGCCTTTTTTTGCCAGTCGGCAGCCTTTCCCTATCCACGCCCAGGCTTGCCATATGGTTTCCTCCGCAGTTCAAGCTATCCATGAAACCGATTGTAAGGCGGGCCGGAAGGGTTGCAGGGCTTTCTTTGGCGTTGGCGGAGGCAACAGATTAAAGACAACCAATTGAACCTATAGGAATTGTGCGTTCTAAGTTTTTGGAGATTGCCAAATGATTGCTGAAGGTGGCGAGGCGTTTGTGTAGCAAGGAACATCACCATGTGTGTTCGTTGCTCGAGTACAGCTTTGTGATTGTTGGAGCCCAGTATGCATGCAAACAAGCATGTCCTGCATTACAAGTTGATGTGGCTAGCCAGCGTTGCCATAAATCGACACAGAACCTGAGACCAGTTGTTCAGTGGTACCCTTTTTTCTTTTTTTGGTGCATTCCCCCGGTAGCAATGGTCCAGCTCTAAAAAGATTCCCTTTTCCGCCGGTGTCACTGGGGACTTCGGGTATTTGCGGTTTGACCGGCTGACTTGGGGTGTCAAAGGCTATGCTTAGACCCCGCCCACGTGTTCACACACACACCAGCACGATTACTTTCACTCAGATGTTCAACCGACTTGGTGAATGGATTAGTTGTATGACCCCACTGCCAGAACTGGGGTTGGTTGTTCCTGATTTAATGTCGTGGTGGGGGTGGAGGTTGTGTGGGACGCGACATATTATTATGTTGGTGTTGATGGTGACTGGAGTGCAGGAACACGTTTGGCAGTGTTTACAGGATTTGTCAACTGGCTCACTCACTTTCGATAATTCCAAGCCTTCAGTTTAGAGCACATGCGCTTGCCCACAGTTTTGGCTGGCTGAATGGGGCTATCATGATCAGCGTGTGTATGTCTGAGTGTTGTTTTGGAGTAGGCCTTGCATGCATCCTGCAATTATCCTCGTTCAGAAATGGGCACGTAGTTGTAGTACATTGTATTATTCAGCGGGCTTACAACCTGTGTGACTGATGTGTAGTTATTCTCTTCTCGAGAGCATGTATTGTTGCAAGTCTGACTGCAGAAAGCTTCTCGAAATGATTGAATCATCCAGGCTTAACCAGTGCTATCATTTGGGTCAATACAGAAGAGAGTTGCGACTCCTCATGAGCGCATTGCAAGAAGCGAGGGTGTCCCTGCTGCTTCGGGTGACTCGAGATAGTGCGCACAGCGAAAAGTTTTGTTTGTCATGTCCAGCACATGTTGGCTGATTCTATCAGTGGTATTTGGCTGGTCGCACTTCCATATCCACAATTAAACTGGCTTTACCAGCCAATCGTCAGGGTATCCACTTGTATTTTGGTGTGGGGTTGCACCCGTACGACGTGTTGGTTCTGCCAACTTATGGATATGTCCAGTTCCCTCACAAACTACGTGCGCTCGGAAATCCCATGCCCAGAGGGTCCAAGTACCTTCCAAGTACTTAGACTCCTTTGTACCTAGAAGCCATCCCCTAGGAGGTGCTTGAACCCGGGATGGGTTGAACTCGGTTTGGCCAGGCGCTTCGCCGGCGAGTCGGCCAGCGCCTACGACGAAAGCTTGGGCGGCTCTTGATGCAGGAGGAGTTCGAGCAGGCGAAACAACCACTTGGCGACACAAGGGGCTCAGCAACTACACTCCCTTCCATAATCTTAGAACTACAACAAGCTTTGTTTGGGTGGGGTTGCAGATTATGGACCAGAGAGTAATTTGATTTTCCTATGGTTATGACGTATTTTTCTTTGGCAGCCCAACCCCCCATTCTAGTTTGGGTCGTTTTATCACATGCGTAGGGATGTTAAACCATTCCAGCCGGCGCGAAATTGATGTTGTCCGCCGACAATAGGAAAGCGCAATGACTGCCCAGTGGCACCCTTTTCCGAACGTTTTGTTTCTTCAAAGAAGGGTTTCCCTGAACCATCGAGTAACAAACAAAGGGTCCCCTCCCCACATCTGAGCGCATGGAACTGCTTGTGGCGGTAGGAGGGGGGCAACAAAGAAGCAGACATGCAGGTCATGGCTATCTACAAAGTGCATGAGGACAGCTTGGCTCAGGAGGAAGAGGACTGGCTGCGGATGAGAGAGTTTGGCTGTGGCCCGAGGGCTACATGTAAGCAGTGTGTTGTGAAAACAGCGCCTGCCACAGAACGGCAAGCTTACCAAGCTTTGTGCATGTGTTAGAATCGTGCACGGCGCTTGCCCTGTAGACACATCCACTCTTGCGCCACATCCCGACAATGATGTGTTGATAGAGAGCAAGCCATCCGTTCATAGTTTTGTTTGCTGCAGGCCCCCTATATTGTTGATATGGCAGGCAGCGGCAGTTCATCGGTTCGGCATGTGCCTTGCGGCGCCAGGTCGGCCCCCTGCAAGCGCAAAGCGCGCTGGTAGACCATTTGGACCATTGACATTTGAAGTCGATGGCAAACTCCCACAACAACGCCTGGTGGTTCCGTTTTGAACTGGATGAATGCTCATGGGCGTGCCTATTTTAGGTGCACCCTGTTGGGATTGGTTTAAAGGGTGGAGCTCCCCCTATTTGGAGACTAACTCTTTTGCAGCAATGCAGGTACAGGCCCCTGCCCTCCAAGACATCATCCCACGGTCAGGACGTGTCGACTTCGTCTTGTGATGACACAAAGTCTACTCTCGAACCGTCATCGCCCCCTGCCGTTTCTCCCGTGACCTCCATGTGTGATTCGGCGAGAAATCATGCCATGAATGATTATGAATGATTGTGTGTTTTGCACACATGTGCGTGGATTGTGTGCTGCGCGCAGTGTGAGTGGTGCCAGGTCGACGGATTTAGCACCCGCAGGTTTATGGGTTGTGCGCATGCGTGCATGGAGGTCTATAGGTCCCCGTGTCTTTGTGAGTGTTTGTGTGTGTGTTTCTGTGTGTATATGGGTGCGTCAGTGTGTGTGTGTGTGTGAGTGGTGTCTGTGTGTCTGTGTGTCCGTGTGTCTGTCTGTTTCTTTGGGTGGGTGTGAGCGTGCGTGCGTGCATGGGTTTGCCGGCTTGTAGTTGCGCTTGTGGTTGTGTTTGTTTTTGTGATTGTGTATGTGTGTCTGTGTCTGTGTCTGTGTCTGTGTCTGTGTCTGTGTCTGTGTCTGTGTCTGTGTCTGTGTCTGTGTCTGTGTCTGTGTCTGTGTCTGTGTCTGTGTCTGTGTCTGTGTCTGTGTCTGTGTCTGTGTCTGTGTCTGTGTCTGTGTCTGTGTCTGTGTCTGTGTCTGTGTCTGTGTCTGTGTCTGTGTCTGTGTCTGTGTCTCTGTGTGTCTCTGTGTGTCTCTGTGTGTCTGTGTGTGTCTGTGTGTGTCTGTGTGTGTCTGTGTGTGTCTGTGTGTGTCTGTGTGTGTTTGTGTGTCTGTGTGTGCGCGTGTTTGTTTGGGTTTGGGTTTCTGTAGAAGCTTGTATAATTCTTAGCGATGCTTCGCCTAGAGGATGCTGCCTAAGAGGATCACTTTCCATACATCCTTACACTTTTAGGATACGAAACGTCTGTTGCAGCATGTGTGCGACGTGCGTGAGGCAGTGATTGCTGACTCGTGATCCCCCTGCATTACGGTTATGTATGGGCCCTATTTTTTTTGCGAGCTAGCTCCAGGAACAGGAACGGAACAGGCATTCCATGCTGCGTAGTGACATAATTATCCCTGTTCGAAACTGCACGAAGCAGCCACACGTAGCCGAGCAAGGACCGTCATCCCATCCAAAGCGCCGAAATATCCCCCGAAACCGGCTAAAAGAAGACCAAAACTGTGTTTTCCAAGCAATGCTTCAAGTGGCCACGGGCACGGAAATCGCAGGGGGCGAACTGATGCGACTGAGGCAAAACACGTTCGAAATGTCAAAGGAGAAGGGTGGCTCAAAAAATCACAAGTCTCTAAAGAACCAGTGCAAATTCATCCTGGCATCAGTCTAGCAAAGCTGCCAGAGTGGCTTCAGAAGAAGACCAAACCGCCCAAGCAGCACCTGAAGTAGCTGAGAGACTCGTGAGACTGCAAAAAACAGCCAAGCCCGTGCAACAGCAGCCACAGCGTCCAACGATACAACTCCTCCAACGCCTCTATGGAACGGAAAAGGTGAACGATTGTACTTGTTTCGTTGTGTTTTGTTGTGAAAGCACTTTGCTGCAGCGCCCTGACCTTTCGCGGCAAGGTCGGCGTGTGTCCAATCGTGCACGTTTCTCCAGTGAATGGAACGGAGCTGGGGAATGACTTCTGTGAGGCCTGTTCTAATTGCGTTTGCTTTCTTTTGCTTTCTTGGGCTCTCCACCAAAGTGGTCAATCCCCAAAATGTTTTGGGCGTCGGGCGCAAATGCCAACTGAGGCCATGTTTGGTATGTTTTAGTAGGTGGCTCTGGCACCTGGCTTTATGTAACGCCTCCATAACCTCCGTAGTCATGTTGGCTTTCCAGCCACCAACATATTTGGGACGCTGCTCTGGTGGTCCCAGTAGTGTATGTGACCTTGATTCTCTGAGGCATGGTTCCAGTGCCTGTCTTTTCCATTCCAGTCTTCTATCCGGCGGCAGCGCAGGCACGGTACACGAGTGCGTAGCAACCCTTCGGTGCCTTCTACCTTTTTTGTTTTCTCAAAATCCGATTAAGCTTGGTTTTTCGTTCATTTCTATTCCAACCCAACCCAAAATGAGGGTCCCTCAAGAAAGGGCACCCTTGTGAATGGAGTTTTACAATGTTGTCGTGTGTTGCTACGAGCGGGTATATGGTCCTCACACTCCACTGAATTGTGGCTTGTGGGTTTGACATAGGCTCCCACATCAAGGGGCTGCTGAATTGTTTCTCTTTGGCGGCAAACGAAAGACTTACACGTGTTTCCTGACGTTGTTTGGGATTGTGAAGTATATAATTGGAAACACTCAACTGTTGGGAGCAGTGCAACTCCCAAGATCGCACGACTTTGATTGTGCATTCTGAGCTCATCCAGCAATGCTGCTTCTTTGTTTGTTGCTTGTTGTTTCATGTTCACAAGTGAACCAAGCATGAGTTGCAACCAACGCCAAAATGTACCCCCCCCCCCCATGTCAAACACGTCGCTGCAAGGAAAGCGCTTGCAGGCTGTGCCTTTCAAAAAGCCAGCTGTTCTCGAATCATCTAAGCGGCTTGTTTGCAAGCTGCCTCACAGCGTCTTGACACTTCGGCGTTTCGAATTATCTTGTGTATCCTTGCAGGGATAGCTACCTAGCTCTCGTCATCTCTCCTCCACCTACCTCCGAGTGATTTTCGAACCCGGCTGTCCTGTGCTGAGCAAGAAACAACTATTAGTGGAACATACGGGGGCAGAAGAGAAGCTGGATTCGCTGACCGACACAGCTTGCCAGTTCAATGTGCTCGAGTCATGACATTATCGAGTCAATTTTCTGAGCAACCATTTTGTCGTGCTCTGCTGTTACTTTGCCCTGCAATAGATAGGACGTACCAAAAAGGCAGGTATGTGTCTCTCAAAGCCTTAAGAAAGGACAACCAATAGCTGTGATCATTTTGAACACGCGTTTACTCTTCCTTTCCCGGCCACAGAAATTCCACACCCGCTGTTTGGTGGAATATATCCCTGATTTGTTTGGCCTTGCATATTTCTGCCAAGCAGAACAACCAAGGCAAACGTGACACGCTGAGTCAAAGTCACATGCATAAGCACAGACACAGACAGACGCGTAAACATGCAC
Organism: Effrenium voratum; assembly: GCA_963377175.1. Classification (NCBI taxonomy): domain Eukaryota; class Dinophyceae; order Suessiales; family Symbiodiniaceae; genus Effrenium; species Effrenium voratum. Next base: position 164,839 of record CAUJNA010003586.1, read on the forward strand.
AATATGCCAAGTCAATTTGCCAGTTGATTGACTGAAGCAGGGATGCAGGTTGGAGTGCCTCGGATGCCTTTGCAGGTGACTTCGGTGGGCGTGCTGTACAATGGCAGCACGGCCAACGGCATTGTTTCTTGGCGCACAGACAATTGTGGAGGAAGGTCTCACCAGGTTGAAGAGCACAAATTTAGGGCCATGGCTGCCGATCAACCTGCAACTGGCCCTCGTTGGGCCGTGGTTGCTTCTGCATTCACGGGCCAAATTTTGACAGCACTAATTTATATAATATATATATATATATATACCCGAACATGATCGGCACTTGTACACCTGACACATCTGATGCGAACACTGCAGGTCGCGCAGTGTGTGTATGTGTGTGTGTGTGGCTTGGGCCGACTTTTGGGCCTTCCGAGGTGCCTCGCACTGCCACCCAGCTTCAGATATGCTGCGATGGCGAGGGCCTCGGGGTGGGTTCGAAGCATGGCGGGCCCCGCCAGGACACAGCCACCCACGGGCTGCACCCTGATCTTCTAGTTGAGGGGATTTAGGGATGTGAAGGCAAGACGTTGGTTCGAAATCTAAGTTTGTCAGCTTCTGGGAAACACTAAATATCCCTTACCCATCCCCTACTGCATGAAGATTGGCCGAGATTCCTAGCAAGCCCCGTGGGTGGCTGATTCGTGGCTCAGTGTCGTCAGCCTGTCGGATGTCCAAGACTGGCAGGATGTGGCCGTTGCTTTGGTTGCGGCAACAGCAGCTGCAACGTGCCTTGGCAGAACAGACAATCATTGGGTGGTGCTGTTGTTTTTTCTTCGTGTGCGTGCGTGTGTGGGTGCGTGTGTGTGTGTGTGTAGGTGTGTGTGGGTGTGGGTGCGCGGGTGTTTGGGTGCGTGGGTGCCTGAGTGCGTGGGTGCGTGGGTCCGTGGGTGCGTGTGTGTGTGTGCGTGCTTGCGTGCGTGTGTGTGCGTGCGCGCATGTGTGTGTGTGTGTGTGTGTGTGCGTGGGTGTGTGTGTGTGTGCGTGGGTGGATGCGTGCGTGCGTGCGTCCATGCGTGCGTGAGTGCGTGCGTGTGTCTCTGTGTCTCTGTGTTTGTGTGTGTGTGTGTGCGTGTGTGTGTGTATGTGTGTGTGTGCGTGCGTGTGTTCGTGCGTGTGTGTGTGTGTGTATGTATGTATGTACATATGTACGTATGTACGTATGCATGTACGTATGTACGCATGTAATGTAATGCCATGTAATATCATGTAGCGTAGCGTAATGTAATGTAGTGTAATGTAGTGTATGTACGTATGTAATGTATGTATGTGTGTAATGTATGTATGTATGTATGTAATGTATGTATGTATGTGTGTATGGTATGGTATGGTATGGTATGGTATGGTTGGGTATGGTTTGGTATGTATGTATGTATGGTATGGTATGGTGTGGTATGGTATGGTATGGTATCTGTGTATGTATGTATGTATGTATGTATGTAATGTAATGTATGTATGTATGTATGTAATGTATGTATGTATCTATGTATGTATGTATGTAATGTATGTATGTATGTAATGTAATGTAATGTAATGTAAAGTAATGTAATGTAATGTAATGTAATGTAATGTAATGTAATGTATGTATGTATGTATGTATGTATGTATGTATGTACGTATGTATGTATGTAATGTATGTATGTATGTATGTATGTAATGTATGTAATGTAATGTATGTATGTATGTATGTATGTATGTATGTATGTATGTATGTATGTATGTATGTATGTATGTATGTATGTATGTATGTAATGTAATGTAATGTAATGTATGTATGTATGTATGTATGTAATGTATGTATGTATGTATGTATGTATGTATGTGTATGTATGTATGTATGTATGTATGTATGTATGTATGTATGTATGTATGTATGTATGTATGTATGTATGTATGTATGTATGTATGTATGTATGTATGTATGTATGTATGTATGTAATGTATGTAATGTATGTATGTATGTATGTAATGTGTATGTATGTATGTATGTATGTATGTATGTATGTATGTATGTATGTATGTATGTATGTATGTATGTATGTATGTATGTATGTATGTATGTATGTAATGTATGTATGTATGTATGTATGTATGTATGTATGTATGTATGTATGTATGTATGTATGTATGTATGTATGTATGTATGTATGTATGTATGTATGTATGTATGTAATGTATGTATGTATGTATGTATGTATGTATGTATGTATGTATGTATGTATGTATGTATGTATGTATGTATGTATGTATGTATGTATGTATGTATGTATGTATGTATGTATGTATGTATGTATGTATGTATGTATGTATGTATGTATGTATGTATGTATGTATGTATGTATGTATGTATGTATGTATGTATGTATGTATGTATGTATGTATGTATGTATGTATGTATGTATGTATGTATGTATGTATGTATGTATGTATGTATGTATGTATGTATGTATGTATGTATGTATGTATGTATGTATGTATGTATGTATGTATGTATGTATGTATGTATGTATGTATGTATGTATGTATGTATGTATGTATGTATGTATGTATGTATGTATGTATGTATGTATGTAATGTAATGTAATGTAATGTATGTATGTATGTATGTATGTATGTATGTATGTATGTA
>CAUJNA010003586.1:172500-175000 GCA_963377175.1 Effrenium voratum
CAGTTGTTTATTGCCTGTTACTGGTTTGTCCGTTCCATCGTTGCCACACGTGCTGGCTTCGGTGAGATGAAGTGAGTAGACCGCCTTGGTTTGATCCTCCCTTGAGTTACCTTCTGCTGAGTTATCTCAGCACTTGTCCGCTGAGGCTCGTTTAGCTGCCACGAGACGACCATTGGCACAGCTTCCGCTCTGGATGACGAGGCAATGTTGTCATGTCCAGTGCCCGAAGCATGTTGCCACCGTTTGAGGTTTGGGCGTGCCATGTTTCTTCTGTGTGGGCGTTTCAGTATTGCAGGTGGAACTGTTTTTAGATCAGACATTCCAGCAGCTTGATATGTTTTGTTCCTTAGCATGTATGGTGGACCCTGTTGTCCTGAGTGCTGCTTTTGTTTTGTTTGGACACCAGCCTGAAGATCACCTCATGTCACAACGGAGGACTCTCATTGAGACAGGCCTTTAGTATTTGTGGAAGGCGTTGGTTTGCAGCAGCCACTCAGTTTTCTGGCGGCTGTATACAGAAGAAACCCCATGCGAGTCAGCCCGTGCAAAACCCATGACTCAGCTCCGTGCTCTTCATTTGTTCGCAGGCCTTTGCACGTGTCTGTCAGGATGACCTACCTGACAGCAGCTTTGACTGGATCCGGGCAGTGTCCGAGGGTACTGCTTCCGCGCCTGTGGAACGGACCTTCATTCAGTTCAATGCGCACATCAAGGCCTGGTGAAAAAACTCACATCCCGCATTTTCGGGTTGTAAGATAATGTGTTGGCGTGTGTGAACGCTGTGCTTTGGCTCGGGCATTGTTGGAATTGTTGGAAGGAATCCAGTCAAGCGCCAAAAAGACCCACTGCGACGCATAGCGTGATGACTTGGTGGTAGCTGTTGCCACTTTGCTTGGCCTGCGAGCGGAGGTTTGGCAGATGTTATGCCTCCGTGGTTGCTGTCACATCACAGGGGTGTTGGTTTGCCCTGACAATTCTTTTCCCCTACGAGATATTTGCGGAATAGTGAGCACTATAGTACAAGCACATGACCCAAGCGACGCTTCGTCGGCACTATCCTAGCGTACCGCAAAGTGGTGCTTAACCTTGCGACTCTGCCTGAGAAGATGGAAGGACTAAGGAAGCGGGTTGCCCATTCAGCTAGTTGGCGGTTCCTGTGGATTCCCGTCGTGTGATGAGGTTCCCAATGCTGCTAGCCCCAAGGGTTCTGGAGGAGCCAGGGGCTCCGTCGGAACTCCTGTAGTACAAGCTCCTGTATCACCTTCTACACCGACAGTATACATATGATGTCCCCACACAAGAAGTCCAAGAAGAGAAATAGATGACATGGCAAAGATCATTGACGACTTAGCAAAGGCTATAAACAGTAAGCAAAATAAATAAATAAACCAAATAGCAATAATTATGTTGGATGATCCCAAATCAGGAATTATCAAGATGTAAACGTCTGGAAGTCCGCAAAGCCAAAATAGATGTTGCTAGAATTTAGGACATCCCCCAAATATTGGACCAAAGAGAAAGTGCATTGGAATGAATATCTCCCAACTTGAAGAGAAGTGTGCCGGACAAGACAGGCAATATTAAAAAAGCAAACAAAAAACGTGAACGGTATAGTTAGGGAAACGAAAGGAACGAAGGGTTCAGAATTGTCGTCCAAAGGCTAAGAGATGTAAGACATGAAGATATATCAGAGATTCGCAGTCTTGATCATATAAGGCTTCCTGCACTTGAAGGTGACAAAGTCATAAAAGGAGTAGTGGATAATGGTTCATAGAACGTCCATCCTGTAACGCCTACATTTTCTGAGATTAAAGAAAGGAATAGGACAGTATATAAACGCAAAACAAACAATATAAAAAAAAATATAGACTCAAGGATATACCACTTCTGGATATCCTTGCAAGATAGGTGCAGCGTAGTGTCTAAATCCTCCAAAGAAGACAGGGACTACTAAAACGAAAGTCATGAGAAATCGATCCTGGTGTGTGGAGATGTAATCCTATGTCGTGCTGCATCTAAGTCTATTGTTACGAGACTGATATTTATGCACTGGGGATTCCAAAAAGGAATCCATATAATTAGCCATGTATGCCCAATTACATATGCTTTAACCAGTTAATGTCACAATATGGGTCTATTTGTTTAGGCAAACACATCCATACTTTTCAGGATTTTAATCAAGGTGTCAGACAAATATAAGCCTTTTTTGGTGGTTTGCAGAGAATAATTCCCGACAGACAGGATATGAGGATCAAAGGTGAGCAGATTTCCTTTCACTTGCTCCTGCTTTGTCCACCCTTTTCTAGCTATCACTTGCTAATCTTCAACTGAACCATTTTGCGACGGCTTCGATGTTTGCAGAACCGCTCTTTGCCGGCAGGTGATCAACAAACGTTCGCGATCTCGCTGAGACACAAAGGGACCGCAAGGCTGGGCAATGTGGCCCGTGACACTTGCAGGGCTTTTGCTTGCAAATTCTGTGAGGTGCTTCATCAATTGA
>CAUJNA010003586.1:180000-197500 GCA_963377175.1 Effrenium voratum
ACAAACTCGGAGGAGCTTTCACCTCCAGAAATCCTGACAAACTTTGGAATCGAAACGACAAGTTCTACGAGGCACTCGGCCTGACACTTGGCTGCTTTTCAATTCCCAAAGCCAGCCTTGCAGGGCTTGCCTTGCTTTTTCAATTCACATGATCGGATTCGGATTTTCAACATGTCTCCAAAGGACATGGCTGGCGTTTGCTTGCCCAAGTCTCGCCACTTGGGCGTTTTGGGCCAGGTCGCTCAGGGCGCAATAAGATGCAATTCCAGCTGCGGACGTCTTACGTCTTGTTCGAAGCAGCATATCCTCCTACCGCAGCCAGGTCCAATGTTTTGCCTGAAACATGCCAGGCTGTTAGAGACACAGCGTCATAGAAAGAAAGCGCACCGGAACTCTGCGGAATAACTAGAACATTCTGTGTGTGTGTGTTTCCACTGGGCACTGTTCAATTTGCTAACGCTTCCGACTCAGACCTGCATGTTCATGGTGAAGCAATGCTGCACCACTCTTGAACTGAGTCCATGTTTTTGCTATGAATCATGAATACCCTTGCAGCCATGACTGTGGTAAGTATCAATATTGCAGTGTGTATCCCAATCTATGCTAGGGCCCAATTCTGTCGGCAGTCGGCGTTCACTTGCCTCGTTCCTTATCAACAGAACGTTGTGTGTTTTCCAGTTCTCACAGCGCCATCTATTTGGGCAGCGAGCTTCTCTTTGTGTCCAAACTAGGAGCCTTGCTCACACTGTATCCGTGAACTTTCATGTTTCCCTTGTCCTGCTGCTACTTCTTACTTCTATTTGCCACTCACTTCTGTCGCTGGCGATGGGCACCATGCTTGTTTTCACTGCAACCCGCAGCAGGTTAGCGCCTCGTGTCTTACTGCCAATGGTAGCTGCTAGCTGATACCTACGCAACAGCCTTCCCCCATGGCACCACGTCACCACGGCTTAACTCAACTTCGGGACGACTAAGTGACATCTCCACTTGATATCCCTATACCAAAGGATCCCTCAACTATACGGCCTAGCAGTCTAAGATTGAATTCGGCAAGAAACGTTCGGCCCGCCCTCTGTGCCTGGTGAGCAACACACAAAGAGTTTGACCACGCGCTATCTCGCAAGTTGGTACGCGTGGTTACCCGTACAGAGAGGGCCCCTCTTCCCTCGAGACTCGCATAGCATCCAGCGCTGGGCAATGAGCAAAGCTTGAGGCCTTTCCTTAGAATGTGATATCAAAGCGAAGATTCTGAAAGCGTTTTACAGAGAAGTTGAACATGCTGATGCAACTGTCCAAAGCCTTGGCTCATTGTTTGGCTGTTGGATGAGGCTGAGGCAGAGCCCACAGCCCCTGGCCGCAAGAAGCGCTTGCGGGTCAGAGCCGCGGACCATTCGAAGACAACCGCAATCGCATCAGCACACCATGAGCGTGCTGATGGACCAAGCGAAATCTTTCAAAAAGGCTTTGGGACTCAGAGGTGAAAAGATAGGGATGGACTGACCAAGGGATGCATTGATCACGGAGCTTGTCTCAAGCGCAAGTGTGGGCTGTAGCTAGGAAGTACCGGGTTCGGGTTCAGGGCTCAGGACCTTGAGGTCTTGGGTCAGGACTGGACTTTGGTAGCATCATCTACAGTATGGGGAAAACCAAGCTTGATGAACCAAGTTTGGGCCAAGGCCCGAGTGATTCTCAGTACTGCAAGAACTTTGTGGTCCTGGTTGCCCTTGATCCGTGATGCACGCACAACAAATCCACTCCCCTTCTTTTAGGGTGCAGCAAACGCTGCGACTGAAGCATCTTGGTTGTTCTGCAGGAAGCGAAAAGCAGTACCCACCCTGCGCCCATACCAAAGCCTAAATATGTTCACAGACAATTTCTGGCTCAGAGAAATGGGGGGGTTGGTCCGGAGTTTGGAAGACCAATGCTTCTGGAATTCACTTGCGTCATTGATTGCTTGTGCGTGCGCGGCTCGCGGCACACAGAGTGTCCGCGATCTTCGAAGGAGTGCCTCTCGGTGGGCACGTGCAATGCACTCGTGTCCCGAATTTACCCATCCCAGTGACAACCTGAGTCTTGTCTAGGCAGTCACTCAGTCCTGAGATGAGCTTTCCAGACCAGCGGTAGCTGCAACAGCAACAAGACCGCAATCACAGTTGCAGAGGGAGAGAGTGCTTCATACAGATGTAGTTCTTCCACAGTAAGTTTTTGTTTTTTGCATCAAGAACGACAGGAAGTCCTGATGTCAGGCGATTGAGAGGGTCGACACTAGATCCTTGCTTCTATACAGTGCCCACAGGAGCATTGAAGGTTGACCGTGTTTCGAGCCAGACGGCTATCTTTAGCTGCCTGGTTCATGGGTGCGTGTGAATATTGTATTTCTACATGTTTATTTTACGAATGTCATGATTGTGATTGATTATACATAAATATTGTTGCATATATTGTACATGTACACATATATATATACACATGTGCAACTCTTATGCGCTTGTCATACACGTGTCTCCATGATATACATTCTGGGCTCAAGTACGGATCATGGGTACTGTTGTGATGTGTTCAATTCTGTCTCACTATGTCCATGATATTGCAGACATTGTTAGGTTGCTCGGTTGCGCAGTCGCCCTTGCCAATTGAGGCATGCCCTTGCCATTCCTTGCCAGTGCAATTTCATCAAGGGCGTATTTTTCAGGCATGACTTTTCATGACGGTCATCACCCCGGGTGGGAAATGGCAATGCGTTGGTATTCCCAGGTTTCAAGGTGACACGGGCAATGGCCAAATAATTTGGTATTTTAGTGCTTGTTGTCCACTCCGTGCCAGCAATTTCCACTATGCTCACAAAGGGAGGTTGATCCTGGAGGTATTACGATTTGTTTAGTCGATTCATTTGGCCGCAAACCAGCTTGTGGTTTGCTTGGATCCACCAGGCAGGTCTTTATTTGGAAGAACTCAGCAGCAGGTAAGTCGCTCATTCAGGCCATTGTGTGGCTCATTCATTGCCAGAGACCGTTCTACCAAGGTGCCTTCTTACGTGACCCACGAGTGAGCTAAGTTGGCCCAAACAGCAGGTTGGTGCTTGAGAACAGGGCTTTTGGATCTCGTATTGAGCCGCAATCTTGCGGAATGTTGGAAGCGCAACATGTTGCATTTGAACCAATATATGTGCACATATATGCGTCCAAAGTGGTTTCTGGCATCGACCACCCCGTCGTGTCGACAACCTGCTTGCTGCCAGGTGCAAGTCTGGGACGGCAGCGATTTGCCAGGGATCCTGAGCTTTTCACAAGGTGGCGAGCTTTGCCCGCAGGGCTGTGTGTTCTTGATGTTTATTATTTGCCCATGTTTTGACCTTAGAGGCAATCCCTTTGGATGTACGGTAAAAGCTAGCTTCAGTTTAGTGCTACACCATAGTTCCTTTACAGCTTCCAACATGTGCGCATGTGGTGTTAATCGAATTGCTCAGCTATTTGCACCATAACATTGTTCTGGGTCTGTGGTGCGGTTGGTCGCCTCCATCCCCAAATCCGAGTGCCTCGCGCAACTCTTGCTTGGAGTTGTTGCTGTCTTTTGGCCTGACACCTACCTCGAAATCAACCCCTTGAGCCCAAAATTCGCCCAGATTGCTCCAAAACGAAACTTACTCTGTGATTTTTCCCCTTGTTGCCTGTGAGTTTGAATGATTTGTTTGCGTGGCCCAAGTTTTCCACCGCGGAACCGACAGGAGCCGTCAAGATGTTTCTGAGCATGCAACTCCGAGCAGCCTCTCCGTTCTTTGTATTCAGGCATGAAGCAATGGAGCAATCTTTAGTAGTACTGGCTGCCTTCCGAAAGTCGCGGCTTTTTGCGGCGTGCGTCCTCGCAGTGTCCGAGCTGTGTTTTCGCAAAAGAGAGTCGCATTGTGTGTGTGCGTGTGTGTGGGTATTGATGCGCTTGCCTTTGGAGCCCGTGCCTGCACTCTTTTGGAGCTCCCAGAGGTTGCAGTCGCATGTGTTGGTCGTGGTTTTTGTTATTCCTTGATATTGCTCTGCCAGTGAGCCGGACGGTAGTCGTGCCCTGCCTTGTTCATTGTGTTTGGTGCCTCCAAATCGTGCAAACTAGCTTGAGGGAATAGTTGTTTTGCAACCGCCCTCTAGTTTTCCACGATCACAGTCAAAAAGAGGGCCACGAAATCAGCTATATGTACATCTAGCACATAGGACAACCAATATAAACCTGTATATATATACATATATATATATATGTGTAAACCGATGACAACTTGCATTTGTGTTACCCTCGTTTCCCCGAGTTGGAGCCGATCCACTCACACCGTGAGGTTTCGCAAACGGTTTCGCCAAGGCGGCTTGCGCGTCTCCGCAGTGAGCTGGAGCAAGAGAGGGCCCTCGTGAAAGCGCCCTGCCGGCTCAGATTGGGCAGTGGAGGATAGGCCAAGGATGGATCTGGATGAACTTGGATGTACCCATTTTCAGTGGGGGTGTCTGTGTTTTCAGAGGGGGTTTCTGTGTTTTCAGAAGAGGTGTGTGTGTGTGTGTGTGTGTGTGTGTGTGTGTGTGTGTGTGTGTGTGTGTGTGTGTGTGTGTTTTAGAGGAGGTTTGTGTGTCTAAATGAAATTAGTTAGTCTCAGGACATGTTCAGGTGCAGGTGGACATAGAATGTAGTGCAATTAGCGCACCAGCGCATAGCATTCCACTCCAGTTGGGATGATATACCAAGTTATGCTAAGCTCTTATGTTCATGCTGGAATAGGTCTTGCAGTTCCGGATGCCAAGGCGGAAGTGCATACATTGATTTGGGATCAATGATTCACGCTGAAGCGGGATTGCTGTCTCTCCCAGGGACATGACGATTCCATCCCAAAAAACAGATTGCCACTAATTGGTGATTGCAAGCTGGAAACTATGAAAAAACAAACTTGAAGGCCCGAGCCAGCCCACAAAGGACTGTGTCATCAAAAGGAGACAGCTTGGACTCGGACTGCGCTGCCAGGTTGGAGCTGCGGCTGCAGGCAACGGATTGTTGCTTACGATTAGTTTCATTTGCTGCTGCCGGTGACGAATCCGCATGATGGGCAGCAATTCTAGGGGACACTTCCCCATTCTTTCCAGGGATCCTTCTTTCCAGAAAACCATCAGAACCCCAGGGGAAGCAGGTGGTCTTTGAAAAGAACGATGGTTGAAAAGAATGGGGAATGAACCCCTGGAGCCATGTTCTTTCTTCCCCCCAATAAAGGTCCCCCTAATAATAAGCATTGTTTCTTCAAAACCCGGGGGGCCAAATACTAAATTTGAATAGCCCGGTTTGAAACCGATACCTTTCTTCCAGTCTTCTTATTCTGGTTGGGGGACCCCTGCCATCAGTCAACAAGCAACCCTTTCTGGAGCAAACTGGTTGCTGCTCCCTTTTCAGCTTTTGATTTATAAACAAGCACCCGTTAATTTGTTGGGACCCGGAAAGGGGGGAGTACTTTCAGAGCCAGTAGTACCTTTCTTCCTTTGTTCCCTGACTCTGTGAAGCTGGAACTGGGGACTCCTGGTACAGCAAGAATATACATCTCCGGAGGATTGTCTTTATTTGGGGGGAGGGGAGGGTTTTATATCGAGGGGTAGGGTGTTGCTAGGTTGTCCTGCCGATTTCAGCGAACTTTGCAGGCTTTGTCTCGTCCAAGGAAGATCCGTTCGTAGAGCCTGCATTGAGCTTGCCTGCTCAGCTGGGTGAACCAGTGAGTTGAGCATTCGATGCACTGGCGCCAACCTAACGCGATCAATATAGTAGGCTGTCTTAAGTGAGATTGGGCAGGCTCCGTTCTATTAACGGCTACTTGAGCGTGATGAACTTACCCCTTGCTGATATGTCTCTCAAAGACAAGCTTGAAGACCCAAAGCAAGATACGTCGCGCAGGCAGCTTGCCACTCTGAGGAGTCAATATGATGCTTGTGGTTTCCCCAAGCTGGGTCTCCTCGCCAGCGCCAGGCAATTCCTTGTCCAAGGCCGGGAGCGTTGGCTTTTGAGAGCATGGTGTTGTGGTAATGTGGCGATGTGGTGCCAGGTTGCTTAGAGAAACATTTGCTGTATAAACGAGGCAGGCATGGATAGTTGGTATCAGGCCTGTGCAGATGCCATAGTCTTTGAAAGGCAGTGCCTCGGCCATTGCCAGTTTGGACAAGGGCCTTTTATCACTTCAAGCATGGGATGCCAATTCCAGGTGCCGCTCGAAGTGTAATAAAGAGTTATCCAGTGGCAGAGTCTGGAATCATCTCAGGCCTTCCGTTAGAAGTGGCTTGGGAGCAACTCTGACGAAAATAGCCACGCACGGCAAACGCGTGGAAGCAGACTTCAAACACATCAGCAATGAAAGTCGTTGTATTCGCACATGTCAGATCGATTTACGTGACTAAATCTTGGAATGTGGAGAAGCGTTAATTACAAGTATCATTGTTTGATTTCTAGGCACATGCAGCGTTCTCCCTTCAGCGTTGGCTAAGCTACTGTAGTTTGTCGCTGTTGATTTTAGTTGGATAGTTGAGCCGCGCAAGACTTGTCCCCCAATAGAAGGCTGCAACCATTCTTTTTTGATGAAGCATACGTGACCTTGTGTCATTTCCCACGCACTGGATGCCTCTCCACGGAAGGGTACCTACGGAGTCCCAGAGGGATCGGCCATGTGAATTGCATTCGGAGACCTGCCGATGCGTGCTTTGCCAGCTCACGTGTCAACTGAGCCTTGCACCCAACTTGAGAGCAGATGTTGTTCTGCGTCGAGGGCGTTTTCTTCGCTCGTGTTTGGGTCGCCGCTTTTTTGAAGCGTGCTCCGGCGCCAGGTACGAGCCAGTTGCCTTTGACTGGGAGGCCAGGGACATTTCGGCAGAAGGGTCCGCGGGATTCACTGAGTTATTTAGCATGAATCAAGCTTACACAAACGCCACATCCACGTCTGGAACTGTTGCTTGGCAATGTGCGTGCCCCAGGCTCTCAAGTTTCCAGGAAATCCTGCAACCGATGGACTCTGTTTTGTTTGCTTGTCAGTGTACTATCCGTCCTGTTTGCTTGTTTAGGGGCTGAACGGACAATCCGTCATGTTCTCAGCCTTGAGTCTCGTGAGCCCAAGTTGCCTTGATTGAGCATGTATTGAACAGTTTGGCTAAGTTTAGTTGGAAGGTCTTGGCCCAACTTGTTTCAGTCCCAGGGACCGAACAGGAAACCATGACAACCGTTTCCTTCGGGCCGACCTTGGGGTGCTTGGCGAAAGGCGACGAGGTGTGAGCACTTGGGGAAGAGGGCTCTTGCAAGACGTACGATGGCATCAAAGTTGGTTGAAGGATTACGAGCAGTATGTCGTCTCCAGCGGCCTTTTTCGATCGCTTGGACAGATGCTTGCAATATTGCAACATGCTGATAGAGACCATCGATTTCACGTTTTCTCATTTGATGTAAGGCTGCAGATGAGCACCGGCCCATATCCAGGCGATTGACTTGTGGTTGATAGGGATGCTTAACTCTTGCAGGGCGGTCGCTGGCTTGGAGCCCCCAAAGTAGTTGTGGCAAAATGTACGTCATGCAAAGCATGAGAAGCCAAGAAGCCTCCCTTTTTGTTTCTCGGAGGCCACCATTACAACAGTTGCAGGAGATTCAATTTGCCCAAGCCAACCTTTCGACTTTTTGGTTTTCCCGATTTGCCCATTCTTGCTAAGGTTCACCTTTCATTTCTGTTTTTTTTGGGCAAATGAGGAGTGGTCTTCTCTAAACCCCATTTGGAATCCTTGGAAGGGTGGGACGAGGCCTGTGTGGAGCCGGAGCCGGATGTGGGGGACCTGCTCTTCCTGCCTCTCCACGTGAATGAGGCAAAAGCGGAGTCAAGCGAGGGCGCTTGCATTACTGGGAGGTCACGATTTTGACGATTTCTGGGGGGATTTCAAAGTTGGAACATGTGGACGTTCCCCTTTAACCTACCACGGCCATCTGATGCAAAAGCATTTGCCAAGGCCCGGTGCAAAGCCAGGGCAAAGACCTGAAATGGTCCTGCCTCTTTTTGTGTCCTGCCTAGTCGTTGTCATAGCCATAGCAAGAATAGCCCTAGTACGAGATCAATCCGATAGGGGCAAGGTCGTGAATGTGACGACGACTGCATGCTAAACACCGTCAAGCACATCTAGGGTTTGCTCAGCAAATATGAGTGCGCAGCTCCACAATAGTCTGCTCGCCTTTGGGCAATAGGGGATCTTTGCATGTGTTCGCCCCTGTAAAGATTCATTTGCAGTGTTTTGCTGGCTGGGTTTCCAAACATTACGGGAATGATGCTGAGGCTACGTGCCCATGCATTCAATAGACGTTGCTTTGAACACAAGGCACCTCCGCACTCAAACAAAAAGACTGTGAATCTGCAGCTGCGCGTACAGGCACATTCTGAACTTGGTGTGAAGATGTCATACTTTTGATTTCTGCACCAATCGCAGAGACCGTAACAGTTTCAACGCCAGTGAAAAGCACCAGGCCCTCCATCATGCTCCAAAGAAGCAGCCATTACCCTCCCCATGTGTCACAATCAAAACCCGGGCAAGTGAAGGATAATCAGGGAGAGTCCCTGAATCAGTTGCGGCCTTTTGAGTTTCTTACATTGGTTTGGGTAGAACATTCCAATACAGGGTTTTGATTCTAGCTCTCATGGCTTCTTGGACATGGTGTTTATGTGGCGTTGCTGGACGGGCAAAGCGCCCGAAATCGGAGCCGCCGCGAGAGGCGCTGCGGGTGTTGAAAGCCGCGAGAGCCACCGCCGCGGAGGCGTGTGGGCGTGTCGTTTTTTGAAGGTACCCCCCTGTTCTGTTTGGTGGTAAAGGGAAACCAAAAGGAAAAACTCTTCCATTTGGGAGGGCCCAAAAAAAAGACACCGTTGTTGTGTTTAAAGTATTTTGTCTGAGGGGCAACGCGGAAAGCAAAGGAAATTCTGGTTTCCAATGTTGGGGGTTCCTTTGAAGACTTACCCATGTTTGCTCGACGAAGGGACAGGCTTACAGGTGTATTGAGGATGGTCCCAACCCAAACCTTGTGCGTCGGGGGCTTGAAGCAGTTCTGGTGGGTGGCTTCCGTGTTAGGGGATTACAGCAGATCTTCTGCTCAGTTGTCCAAAGCCGACCTTTTGACCTTCTGTTTTTGTCCATGTTGGTCGACGTTTAGCCAAGGTCCCAATAGGTTCACCCTTTTTGTTTGAGTCCTTTGGGCAACTGAGTGTGGTGTTTCCCTTTTTTGACAGCAGAAAGAATCCACCCAAAAGGAGCTGTCCTGTCCTACCCCACAGGGCAAACCATACTTCTGAATGCTTGGGTCAGGTGCGACACAAGGTTTGCATCCCTCAACACAGGCTCCAGTGGCCCAAAACGGGAAGCTGGACAGTCCATGGGGGATCCTCCACCCCGCTCCCCAGTCCCAGCCACCTCCAGTAGCCGGGACGAAGGTCGCAGTTGCACTTTGGATTTGCGGACTGCCCGAACTTAAGGCACAAATTTGGCGGTGGGTCAAGAATTGCTACCCAAAATGGCACCCTGGTAAATGGAAACAATGACTAAAACCTGCGGTCCCCTTGTGGTTTAATTTTGACCCATACCCAAATGACCACGAACGCCTGGCAGTATTGTCGACTCTCTGGAAGTGTACAAGTTGTCTCGTAGCCTGCACAGCACACGGGGATGAAACACCAGTGATGTGTTTGTGTTCATTTGTTTTATTTGTGTGTTTGTGCAAACAGCCTTTGACTCGTTGATATGCCCTTTGCCCCGAGTAGGCGTGCCTTTCCACTATCACTAAACCAGACATTCACAGCATCAACATTGAGCTGAATTGCAAGAATGGACGGGCAGGAAACAACTCGTCCTTCCAAACTAGCTGCTTCCTTTCCAAGCCCAACCGCAACGCGTCAAGCTGTTTTTTTGAACAGACTGATGTGTGGAATTCCAAGGTTGATTCACAAAATGGCACCCGTTGGAGACTGAACTCCGGGATTCAGAGATTGTTATCTCCAACCAGCTAGTCAAAATGCAATGTTTTCAGTTTGCTTCACAACGTACCGGTCGCGTCAGGCACTGGCCAATTTAGATGCTAATTTTTGTATGTGTGTGTGCTTGCTTTTCTTTGTTGAGGGTACCCCTTTTACCTTGGTTTTAATGGAAACCACAAGAATGCTCTGCAATGAATGACTTCCCCCTCCGAGAGGTGCAAGCCAATTGACTGCCTTCTTCAGGACTATGCGCAGCAAGGAGTCGACCAGCGCACAAAGTGTCACTTTCATCTATCAAAACAACAATGTATTACACCATATCTAAACTATATCGTATACACTATGTGTATACTCATAGTATATATATATATATATATATATATATTAGATAGCCAAGCATCCCTTTCTCCTTGGCCCTTCCTTCCTGTAACTTCTACAGGTGGTGCAAGTGCCCCTGCGGTGCCAGCAGCTGAAACTCGCAGTGGAGGAGGCCTTGCAGCTCTCGATGTTAACCCAAGCTGATCCCAACCCCCCCCCCCCCCTCTCCTTGGCTTTTTCGGGGGGTCCATGTCTTTTTCCCATGGCCCCGGCATTCTCTTTTTTGTTCGAAGGATTTGGTTTTCCTTGGAAGTTGCCCCTCTTTGGCCACACCTTGGGGGGTGTCCAGCGCGCACATCTTGTTTAGTCTTGAACGAAAGGACCGGTTCGTTTTATGTAGGAGACGCCCAAGTGGCAGTTCAGCTTGTTTGTAGAGTTGCACGAGACTTCAATAATATGTTGAGAAAGGTTGGCATATTTTGCAATGCGAGCCCTGGTGAATTTCATGTGATATCCTGTATATGGGACGCAACGCATTCCTGCGTATTCCTTGTACACCCACGTGTGCCAAGGGCGTGCTGTCAGTAGAACACATTTGTCTCTCTTAGGCACTGCTAGGGATGGGTTGACTTTAGAAACTAGGACCTCGCCATCCCACGTTGGGAACGCGCAACACAACTCGCGCTGATGCAGGCTATGGAGGCTGCGAAGGACCCACTTAGCATCTCCGCACTTCGAGAAGCTGCGAGCAGAGTGGAGCAGTTACAGGAGGCTCGTAGAATGGGGGACTGGGTGATTGTAAAGGAAGTTCCAACCAACCCACCCACTCTTGTCTCATCCCCCCACCCACTCACCCGCCGTTCGGCCCACCCACCAACCCGATCACGCGCCCACCCGCCCGAGCGCCCGATGGACCAACAAGCCAATCAATCAACCAATCCACCAACAGAGAGGCGCAAGAAAGGGACATGGATACAAGTTGGCTCAGCTTTTAATGGAATAAACAAAGAAATCAACGATTTTGGGAACAATTGCACTACTCCGTAGCCCGTCTTTTTGAAGCATGCGAGCAGTCAAAAACTACCGGATTCGAGATAGTCATAGTGAAAGATTGGGAGCCTTTACCAACGAAAGGCATGTGGCCAGACCTGGGGGTTTCAAGCTTTTGGCGGGGCTGTAAGGCTACCTATGCAGAGAGGGAGGAACTTCGTTGATTTTACCCGTTGAGTCCAGAAGTCAGAATTGATTCACTGACTTCAAGCACCTGGTTTACATCCGAGAACTGTCAAGAGTGTTGTGAGAGCTGAGGCGGTTTCTTGCAGTTCTCACCGAAATTTGCCAATTGTGAGTCATCCTCCATTTGACAGGCACTCACGCACAACATCTCAGGTCACTCAGTTTCCAGGCTTTCAGTTTTGGGCCGGGGAGCAGACATCCACGTTTCAGCGGTGTTATAATTTGAATTATTTGTGCTTAGACTACACCTTTTACATACGTTAGAACAAGTCCCAACAGGTTGCGCTTTTCTTTTCGTTGGCAGCTTACTCAACTGGAAGCCTCCGCTCCGGCCGAGAGTCCGTGTGCAGGCGCTCCCAGAACCGGAGCCAGCACCCCAAGAGGGATCAGGCCTGCACAAGCGCAAAATCGAAGACGTCGATGCCTCGGGCTTCCTTCTATACGTTGCCCGCAAATTAGTCATCATCCTACCAAAGGCGACGATGTTTAGAATGACCCAAAAGTTGATGTATAAGCATTGCCGAAAAAGGGAAATGTAAGGGCCCTGGAATACATTGCTGTACCTTCCTTTCCATTTCCTTCGGAGGAATTGGCTCGCTCCTCCAGCCACCAAACTTTTTTGTTGGAAAGTCACATTTTGCGGCGTTGTTCATTCTCACAGCAATCACTGTGAGTTCATGATGAGGGCACCAGCCAAGGGATACCTTGGTCTTCCATTTTGGTCATTGTTTGGGGCTCGGGGCACTTGTTTTGCTCGTGTCAGATGTTGAGCGGAAAGAACAAGAACAAAACAATATGAGGGAAACATTGTGTTGGCCAGTTTTTAGCCTGCGCAAGATCAGACGATGCCGACGGCGTCCCGTCGTTACTCTCTTTGCTTCATCACATGCACTCTTTATTATTTAAACATGTGTGTGTGTGAGTAGATTGTATTGTTTAGACACACACAAAAAAAGAGTTGTCGGCATTCTGCGCCGTGGGAATGCCCATGAGAACGGAGGGACGCCTGCTTTCATTGCCATTCACTTAGAGCATGAATGAAGCTTGGCTTTGCATTGTCCAGTTCCAGTGGCTTGAAGCATGTCAGAAGCCGGTGCAGCAAGGCTGTGAAACGATGTGGGCAAGCAGGTGTGTATACTACACCCTTCGCCGGCTAGTACACTTCTGCATCGCAGCCGGTGTAGTGCAATCGAGGCACTTGCATCAAAATCCGAGATTTTAATCATCATTTGGTGGCGCTCGAGTGATAATGTCCCCTCACGCTGCGTAGAGCTTAAGCCACTGCTCTAGGTACGCCGCACTTCTCAAGGATTCCATGTTCATCAAGCCACACAGACACAGAGCGGCCTCAGCAAACCGCGGGAAACGCCAATTGCAAGAGGCCTCCCTAGTGAGGTTTCTTGGGATCCCTTTGAGGTTTATTGGGAAGGTCCTAGCCCAAACCCTGTGCGATTGTACTTTCTCATCCCATCTTGTTCTTTGTGGTTAAGCCGGCTCCCGCCGTCCACTGCCAGGGCTGTCAGATACCAGGCAGGACAGGGCACTCGGGGCTTCAATCCTAGAGCTCACATGGCCCAAAGTGCCATTGTCATTTCTTCAAACGCATCCCACTCAAGCTTGTAAATTGGTTGGTGAGGGCCCGGCGAAGCCATGAGTTCGGTGTGTAAAGTGTCAGAGTTGCTTTGAGTAGTCGGTCAGCGCTTTAAGTCTTTGCACACAATTTTGTCATAGGTCGCTGACCGAATGGAATTCATGGCACTTTCGTTCCATTGTTGCATCGTGCCTGAGGCTTCAGCAGCCCCAAGGTGTGCTTTCGAGACACACAGGGACGATAAAAAAGCTTTTGTTGCATGTACTGGCTCATTTGCGCGTCTCACAGAGCTTGTCGGCTGATATTTCATATTGCCAACCTTTTGGGCAGATATGGTGAGATCCCCTTGCCCCCCAAAGGAGAGTCCTTCACTGTGAGCCCCCCCAACCTCGGAAACTCAGAATTCGGGGACAAGGAGGTCCGGCTGGCTCATCCTGGGGATGCGGATCACGCGATCCCAGGGTGCTGATGGCACCCTGTTCCTTCACTTCCTTGTTCCTCCTATACATACTGTGCCTGCTACACAAATGCAGCCTTCATTATTGGCGCCAGTAGAAACCAGCACCATTGGAAAATGGCTCCATTTGATACCACTCTGATGACTTCATTCCATGTGTTACCGGTCCTTCTGGTGGGACCGGTCAACGGATTGCAGCCAGGCCAATCCGACGAGCTGGAGGCGGGCTGGGGAAAGCTTGGATGGACCCGAGATCCGTCGATCCCGATCTTTCACACGCCCAGGTTCGTGAAGCCTGTGCTTTCCAGATTGTTGCCGGTTTTCCGCTTTTTCAAGCAAGCCTTTGGGCTGGTTTTGGCTAAACCCAGAGTCTCAACCCCCCGCCCCTGTCCACAAGGGCTTGTCCTGGTCTGACATGAACGCTATGTCGTGCTGGCAGACCCCATGTTCTCCTTGCCAGGAATCCGGCTGCCGCCACCGCAGCTGGGGTCTGAGATGCTTGGGATAGAGACGTAATTACCTCGGCCACATAGACAGAACAACAAATTAAATGTATTCTCGTCAAGGAACCAACAGGTAGCAACGGAATCAGGCAGTTGCCAAGTCTCAGCCTGCCAGTCAGACACAAGTGTCCATGCTGATTCGCAGCCACAATTGTACCTATATCGACACCTGCACACAAAGCAACAAGGAATGCAAGCGATGTCCTGGAATACACTGCGTAGCGTTTTCTGCACTCGCCTGGAGGTTGCGACTGGACAAGGCGCCTGAGTGCAACGGCCGTGCGCGTCAAATCAAATGGTCCTCAATGCAAAGGTATGATTGTTGCGTTTCGGAGAGTCTGATATTTTGCGATAGGTCGTGGACATGAGCTTGTTGCACAAAGCACCTTTTCACGCAACAGCTGTGCGATTCTCAGTGAAAGGTGCTTGAAGCTGATCTCAACTTCCCGTAAAGACTTGAACTTGGTGAGAAGTCTCTAGTGCTTCGGGATTTAAGGGTCAGATGAGATCTCTGGCAGGTGTGTCCTCAGCGCTGAAGGACCGCATGCAATGAGCCATGTTTCCGGGAGGTCCACCCGCCTAAGTGGTAGATATGGGTTTGCGGTTTGCCCTCATGTGGTGTTTTTTCTTTTTTAAGGGGGAAGCCCCCCCCCCTTATTGCTTGGTTTTCAGGAGAAAGCCAAAACGCCGACCATTGTGTGGGTCCCCTAGTTCTGAGACAAACCCATATCAACCAGAGATGGTTGGGAGTGTGAACCTGCTGGCTGTACACAGCTACTGGCGACTAGCACGGCTTGCAGCAGCGTATGCATGGATGAACATGATCTGTCTGTCATGGATAATGTTCATAAAGCATGGTTATCCCTAGACTCCAGTTTTCTGGTGAACAAATACTTCGGTGTACTTGGACCTGAGTGGTTTTGCCGACAAGCCCCAAAACTGTAGTGCAGAGGCGTTGACTGGCCCCTCCGAATTTGCGTGTCCGGACAGGGAGCACTCCGAACCTCCTGTCCTCGTAAAAGATATGGTACGTAGGGGAGCAGACCTATGTTACAACAAGTCCTTGAGAACTGATCATGTGAGTTTCTGATTTAAACATGTTACCATTGAACCAGTAGGCTTTTGCTATATTGTTGTTCGACAGCTCGCATGTTCTTATCAGAGCAAGCCGATGCCAATGCCGACCAGTCTTGCACATGGCGACACAGTTCGTCAAGACTCCCAAAACCATTGGGAATCATCCCAGTTGTTTTGAGTAGTGCCCAGCTTGCCATCGGATGCTTGACGAGACAACGTGTGCCCGTACAGGGGCTGCTTCACTTTGTCC
This sequence comes from Effrenium voratum, assembly GCA_963377175.1. Lineage (NCBI taxonomy): Eukaryota > Dinophyceae > Suessiales > Symbiodiniaceae > Effrenium > Effrenium voratum. The sequence goes on from CAUJNA010003586.1 coordinate 195,421, forward strand.
AACCACATTGTAGCTGGTAGCCGGGCTGCCAAGGCATGATTTGTCTATGCCCATTTTGGAAGCTGGGCTGTAGGTCTTTTGTGGGGCAGTGATCAAAGCTCACTGCTGCCGCCTGCCGTACATTCGTGGTGGTCAGCCCAAAGCGGCAGCGTTTGCCAATGAAAATCTACAATGCAGATCGCCTGATCATGATTGACGCGTTGGTACAGGGGCACGGTCTTCAACGGTTTTAATCAACATGGTGTTGGATTGGTATCCACGTTTGTCGCAGTCAACCAATGCATGTTGGTGTCCGCAGACTTCAACGTGCTGTGATTGCAAATAATGTGTGGCATGTGCAAGTGCTATGCGGGCTACTGTTGAATCGGGCAGGCATGTACCACAGCCTCGCAACTTTCATCTTACCAGTTTATGCCATGCATAGCTTATTCACAGGAGCAGGAGCTCAACATAGGAGTAGAAGCAGCTTGCGGTTGTGTGCGCATAAGTTCATCATTCCAAATTCAGTTGCTGCAGGAGTTTGTGGCAACTCAATGCTGCCCCAAGTGTTTGCCATGCACTTTGTTTGGGCATCGATCAACAGGGGTTGCTGCCTCTTCTTATACCTTAGCCATCTCACTCGCAAACTTACCTGGTTTTGTGTTTGCTATATTCTGGGAGCAGAGCTGCATCCTGCCGCACGCCACAGGCTTTAGGGGTTGAATGCAGCTTCTTCCAGGCATGTGTTGGCCACTTGCCTGATATGCTTGCAAGCAGCGAACATCGTCCCAGTTGCGCACCGGTGTTTGTTTGAATCAGCACGGGGAAGGGGGCTGGAGGATACGTTTCACGTTGTGTTTGTGTGATCAGACATGGTGGTTGAGGGTATTCCCATGTGATTCTATATTTGCCCATACTTGTGTTCCTGTGAGGCAAAGGAAAGAGAGCGAGAGAGAGAGAGAGTGAGAGAGAGAGAGAGACAGAGACAGACGGAAGTAGACAGAGAGAGCGAGAAAGAGAGAGAGAGAGAGGGAGAGAAACAGAGAGCGAGAGAGAGAGAACAAGAGCAGGGTGTCGCAATGCAAGTTGGAGACACAAGCGGGTAGCACGATATAGCCGGATAGCACCCTGTCATGATATGATGTCATATGTGAAATGTTGGCGCTATGATTCTCACAACGTCCGAGTTGAAATGATTGTCGATCACTAGCCAGCTTTGCTGCATTTCAGGCTGAGGTGAACACAACCCGCCATCACGTAGCGCAGCAAGATACACCTGCTGACTCCTGCATGGCGTTGCTCTCACGAGATCCAATTCTCGCTTTTGAATGCCAACAATAGCCATCGAACTAACATGAGTTAGCAGTGAAAGCCGCCACCAGCCAACTCTAATAACGTGACCACTCTGGTACATGGCCAGTGATGAACATAGATAGCACGGCAAGAAAGCACCAGACTTCCGCCTTTGTCCGTGTCTGTTGGCTAAGATGGCCACTGACACGGAAGAGGATGAGCTTGTGAGGTGCTTTGCTCGGTGGAAAGTTTGCCACATGCTGCCACGCTGTGCTTCATTTCCACCAATTGCAGCACATAGGTCGTTGCTTTTCGCTTTGCTGGTCAATTGGCAGTTGTTATGGTCCTCGTGTGTTAATAGTGTCAACTTGACTCGGCGACTATTATTGTCAGAAATAGATGGACCTGCAGCCAACCATATTGACAGAGTCTGGGCAAATGTGTTATTTACTTGGGGATTTGTGCGTGAATGCTTGGTGCTGTCAGCCAAACAAGCTTGCACAGGAATGACTTTGCGCCGCAAGCACCTTCAAGGTGTACTGCTACGGACAAGTCGCCCAGTTGGTTTGCCTCTGGTTTCCCTTCAAAACTCTGACTAGGTCTGTTTCCAGTGGTTTCTCCTTCAAAACAACCAAAAACTGGCCAACAGGTTGCCGTGCAATCAACAGAAAGACACCCAAGGACTCTAAAAACCCGAACATGGGTGGTGTTCCCTTGGTCTCCCTTTAAAACCACCAGCAACTATTCTAGGGGTTGATTCCCAATTCTGTTCAACCATAGTTCTTTTCAAAATCCGGATGTTTTCCCA